>CM061533.1:210629333-211084772 GCA_030545055.2 Neoaliturus tenellus | reverse complement strand
AGTAACTAACTGAATTTTGCAATGGAAAAGTCATTTCATCCAATATTCTAAACAAATCTTCATCAGTAAAACTGACATTAGTCTGTTTTGGTAGAAAACTGAGGGTGTCCGCGCAACAGTTTGCGCCACTTAGCTAAAGTCGAAACTCTCTTAACTTTGAGTGGTGGACAGTGAGCAACTAATAAAGCCTTAACACGGCTAAGTTTCTTACCTAAAGTGTCCCCGCGACATGGCGTCTCCTCACAAAAGTCCGCCACAATACTGAGAGACTGCTTGTAGCGCACGAGTCAAGGGAAAAGAGGTGGGGGAAACAGCAGGAGTGGGGGAGGTCACAGTGGTGGGGGAAGGTGAGGCTTAACGCTGGAGTATCGCATCACTTCACCATGAGCTGTCCTACAGTCAACACACTGTTCTCTTGGCCCGAGTTGGCACTAGAAGAAACATTTCTGTACAGCTTAGGCTGTGAGAGCCGAGAAGCAAAGTCAAAGTGGAAATTGTGTTAAACTCCAAGATAAAGAGTCCTCCTAAATAAACTAATTGTATCCCTGCAATCTCCTATAACTTTAGAGAAATACCACTTTATTAAGCGACACCTTATACTTGGGCAAAACGAAGCGGAAATGGAAAAGATTACAGTAAAATTAATTTAACTTAAAACTTGGACTGGACAGTCATGGCGATACCATGTGGCGTGCAAACGCCACCCTAAACATTACAAGTTAGGTTATTGAGCACCTCTGGTACGATAACCGATGTGCTAGAGTTAAAGTGTGATGACCTTGAGTCAAAAACACTGAAATACTACAAGTCGATATCGCCCCAGAGTTAAAGTGTAGTGACCTACATCCAGAACTTGTAAAATTACTTACATATAGAGAGCTAGAGAACAGCGAGACGCACCGCATGGAAGCCGGAGACATACTGGCGAAGCGGTGTTGTGCAGCCTAGGGACCCAGTTGTGGTGGGGGGTATAGCCAACACTTAGAGTACAAGTGTTGTGGGTGACCTTGACCCACTTAACTTACCTGACCCCCCCCCCCGACAAAAGTGCGAACCCCCCCCCCCCCGACAAAAAGTGCGAACCCCCCCCCCGACAAAAAGTGCGAACCCCCCCCGACAAAAAGTGCGAACCCCCCCCCCCGACAAAAAGTGCGAACCCCCCCCCCGACAAAAAGTGCGAACCCCCCCCCGACAAAAAGTGCGAACCCCCCCCCGAGTGCGAATGGTTGCGTGGTTCGCTATGGATGTACGGGGGCCGAAATTTTTTTAATGTCCGTGTGGCCTTGACCCACAAAGATTTATAAAAATTTACTGCATTGATAAAGTTAAATATTAAAGGTAGGGTACGGGAGTAGACCCCCGTGTATAAACAATTTTAAACCAATTTTAGCATGGGTCCTCTCAGGCATGCAATATTGCGGCTGGGTTGGGAACCGGTCCGTTTGTACGCTGGCATGCAGACCACATCTGTGGCCAATTTGCGCGGCCTCTGCACTCGGACCGAGGGCGTAAGCCACTAGGGCTGTCCTCAACCTCTCTCAAAATTAAGTAAATGTTTTGTTAGCTATTGAAAAGACAATGCAGTAAATGTTTACAAGTCTTGCGTGGCGAAGGGAACACGACATTGGATGTTGCCTTGTTGTCATATTGGGTCTCTTCGGAGGCTACAGCGATGACACCCAAGTGCCCCACACCCCCATTGGGGGTGTGGGGCTTAATTTTTTAAAGTTTTTCCGTGACTTGACCTAAATATATAAAGTTTCAAAAAAATTCTTTAACAGTCAGGTCTTATTAACAAGGTATTAAGCTCTTTTAAAAAAATGTACAAGTCAAGTAACACACAAGGTTTGACTCGTCTATAAGTGTGTCTTTTTTGGAGCTTCAGCGATGTTAACATAAACGCCTTAAGTGAGGCTTATTGTTTTAAATTGACCCCCCCCCCGACAAAAAGTGCGAACCCCCCCCCCACCCCCACCCCCCACCCCCACCCCCACCCCCACCCCCACCCCCACCCCCACCCCCTCCCCCACCCCTGATATCCTGGGCGTGGCAGCCCCGGTGGGGATATAAGGCGGCCGGGTGGCATGCACTTCTCATTCCTGTCCAGGTTCCCGTACCGGACGGTCCTCTCTCGCTCCTGAGATTTTGTTTACTTATTTCATCTTCTTTTCATATTTACTCTTGTCATATTTACTCTTCATTTATTCGCTCATCAAGATGGGTCTTAAGCTCAAGAATTACCCACCAGCTTCTTCAACCTCGGCCAACACGCCTCAGCCCTCATCGTCCTCCGCTCCGATCCTAGAATACCTCATGACAGCGCAGATTCTGACTGCCTGACGATGCCGCCGCCGCCGCCGCCACCGCAGCCTGCCTCGATGCCCAGCCTCTCACCATTGCCACCAACATTGCAAGAGGTTGACGCACCTGCAGCATCGGAAGAGACTGCGCACCTGCAGCATCGGAAGAGGCTGGCACACCTGCGGCATCTTCAAAAAACCCCAGCGGACGAGTCCTGATAGCCTCTCCTGCACTCTCGCTGCTATCAGACTCGGGATCGGAGTCTGCGGTGTTTCAAGAGGCGTCAAGGTCGAGGATAACCCCCTATAGTCGCACAAAGAAAATCCTATCCTACACCAAATCCAATGTCCCTCACCCATATCCCCCATGCCACCTACACCAACCAAACCACCCCGTAAATCAATCTTCTCCCCCGAACTTCCCTCAATCGACCTAACCCGTTCACCTACCCCACCCAAAATTGTCTGCAGCCTACCTTTTGACCTTCTTAAACCTTCACCTCCCACTCCATCCCTTCTAGCCAGCCTAAACCGGAAGAGCTCCAAAACACTCCAGTAAAGCGTCCAACACAAAAACGTAAGCGTGTTAAACTCCCTGCTGGCAAGGGTAATAAATGCGATTACGTGTGGATGTCAAAAGACTTTGGGGTTCTTTGCTGTCAGAAGTTTGCTGTTTTAGATAAGAACCGTTGCCAAACGCACTTGAACAAAAACATCAATCTCCGAGAGTAAGACCCTACAGTCTTAACAACATTAGGTCTAAAACATCCCCAACCCAGACATCCCCACAGTCCGCAACCACTTGATATTAGAAGACTTAAATGGATGAAAAATATTATTTTATTGCTCAAACTTATGGAGCTTTGATGCCAAAGTAGAAATCATTGTAAAAGGTGATGGCAGCCTTCATACAATGAAAGTACCCGTTCGGATGGTACAAAGACAATTTTTCATCCATAAAAAGGCTATCTAATACGAAGGGAAGGATGCCAATCTGTGTGGGAAATGGATTAGGATGTAGGCCTACCAAAGAAATTCTAAATTGTTAGGTTGTGTGGACGATATTTAAAAAAAACAAAAATTCTTCTTCCAAATTATTTTTTCCAAATTTAGTCCTAACCCTCTTAAAGTAAGGGAGAGGAGTATTACACAAGTCAAATAATAAAAAAAAAAAATACTTGACTTGTATAATACTTTAACCTGGCGGTGATGTAAAGTCACTGGGACAATCTCAAACCGTGTCCTTGAGGGTGAAGACTAAGTTACGAAAATCTTTAACAAATAAAAACTTACCTCCAAACACTTGTAGCTTGCTACAAGTGTTTGGAGGTAAAAATTTTTCAAAGTTTGAATGACCTTGACCCATATAAATTACTGTTTAAAGTAAAGTGCTAACCTTACAACTAATGTCGTGTATCACGTGATACCCCCACTCTAATGCTCTTACTAAGCTTGTATGAGCCGTTCATTTGCTTCAGTCTGTTTCTGTACTCCGTGTAAACATGTCACGGTACAATTACAAAGGTGGTGACTTCTTGATAGATCCACACAATGTTTGGGAAGTGCTAAATCGGCATAGAATGGAAGTTGAGCACTGTATAAGACGAGATGGGTCTACATTTTATCTATGTATTATAAACAACCAAACTCATAAGTATGAACACTGGACAAAAATTAATTATAACAACATAGATGAGCTGTTTGCTTGGGTCTTTGAGCTGTGTAAAGTTATTGAAGAAACCAAAATGATGGGTTTGCTAAAGGTATGTAAAACCGATGACCGGGAAGAGTAAGGGAAATTTAGTGGAAGTCCTTAAGCTATCCCCCACCAAATTCCCATTCCCTCCCCCACCCCCTCCCCCACCCCTCTCCCCCACCCCCGCCCCCTACCACCACAAATAGGTATATATAGGAGTGGTAATCCAATGTCCGCTCATTCAGCTTGCATCCGTTAAGCAGAACACCTCGCACCATGTCTGGAAACTCTTCAGCTTCTAGCTCAAGTGTTGGGCCCAACCGATCGAGCCTTCTGTTAAGCAGTCGAGTCCGATTTTCTGGCTTTGGACCTGTGAAGAAGGACCTGTGCAGCAGCAGTGGAGCCTCTAGATCAGCCTGGTATGTAAGGAGTCGCGTCCGGTTTTCCGGCTTTGGCCCTGTGAAGAAGGAGCTTTGCAGCAGTGGAGCCTCCAGCTCGGCCCGGCCTCCTACCAACCCGCAACCAACCACATCAAATGCATCTACACAGACACCACCAAATGTATTTGAAGCGTACAATGAAATTATAGAGGAAAAGGATAGGGGTGTTAGAGAATGTAATCCGTGAGCAAATTCAATCCTGAGAAATATGACAGACTAATTATGAAGTGTCAAGATCTTTTAGTGGACAGTGATGCTAGTGAGGATGAGAGTGGATAGGTGTGTGGGTAAAGACTCGGACTGGGACTTGTGTGTTTGTATGAATGTGTGTGTGAATGCGGAATACAGAGCGGGGATAGATCACTCTGTGGCAATGGACTAACATGCCACTTAGTGATCTATCCCCCGTTCTGGTAATGTTTTTGGATGGCCTTGACCCACTTTACCAAGGCTAGCTAGTAACACCCCCACCACTGATAAGTGTATATATACGGGTATTAACGTGCAGTTTGGTTATTCTGCTTTGTACCGCTTAGCTGAATACAGCACTGTAACATTGGCTTTCAACTCCAAAACTTCTCAGGCTTCCTCTTCTTCTTCAAGAAGGCGTGCTGCCAACGTCCTGCCTGCTACTCGTGGACCTGCTCGACCATTCCACAGCATAAACTGTTGTCTCGGGCAAACGCCTGCAAGCTCCGATGCTACGGACCTTGCTGAGGTAAGCCAAGACGGACAAGGCTTGCTCAGTCCTGGTCAACGGCAGGAGCAAGAAAGGCGTATGGCGTACTTCAGGCTGCAGGGTGTAGTTCCAGCTTGAAGTTAGGCGATCCGAGAGTAGCAAGCATCAACGAGGCAGCGGACTACATATCACACCTTCACAGTGTTTTAGAGTAAAGGACCAACAAATTGAAAACTTAAAGAACAATTGAAACAATTAACTTTAATCCTGTGAGTTTGTGGAAGCAGTGATGAGTGATAGTGATGATGAAGGAACTTGAATATATATTGGGTATGTAATGAAAGACTTGGACAGGGACATGTGTGTGTGTGTGTGTGTGTGTAGAATACAGAGCGGGGGATAGACTACTTTGCGGCAATGGACTAGCATGCTGCTTAGTGGTCTATCCCCCGCTCAAAGGGTAAGCCATTGGATGACCTTGACCCACTTTACAGCAAGGACAACCGGTTAACTGGTATAAAAGAGGGGGTCTATACATCTCGACTTTCATTCTGCTTTGGACCTTCCAGTGGAACGCTAAGAAACAATGAGTGGATCGCTGCTTGGTGCTAACTTGGACAGGTATTCTGTGATGGTACACTATGAAGATTGTAGAGACATGTTGACGGCTGTGTATGATTGTTTGGTGAGAAAAATCTTTCAAGAAAACTGCCAATTTATGTTAGCGTGGAAAAGAAACTTGTTTGTTGATGGTCATGCTACAATGCAAAGCATGAACCACCTTCATGTGTTAAAAGTAGGACATCATAATTGGACGAACTGGACGATATGTTTAGGGAGCTGGAGTGTTTGATACATCAGGAATGTAAACCATGTGAAATTGAAATTTTTAAATTGGATATGGAATTAGAATAAAATGTGTTAAACAGGACTTGACTTGATTGAGGTTTTGTAGAACAGAGCGGGGGATAGATCACTTTGCGGCAATGGACTAGCATGCTGCTTAGTGGTCTATCCCCCGCTCAAAGGGTATCTTTACGTGACCTTGACCCACATAAATTGTATAGTTGGTGGGGGTATAAAAAGGTGTAAGCAAATTGGATGGATACAACACTTCCATACCATGGCTCCACTTGACAACACCGTGTTCCATCGCAACAGAATTGTCTCTATTCTGGAGGTAATACCTCTAGAAATTATAGAAGTAGAGGACCAACTACCTGCGGTTGATCAAGAAGAGGAGGAGGAAGAGATAATGGATATTGAAACGGACTCTGACGAAGCTGGTTCAACGGACAATGAAGTGCACTTGCACGCCTACGAAACATTAGAGTCATCATCTGAGTCGGAAATGGAATTCCAATTAGAAATTGAAGAAAAAGAAGAACAAGACACTCCTCATCGTCCAATGGATAGAATGTTAGTTGCCAGGAAGAATTATGTATTGTCACCGCTACCTATTTCGTGATGAAAATGATTCCGACTCTGATGGTGATGTTTCACCGTTGTAAAAAGTTTAAACAAGAAGTTAAAAAAGAATGTGAGCGGGGGATAGAGCACTTTGTAGTAATGATGCTGCTTAGTGCTCTATCCCCCGCTCAAAATAATAATTCCAAATGACCTTGACCTACATAAACTTGCTCAAACAGATGTCTTTGAAAAACATGTACAAATTATTGAATCTAGACCAAATATCATCAATTTATCAAGCCTACTGATAAATGTATTACAAACGGTTGTGTAAAGGCTAAATTTAGCACATGAGTGATAACCTGTTTCTATATGACGTCACTTTCCCCCACCTATCTGCCTCGGATATAAAGGGTCCCGGTGGAGCGCGCTGCTCATTATTGTGTGGACATTCACAGAGTGTGCATTCAAAGCCAAACTGTTTGAAATGGCTCTTTGAGACATTTGTGGGGAAATCTTTCAAGACGAAGATCTTTTCACCTACACAGAGAATTACATGAAGAAGAAGATGGAAAAGAAGATATTATCATCGATGAAATAGACTTAGACTCAATTGACCGGTTTTTGGAAGAGCCTCAGAAGCAGATGGACTACACGACAGCTATCTACAGCAAATGCAAAGAAGAAGACCTAGTGTGATCCAATTTGCTGGTGCTGGACCATCCACTACTAGAAGACCTATTGAAGAAGAGGATATGCAAGAAGAGGACACGGAAGAAGAGGACACGGAAGAAGAACTGGAAGATGTGAGACAACTGCGCACCACGGCTTTACCAGGACAAGTTGTAACACATTTTAAAATTGATAATGTGCAATTGGAATTAGATAATTTTATAACCCAGGCCAGAGTACTTGTTGGAAAAACGCTAAAAGAAGAATTACAGAGATGAACTTCATTAAATTTGACTGGTGTTAGAATCAAAGTTTACCAATACTGATGGTGAAACGGCATTAAGAGCATTCAGTACCAAAAACCGAACCCTTACAACTGATCTGATATCAATGAAATTATTGAAGAATGTTTGCATGAACTGCTAGTTAAACTGCAAGAACATGAAGGAAGAGGATCCGGCTGGAGTCCTGTCATCGATTGAAGGTAGGATGTAAGGGTTCACAAGCACGGATATGGTATAAGGGGTAGTAGTTATATACCTTGCCAAGAAGATACAAGCTACCAAATCTTGTATCAATGTGCAAAATGAGGACAATGAATGCTTTAATATGCTATGCTAACAAAATATGTGCAAGAAAATCCTTGTAGAGTTAGCAGAGCGTATCAAAATGTCCAACACCGCTACAACTTTCGAGGTTTGTCATACCCACTGTTAGTGTTAAAAGTATTGGTAATTTTGAGAAACAAAACCCAGGTGTTTCTGTAAATGTGTTTGGTTAGATGATTCCAATAGTGTTTATCCTCTGAGAGTATCAAAAGTTGAGGAAAGAAACCACACGGATCTGTTATTGATAACTAAGGGTGAAATTTCACATTATGTGTGGATAAAGGACTTTGCAGCCTTGGTTAAAAATCAATTATCAAAACAGAAACGTAGGTTAACAGTGTGTAAAAGATGTTCTGTTTCACATATAAAGAGTTGAGACGTGGAGGATCGGAGTGGTTGTCGGAACACCAGCGGCTTTGTAATGACAACTATGAAGTGAAGATTAGTCTGCCACCACCATCTAGAGCATTTGTCCAGTTCAATAAAACAGTTCACCAATACCGGATTCCACTAGTTATCTATGCTGACTTTGAATCCACGTTAGTGCCGCAGGAACTTCCGGATGGTGAAGTAACTAGAAGAACCAAATATCAATTGCATCAACCTAACAGTTTTTGCTTATTGGTGAAATCTACTTTACCTGAAGAACAATTGCAAGACTATGGCTTAACATCCACTCCGATACTCTACCGTGGGGAAGAAGCTGCTAAGTATTTTGTAGACCAGTTGTATGAGATTGCTGAAAAGGCGGAACGCTTATACGGTAATGTTTTACCCATGGAACCTTTGAACCAAAATCAACAAGAAGAATACATTTTAGCAACAAGATGTTATCTATGTAAGAAGAGCTTCAGTGAAGAAAATCCAAAAGTAAGAGATCATGATCACCTCACAGGGTTATACAGAGGACCTGCTTGTAATTCATGCAATATAAATTACAAACTGCCAAACTTTATCCCTGTAGTGTTACACAATCTTAGCGGCTACGACTCCCACTTCATTATTCCAGAATTAGGAAGAGATAATGGTAAAATCGATGTTCTTGCTACAACATTGGAAAAGTATATCAGTTTCTCAAAAACAGTAGGTAAAATTAAACTTCGCTTTGTAGACTCTTATAGATTTATGGCATCTAGTTTGAGCAGATTGTCTGAGAATCTACGAAGAGAAGACTTAAAAGAAACCAGCAAGATTGTACCTGAAGATAAATTGGACTTAGTATTACGTAAAGGAGTGTTCCCCTACGATTACATAACTTCTACAGAAAAATTTGAAGAAACCAGTCTACCACCGATTGAAGCCTTCAACAGCAAATTAAACGAAAGTGAAATCTCCGTTGAAGACTACAATCATGCTTGTAATGTTTGGAACCAACTAAACATTCAAACCTTAGGGGAATATTCTGACTTTTATATAAAATTGGACGTAACTCTGCTGTGCGATGTGATGGAAGAATTTCGAAACACCTGCTTCTCCGCCTATGGACTGGACCCTCTACACTCGTACACATCTCCAGGATTAGCATGGCAAGCTATGCTAAAGTCAACCAACTGTCGACTGGAACTTCTAACGGATATTGATATGGTGCTCATGATGGAATCTGGTGTACGGGGCGGTTTGACACAAGCTGTAACACGTCATGTCAAAGCCAACAACAAGTACATCCCCGGCTTCGACGAGCAACAACCATCGGTCTACCTTGGCTACTTTGACGCAAACAACCTTTATGGTTGGGCAATGTCAAATCCGCTTCCCTACGCTGACTTCAAATGGATCGACCCGGCCACCATCGGAGACATCTCACAGATTCCAAAGGATGGTCCAAAAGGCTATATTTTGGACTGTGATTTTGAATACCCGGAGCACCTTCATGACCATCACTACGACTTGCCTCTCCTAGCCAAAACTGAAGTTTCACCGACAGGAAGATGGCCAAAATTGATGATGACCTTGGAGAATAAAGATCGCTATGTGGCTCACTACTGGGTAGTTCAACAGGCTCTTGAATTGGGTCTACGTATAGTGAGAATTAATAGAGCAATTGAATTCACCCAGTCTTGTTGGTTGAAACCATACATTGATTCCAACACTACAAGAAGAGCTGCAGCGACAACAGCATTTGAAAAGGACTTCTATAAATTAATGAACAACGCCATCTTTGGGAAGACCTTGGAGAACAAAAGAAAACACAAAAATGTAAAATTAGTGAGTGATCCTAGGAAATTGGAAAAATTAGTGCAAAAACCAAATTTTGGAACATCCATGATTATAAACGAAAATCTAGTCGCCGTCAGTATGAAGAAAACAACAATAGTCATGGACCGTCCGTTATACATAGGTATGTCGATTTTGGACATAAGTAAAACCCTGATGTATGATTTCCATTATAACAAAATGGTTAAACACTACGGAAGGGAAAACATTGGAGTCGCATACATGGATACGGACGCGTTTATCTACTGAATAAAGACTTTGGATATGTATGAAGACCTAAGGACATTTCCATACAAAGAAGATTTCGACTTTTCTGACTATCCGAAAAACCATCCAAATTTTAATGAAAAAAATAAAAAAGTAATTGGAAAATTTAAAGATGAAGCAAATGGAATGCCTCTAGAAGAAATAGTAGCGCTGATGGCGAAATTGTATTCATTTAAGATGTACCACGAGAACAACACACCGACAGTCAAGAAAGCAAAAGGAGTGAAGACATCTTATTTGAAAAAACACGTAACATTTGACCACTACAAAACTTGTTTGTTTGAAGATACTACAATATCAGCAACATTCAACAATATCCGAAGCTTCAAGCATCAAGTCTACAGTGTCACCGAAATTAAAAAAGCACTGTCAGCCCGGGATGATAAAAGGCATATTATGCCAGATAAAATCCATACTCTTCCTTTTGGTCACTACTCTCTAAACCCTATCAACTAGTAACCTATTCTTCGTCCTTCTACAACTTCGACCTTATTCCTTTCTCCTTCCGTAAAGAAATGGGGAACACGGCAAGTCCAACGCCGTGTTCCCCATTTTTTTACACAAGTTTGGATGACCTTGACCCATATAAATGATGTGAATATTTAAAACAACATTCATTGTGATTATACATGTGATACAACAAACATTGAAACCTGCAATATGAAGGACTTGAAGCAACAAACTGTCAACGAACTTCATAAACCTGCAAGAAGAAAGTTTCCACGAAGAAATACGGTGATAAAAGGAATTAATGATTTATATCAAGCGGATTTAATCGAAATGATTCCTTATAGCAAACAAAATAAAGGATATAAATACATATTGACTGTTATTAACTGTTTTTCAAAAATGGTAGATGCTTTACCACTAAAAGATAAAAGTGGCAAAAGTGTTACAAAAGCAATGGAAACAGCTATACAAAGAGACAAACATACTATTAAACATTTACAAACAGATGATGGAAAAGAATATTTTAATAAGGAATTTGCAAACTTAATGAAAAAACACAATATAAACCATTACTCAACCAATTCAGAAGTAAAAGCCTCAATAATCGAACGATTCAATAGAACTTTAAAAAGTGCAATGTATAAAATGTTTTCCAACAGAGGATCGCACATATGGATTGATATGTTACCAAAACTTATAAACGATTACAATAACAAATTTCATAGGACTATCGGGATGAAACCAAACCAAGTAACTAGTAAAAATGAAAACCTTGTATTAAAACGTATAAAAACGAATACTAAACCAAAAGTTGAAAAACTAAAGCCTAAAAAATTTAATGTGGGTGATAAAGTGCGAATAAGTAAATATAAAGGTGTATTTAGTAAAAGATACCTGCCAAATTGGACCAATGAGGTTTTTACTGTATTCAAAGTACAACCTACAGTACCTGAGACATATATTTTAAAAGATAATAAAGGACAATTGCTTGAAGGAGGGTTTTATGGACATGAAATGTTAAAATCAACGTAAACAAAATTAAAGTAACATTAATTTTAATAAGAAGTCTTTTTAACAGCTGTTAACTGTGAAGAGTCTGGTGTAATTTTAATAGCTTGATTACCATGAAATTATAAAAAAAGTGAATTAAAACCAACGAGCAAGGCTCGGTTAACCTGGTACTATTTAGTTGAAAAGGTGTTGCAACGGAAAAAAAGATAAGGTCAAAGTACGATGGTTAGGATTTAATAAGACGGAAGATTCTTGGATACCTAAAAAGGATTTGATATAACGATAGAGAATCATTTTAGGTTGAACCATTACAAAGGATGGAGATAGTACCACAAAAAGAGAGTTTTACTATTAATAATATAGATGAACTCACAGTGGATAATTCAGAATTCAATAGTGGGAAACATGGCAATTTGTTACCAAACACCGTTCGTTGTCTGGTTACCGGACCTTCCAACTGTGGAAAAACTAATGTAGTATTCAATTTGATTACAAACCCTAAAGGATTACGATTTAACAATCTATATGTATTTTCAAAATCACTACAACAACCAAAGTATCAATTATTGGAAAAGATACTGACTAATGTGCCTGAAGTTAAATATTTAAAGTTTAATGCAAGCGAGAGTGTCATGCAGCCACAAGAAGCTAAACCATTCTCCGTGTTTATATTCGACGATGTATCTTGTGAAAACCAAAACACAATAAGGAATTACTTCGCTATGGGTCGACATAACAACATAGATAGCATTTATATTGGCCAAACTTACAGCAAAATACCTAAACAACTCATTAGAGACAATGCAAACATGTTAATTGTATTTAAACAGGACGAAACCAACCTAAAACATATATATTTTGATCATGTAAATGCGGATATGACATTTGAACGATTTAAAGAGTTGTGTGGAAAGGCTTGGGCTGAAAAGTATGGGTTCCTAACAATTATGAAGGAACAACCGCTAAACAATGGTCGATACAGGATAGGATTTGATAAATTTATATTAATACATTAAACGCGGTATAACACATTCATTGTTGTACAACACGTCTTGCTACAAACATGGTTAACCAAGAAAAATTAGTAAAAGAAATAAAATCACTTAGTGATTCTATTCGGGCTAAAAACAGAGCATTGAAACTAGGTATTAGCGAGAGGGAGAAATTCCTTGAATCTACTTTTAAACCTATTACTGAACCCTTGAAACAATTAAACAAAAAATTTGCTAAACCTGTATTGGAAGGAGATGCGATTGCACCTATTACGAAGTTTGAAAGAGAAAATGTAAAATCAGAAGAGTTTAGTGATGAAGACCCGGAATCCTCTACGTATAGTGGTTTTACCGGTGGAGAACCTGAAAGAGAGCTAGAATCACCGGACTATAGTGGAATAAGAGAATTATATGAAGTAAAAGCCAAAAGAGGACATGAAGTTGTATCAACTGCTAGTGAAGAGGAAAAAGAAGAAGAGACAAGGGAAGGTCCGTCAAACATAAGCTTGTTTGGTGAAAACATTCATAACAAAGGACCTTTAGGAAGGAAATACATGATAAAAATGTTAGCTGGAACAAATCCTAATAAAAACTACCATAGTTATGGGGTAAGACTAACAGAAGACGGTTTAATGGTTGGTAATAGCCCGGTAAACATTGATGAACATGATAATATTATTGTTGGTAATCAAAGATATAAGGGCACAAGGGGATTATTTGAATTATTATTTGAAAATAAGCCTTTAGAATTGTTAGTTAAAGAAAAAGACATGGAAGCATATAAAAAGATTTTGGAACAAACTAATGCATACAGGAGGAAGTATTCAGCTGACCAACCTGTTTTTAGATCAAAGTCTTTAAAATATAGAGAATTTGTATCCAGGTTAATACCAACAACGAGAAGACAACCAATGCCAATAATACCAAGAAAACCTGTAAAACGAAGGTTTGTGTCATCCACTTTGGATATAAGTGCTCCAGAACCAAGAAAAAGAAACAAGTCTGTTACAGGTACAGGTTTAATGAAGAAACTATATAACACAAATGTGATTTATTACAATAATATCAATAAATTGGTGGATAGAATGAAACTAATACATGAAGCTAAAGAAGCGGGTCATACTGGATTGGAAAACGAATGGGTGGCTTTAGTGGATGAACTCCGAAACCGTGGGGTAATCTCATAAAAATGCGTTACCCCCTAAAATGCTATTCAGTTGCACCATGAGTGTTGACAAGTTCGGACGTTACTCCTCGGATGGGTTATATTATGCCAATAGTTTAAAAAGAAGTGCTGGTTTACCACAAACACCTGATGGAGATTATGATATGAGTAATAAAAGGTTAAAAAACATAAAAGATCCTACGGATGAAAACGATGCAATAAATTTAAAAATATTAAAGGAAAAGATATCGCCAACATTAAGACTACAAAATAACACATATGACGCAGAAGATCATAGAATCATCAACGTTGGTAAACCAAATCAAAACGGTGATGCAATAAACAAAGGTTATTTGTCATCTGAATTAAAAAATACGTTAAAATTCAATGGGAAAACGTATAGTGCTAACAATAAACGTATATCCAACGTAGATGACCCTAAAGATGCAAAAGACAGCGTAAATAGACGCTATTTACATTCTTTGATACCTGAAAAGACAAAAGATGGATTTTCTTTTTATAAATTTGTTATTAATGATATAGGCTATCCAAAAACTGAAAACGATGCTGTAAATCTAAAATATATTAAAGATCATTGCATCATACGTGATGTAGGGGTTATAGATTGTTTTAATAATTGTTTAGCAAATGTTAAAGATGGTTCGGCGCCATCAGATGGTGCAACAGTGGGTCAAATGATGGAAACCTTAAAACAAGAAACAACCTCTTTTGTAAAACAAGATCAAGTAGTATCGAAGCAAGGGGATGAATTTATTCAAGGTAATGAAAAATTTAATTTATTAACATACAAAAATGATGCTTGGGATTGCATGGATAAAAAGTTATCAAATATGGGATGGGGTTATGAAAAACATGATGCAGCTGCTTTATCACAAACCGTACATCTAGATCCAGATAAATATTTTAGATGGTTTACATGTAATAATAGAGTGATAAGAGACTTGGCACAAGGAAGAGAAGCAAATGATGCTGCAACTGTAGGACAGACCATTACAACATCATTAAAGGATAGTAAAGTGTATAATTGTAATAATAAACGTATAACAAACCTTAAAGACCCTGAACATGTAGATAATGCTGTCACTGTTAATTTTCTTGTAAAAGTTTTAGGTAATGCGATATTTGATTTACACAATCATTTTACACCAGATATTCTTCAAGGAAAATCAGGTCATAATACTTATGATGAATCCATGAGAGGTGAGTATATTAAACGAGAAATTTATAATAAATACTTTATTAACCCTAAAACGAAACAGTTTAGATCATCAGATTGGGGTGATATTGATATTTAAGTAAATAACTTAATAAATGACTTCATTTATGTGCAACCTGTCATAGAGTTAACACATGAGTTGCACATTGCCATTATAAAAGGACAATAATGACGTTCAAATACATCAGTCCATATCGAGACACTGCAAGAAAAGGAGGTGGGATCACGTCCACAGCGGTTTCTCTGTTAAGTAAAGCTTTAAAACAAATTCCAGTAGGATCCATAGTAAATAGAGCAATAGACGCATTACCATACGAATTTCATATACCAGGAGGTTATCAGTATTGCGGACCAGGAACTAAATTGAAAAAACGACTGGAAAGAGGCGATCCTGGCATAAACAAGTTAGATCAGGCTTGTAAAGAACACGATATCGCATATTCCACGTTTGCCGATTCAAAAAATAGATCAATAGCTGACAAAAAGCTTGCGGACATAGCTTGGCAACGAGTAAAATCAAGTGACGCTAGCATAGCAGAAAAAGCAGCAGCTTTAGCAGTAACAGCAGGTATGAAGGCTAAAACAGCGGTAGGAGGTGGAAGAAGGAGGAGAAGGAGAGTAAAAAGGAGGTCAACCACAAGAAAACATGGAGGAAATATAAAAAGAAGACGACGATCTACAAGAAAAGGCAGGAAGAAGCCCACCGTGTGGTCAATGGTAAAAAACGGGGCAGGTCTTTACCTAAGACCTTATCGTGCATATTAAATGAAAGAAATCAATTGGTCATACCACATAAAGCATTAACCAATATTGAATTATTTAAATATATTTCCTGTTTAAAAATACCATTTTTTCGCGGTGTGTTTATGAAAGACAGTTTACCAAAGAAAATGTGGCAAAATGAGACTGGAATTGTAAATTTGGATAATACTGAAGGGCCTGGCACCCATTGGGTTTGTTATAAGAAACTAAATAACAATGTATATTATTTTGATAGTTTCGGTAATTTGCCACCACCAAAAGAACTTCAAAATTACTTTAAATCTGCTAAAAACATATATTATAACTATAAAAGAGAACAACCTGATAATACTTCAATATGCGGCCATTTATGTTTGGAATTTCTAGCTAAAAGTATCAGTCACTATTGAGATGTCTTCCTATACGGTATCATTAACAGGAAAATCGTCCACTTTACGAAGTATCCTTTTTCCAGCGTTACGCTTGCAAAAAGGAAGGTTTTGGGAGGCGGCACTATTGGATTTTACAACGTACAACTCTATTCCCAATGTTACGGAAGGTAAAAATAACATATTGCATTATTATAAGGGAAAGGATGCCAGTGGAAAATTTACAGACTTACAAGAGTGCAGGTTACCCACAGGTTCTTATGAAATTGATCATATAAATGAATTTTTGCAAACTAAAATGGGAAAAGACAATATAACATTAAAAGGTAATAATAATACGATGAAAGCTGAAATTACTTCCAAATATTATATAGATTTCACTCAACCAAACTCAATTGGTGATTTATTAGGATTTTCCAACGATGGGCCTGTATTAGAACCAGATGTAACACATTCCGGTAAGAAAACAGTAACAATATTAAAAGTCAATAGTATAGACATAACTTGTAACATTATACAAGGTGCTTACAGGGATGGGGCTAACACCCACATCATACATACTTTTTACCCAAGTGTACCACCTGGATTTAAAATTGTTGAAAAGCCACAAAACTTGGTATATCTACCGTTGAACACCACTTTCATTTCAGACATCGTGTTGAGCGTATTGGATCAAGACGGTAACTTGGTAGACTTCAGAGAAGAGCCTATTACGATTAGATTACATTTAAAATCGACACTTTAATACAAAAACCATGGGTTTAACATTTAAAAGTGAACAACCTACGGGAAACCGCATTAGTAGCTCTTCAGCTGTGGAGGAGTTAACACGCGAGAACATTCGTTTCTTAGAGAGAGTTGGATTAAAATTAACCGATTATGGATATACTGGATATAGCGCAGGGTCCAACATTCGACGAAACCCTATGGGAAAAAGAATATCACACCCACAACCCTTACACTTCATCGAAATTAAACAATAACGATGAAATTCGTATTCCCATACAACATCAAGACATTTACACACTACCATGTGAAAGTTACTTGTATATTGAAGGACAAGTTACTAAAAAGGACGGTACTACTGCTGGTACAACAGTTCCATTTATAAATAATCCTATGGCTTTCCTGTTTGATGAAATTAGATATGAAATATCAGGTGTAACAGTTGATTCTACTAAAAAAGTAGGTATTTCAACAACTTTAAAAGGACTAACATCTATAACACCCAATGAAACCAATTTACTTAAACCTGCCGGATGGGTATTACCTACAATTGACACGATCACTCCAAATTCAGATGGATATTTTGATTTTCATATTCCATTACGTTTGTTGCTTGGTTTTGCTGAAGATTATAGGAAAATAATATTAAACGTTAAACAAGAGTTAGTTTTGTTGAGGTCTTCTAACGATAAAGACATTATTAAAGCTGCAGATAATACGACTGATGCAAACCTAGAATGGAAATTAAAATTAGACAAAATTGTATGGAGAGTTCCACATGTTAAATTAGCTGACGAGCATAGAATGCTACTTTTAAGAAAATTAAAAGCCGATCGTGATATTGTTATTCCATTTAGGAGTTGGGAATTCCATGAGCATCCCAGTTTACCTACTACGGATCGACACACTTGGACTGTTAAAACATCAAATTATGTAGAACGAGCCAGGTATATTATATTTGGTTTACAAACAGGTAGAAGAGACGACATCACTAAACATGCAGGACAATTTGATCATTGTGACTTGAAAAATATTAAAGTTTATTTAAATTCACAATTCTTTCCATACGACAATTTAAATGTGTCATTCACTAAGAAGAAATACAGTATATTGTACGATATGTACGCAAGATTCCAAGTTCATATTACGGTAAAGCAAATACACCTTTATTATCACCTTCAAAATATTACGATGCCTACCCAATAGTTGTAATTGATTGTTCTAAACAAAATGAATCAGTAAAATCATCAAGTGTGGATATAAAAATAGAAATGGAATTCAACGCTGCTATACCGGCTAATACAACTGCATACTGTTTAATTCTACATGATAAAATTGTAACATACACACCTTTAACTGGAATTGTTAAGAATGTACTGTAAAAACCGGTTTTGTTTCATTCCGCGAGTATAAAAGCAGAGCGTACAGACCGCTCCTCATCAGTTTGTTGCCTACTGTTGTATGGGTAGCATCTTATTCAATATGGCTTCTCCTAGTGGTACACCTGAAAATGTGATAGATATTGAGAAGGAGATATCTGAGTTTTTAGATCCTCAAGGTCACCAGGAAGGAGGTGAACAAAACGTTTGCGGACAACTTCACGCCAGTAATAATGTTGAAGAAAAAGGTAAAAGAAGAAAGAATATACAAAAGAGAAAAAGGGATATTGAAGATAATATTTCTCCAAACATATTGAGTGAGGTATTTTTGCGAATATTTTACCCAATCTCTTCCAGTTTGGACAAAAGTGTTTTAATCGGTGTTATGAAATCTACAGATTATTCCCCTACTGTAATTTTAACTCATGGACCCAAAATGATTTTGTTTACGGACAGTGCTTGGGAATCATTTATGAAACACTTGCATCTGCTAGAATGCTATTTAAGTAGTAACATGTTTGGAAGGAAGACAAGAGTAGGACTTTTAGATTCAAATGTGGAAATTGATATTATTAAACAACGTGGTGATCATCAGCTGCGGTTTAGAGACACAACAAGACATGATAACAAAATTCAACTTAATCGAGAGGAGTTTTTCATTTTAACTTGTGCTACTGAACCTATAACAAGATACTTGAGACAACTGGTGTTTTCAAGTTCGATTATTAAAGATTATCTGGAAGACACTTTGGACAAACAACCGGACGCACCTATATTATACGGACCTGTGGATACTTCTATATTTAATAGAGTTCCTCATGAAGTACAGATGTGGAGACAATTGGAAAAGTACGCTCAACTACATAAGAAATCAGTAAAACAGGAAGAAGAGGAAGATGGAGGAGAAGAATCAAGTGTTAGTGATGAAAATGAAAACAAGGAAAATATAAAGATGGAAACTTAAATGACAATGGTTAGTTTTTAAAACAATAACCAACATTTTGTGGGGTTAGGCCTATTGGGGACGGTGCCCACGTTAAATATACACCAACGCGCCAACAACTGTACGGCCTGGTATAAAAGTAGTACCTACCGTGGTGTGGAAATCAGTTGACCTCCTGACTTCGTAATGAGCAGACGTTTGACCTTCAAAATGGACAAGGGAGAAGAAGAACAAGTAAAGTCCAAGCCTGGTATTATTGAGTTTCAAGCGTTTCGTGGTAATGATGATAGATTCATTATAAAAGAACTTGTGTTTTTGGACATGAATACAAGTGTTCCTTATTCGTTTTTATTTAAACCACCATGTTCTTATTCGTCTTTAACTAGTAAAGCCGCTACTACCAACAGATGGATTTCAAAACACTTCCATCATATCGATTGGTATGATGGTTTTACAAGTTACACGGACTTGTATCATATTATGCATCACTTTTCAGACAAGTTTACCAATATTTACACAAAGGGGCTGGAAAAGAAAAGATGGATCGAAGGATTTACTTATGTTCCGGTTAATGATGTGGAATTGGATAAGAATTATCAATACATGCTGGAAACCATATGTATTTGTACAAAAAGCCCAGAACATGATAAAGATAGACATTGCGCTTTGAAAAATGCCTATAAACTCGCCTCTTACCTTCAAAATGGGGAAGTGGGGAGTGGTGGGGGTAACGGAGAGTATATAAGTGGGGAGCAGACTGGGACCTGGCATGAGTATTACTCGAGATTCCGAGACGACAACATCTCCGAGCAAGAAGACGATCTGTAACCTGACCATGGCATCTCACCAGTTCCTTCAGACTTTGGTCGAGCAGTTCAATGCTCACTCCAAGTCAACAATATTACCTGTAAAGAAGTGCTCGGAACTAAAAGACGAGAAGCACTACATAATCCATGCTATGAAGAAGATGGAGACTACAGTTGGGGAGGCCATCTGCTGCAGTCTCAGCGAGGCACCGTTTACTCCGGGGGATGAACCAAAGTTCCAGGTGTACCTGCCCAAGAGATTCGTCCATCTTCTACAAAACGAGGATCTTCGCTCTATTCAACCCGGGTGTCTATACCTGGTGTCCCACGGCTGCACGGGTAGCAATTCTACAGAGTTGACCATCCACATCGCTGACAAGCAGCAGTGTTAGGTTTAAGTTTTAATGTTGTACATATGTTGTTGTTGTAATGTTTTATAAATAAACGAATCATAAAAGACAAAAAAATAAAAAACAAAAAAATGCAACATATCAATATGTGACAGACTTCACGTATTGATATGTTGCATTTTTTTTAAACTTCGCGGGTGACCTTGACCTTTGACCTTTGCATTTCACAATTACCCCCACTACCGTAATTACCCCCACTACCGCACTAGGATTCAAACCTGCTTGGATGCAAAGAACGGTCAGTCTGTTGCCAACTAGCAAACGATGAGCACCTTGTACGAGCTTTGCTTACAACGAGTTATAACTGACGCATCTTTATTCCAGACGGCTTTACGAGATAATATCCCTATAACAGTAAAGCAGGATATCGAGGAGTACAAGAAAGATAATAGAGGGTATTCGGGATACTCCTGGTATAGGTTCCAAGACGGGGAAAAGTTTTGTAGGCCTTGTGGCAATGCTGCCGTCAGAGACCTTCGACGGTTCGTACAGGAAGGTGGTAGAAAACAGTTTGGATTTCTAGCACCAATGTTTAGATTTGAAAACTACAAGGACACCTGTGCTATTTGTTCCATCCCTTTGTATCAATGGAAAAAGTTTAGAAGTGTTTAATTGCATCTTCCATACCCCCACCACCATTACCCCCACCACTTTTCCATGTACCTCCAAACGCTGTGCCTCGGCTTCATTTCTACTCCAGCAGCCAACCTAGCAACATCAGGATGTCTCTCAACGTCAGTTGCGCAAGTTACGTGGAGGTGAGCATCAAGACTCAGCAGGAGCTAAACGACTTATACAAGGAGTTGCAGCTGATGGTGGCACGAGGCTACCGTATAAATGTGCAAGTTTACGCTTGCAATATACGGAACACCCGGCAGTCAAAGGAAGAGCCTGGACACTCCTCAACGGCTTCCTCACCAGCGTCCATGAAGACCGAGCCAGACAACTTGGACTACTTCAGCTGACTAGCAGTTGTATTTCTTGTCCTAACCATTGTAGAATATGTATATTTTTTCATTATATTAAAGAAGTAAAAGAGCAAAAACACCTATCTTGTTACTGACATATAAGCTCAGTAACAAGATAGGTTTTTTTAAAACACAATTTGGATGACCTTGAAACTTCCCCCTCCACTGCTTTGTTACCCCCACCACTTGACTATTGGTGTACATGGCACATCGCAATTGGAAACCTCATTCCATCTTCAACAGCCACACCGACAACATCAACAATGGCAAACCTACCAACAGATGAAAGATGTCCTCACGCATGTTGTGACTTCGTCCACGAGTTGGAGAAGAGTATGCAGGAGAGGGCGATAAGAAGAAAGCAGATCCACTCAGAAAATATCATGATAGTCAACGGCTATCTTTTATTGTTCGGCCTTATTATGGTTGTACTTTTCATACTGTATGGCATAGTCACATGTGTCGGCAAGGTTGCGGAAGAAAACGCCCGCCACCATCAATTGGAAAGTTTTAATGTTACTTTGTAGGTTTTCCTTTTTTTTAAAACTCCGTTTGGATGACCTTGAAACTTCCCCCACTACTACACCACGCCCCCCACCACTTCACCATGTTCCTGCATGAGCATCACATCAACCGTCATTCCTTGTCCGACAAGCAACCATGGCAGACAACACCATCAGCCAAGCTGACTCCACTACTGATGTCGGTACAAGTACGGGTTGGACACTGTCGATCGATAGTGTACACTATTTGGAGTCGATTTGCGAACGTATGAAGGAAATACTGCGGGACAACCCTGGGATCATAATACAAATGAATTTAAATTATGATTGGTCCCAAGTTAGAATGCAAGGGGACGACAACAACGGTCAACAATCTCCACAATATTCGCCCATGTCCCCGATCTACCCTTACGGCGAGTCTGACGTCGATGAAGATGAGGCTGATGAAGATGAGGCTGATGAAGATGCAGGGGACAACGAGGCTGAAGAGGAGTAAGCTTCATTCCTTTTTTTTAAAACCTAAATTGGATGACCTTGAGAATTCCCCCTCCACTATTTCCTTTTTTTTAAAACCCAAATTAAATGACCTTGAAAATACCCCCTCCACGTACTTTTGGTTTACCCCCTCTACTTTTCAATACTGTTACCACAGTCTGTAGCTCACATCATTCCTTGCTTAGCTATCATGGCGGACAGCACTCTTTCTCGAGTTGACTCCACTACGGATGAAGAATGGCCATTTTCCTGGAATGTTCATTTGCAAGACTCGGCAGAAGTGGATATGTTGCATGAGAAATTGGTGTATGTATTAAACGAAAACCCCAACATTGAATGTAGAATGACTATGGATTTCGATGCGACAGGGGTCCACACTCAAATTTCCACTTCAAGCCAGCCTGAGCCTCAGCTTCAGCCAAAGAACTTTACACATCTTTACACTCCAATACGGCCGGAGGATGTGGTTATCAGCGAGGCGGACTCTACTACAAGTTATATTGAGCCAACAAATTGGAAGCTTGTTGTTGACACCTTACACAAGGTCGACTTAGTATGTGACAAATTAAAGGAATTGATGATGCAAGATCCTGGTCTTCGTTTTAAAATTGATTTGTTTTTCATCTGGGGAGCACCTGCACGGGGCTCTTCGTCTGACAGCTCTCCAAGTACAACGGACGAGGAGGAGGAGGACGACTAGTTATCTTTTTTAAAACTCCGTTTGGATGGCCTTGACCTTTCCCCCTCCACTGAGTTTATTTAAAGTGCACTCTCACTGACTGCAGCATCATTTCATCGCGCGCCTTCACTACAGCAACATGGAGAGTCAACTCAACTACTGTTGCGAACAGAAATGTTTTTCATGGCCAAATGACATTGATGTGGTGGATGGCCTGGCGTGTAGAAAATGTGAAGCTTTTGGTCAGTGCATGTGCAAGTGCAAGTCTTGGAAGAAGCCTAAACCAGAGTTGAAGACATTCCATGTGTACCAGATGAGAGGGCATAAGTACACTTGTTGCCCTGAACGTTGCATTGAATTCACACTAAGACAGCTAACTGGCTGCAAAATGTGCAACAATCATTTTGCAGGTTTTTGCAAACATTATTTAGGAGCATGCCAGTACAGATCAACTTGGCATACCGAAGCACTCACTATCAATGAAATCGCTATAGACTCACAAGAGTAGTCTTTCTACTCTTTAATTTTTTTTAAAACTCCATTTGGATGGCCTTGACCTTTCCCCCTCCACTCACCTTAGTTTATATAAGCTCCATTCACGCTGACCACGGCATCACTTCATCTTGCTCCCTCGCCGAAGCAACATCAAGTATGGAAACTAAGCGTGTCTCATGTTGCGAGCATAGGTGTTTGGAGATACAAGGCGTCACGTATTGTGCAAAGAAGCGTTGGGAGGAAGAGACGGGGACAACCTATTGCTGTGAGGATAAGTGTTTCCTCTTACCAAAGTGGCACGTGGATGGGCTGGCCTGCCGGCAATGCGAATGCTTCGGATGTTGCAGGTGTAGATGCAAGAACCAACAGCTGCCACCACCTGTACTACAAACTTTCAAAATCTACAAATCCAAATACTTTTATACTTGTTGTCCGCAGCGGTGTATTAAGTTTCACTTCTCCAATCTTACCAATTGTCGGAAGTGCTACGGACAACCTGATGGGTGGTGCACCTGTTTTCTGGACTCCTGCCGCTACAGATCGGATTGGTTTACAAGTCCGTTAGAAATTGATGAGGTCGCCCAGGAAGCACAAGAGTAGTCTTTCTACTCTTTTACTTTTTTAAAACTCCATTTGGGTGACCTTGAGATTTCCCCCTCCACTTCCCCATATACCTAGAGTACACGGAGCCTGACAGTCAGTCACTCGGTGGCTGTCGTGGGGTGCGCATCGGTGTCGGCGCTCTGTAGTTGTTAAGTGTTCAAGGTCACAGTAATATGAAATTGCGGATGTTGTGCTTGTTCAATGGCCTCTGAGGACTAGTGGATGACGGTTTAAGCAAGGTCATGTCGCAAACTCGAGTTTGACTTGGCACTTTTTGCTGTTTCTCATCGCAAATTCGCTCCAAGTCGTCAAGGTCACGTGGACTCTGACTGAAACTCGGAGCGTAGTGCGAGAAACGGCAAAAGTGCCAAAAAAATTTTGAGTTTCGGCGTGACCTTGACCTTAACAGTGTCAGTGACGTCATTTTGATGATGTAATGGATGATGACGTCATCAGCATGTCATTTCTGTAACGTCATGGGTTTGACGTCACGGAAATGACGTCATCGATGGTGACGTCATCAATTACGTCATCGATGACGTCATTTTGATGACGTCATGGGTATGACGTCATCGATTGCGTCATCATCGATGACGTCATCGATTACGTCATCGATGACGTCATCGGGGTCGTTGACCTTGGCGATGACGTCATCACATTCCTCAGAGGTCATTGAACTGAGCCAGCAACCGCAAAAACACACTACTCACCTTGGCTCTTACAAGGTGTCTAACCCACAGTATCTAGAATTAGTCAATGAAAACAAACACTTGAGTAAAAGCTCATCACATGTTTAAAACCAAAACAAATGACGTCAACTTCGAGGGATGCACAGACAGAACGAACCAATTTTTGTCTTACACAATGAGTATTTATAGTCAATGAGTATAAATCATACAAAAAATTATTATTCAAGCATTGACTTTAGATACTATAGTATTGATAGTCAATGATTCAAGTTTCTAGCAGTGGTGTCATGGTAATTTTTGCAGTGGCGGAACGGTACCTGGCCCAGATTTGAGGTAGGGCGTCCCAACGCCCCGCTAACCCCCCCCCCCCCCCCCCACAACCACACTTACAGAATTGTTTATGTTACGATGTTAAATTGCCCCATTTAGTGTTTTTACTTTTTGACAAGGTTTTTTAAATTTATTTTTTATGCTGTCTGCTAACTTTTAACTTGATTAAAAAGAAATTCAAAGCCGAAAAAAACTATTTTTGGCAGGCGTACGTAGCCGCAGTAGGCTAGGCCTGTTGTAGAAGCGGCAGATGCCATCTTTGAAGCGGTATCGCCAGAGTTAGAATCACTCACGATTACAATTAATCATTTATTTACAACTAAACTATTTGTGCTTTACATTTGGTGAACTATTTAAATCCTATACTTATTTCATAGAACTTCCAAGGCGATGTATTAATAGGCTAGAAGGCCTGACTAGACAAGGGGCAAGCGTAATATAAACAATCGAACAAAAATAGGCAAAGTACAACGAGAAAGGAAACACCACAGACACAGAGTACGTTTATACCAAGGTGACTGTAGGCCAGCCGCATCCCATAAGAGCAATGGTGTCACTTTCTGCGACATCCATGGATGTCGCCTACCGGCAAGTGTTGCCAACAAAACAGCAAACAACAATCGTTCTCGTTTGCTTTGGGAATTTTCTGTCTCAACAATTACTAAAATAAGGAATTTCAAAGCAAAATAGGGTAGAATTTATTGTTTTAGATTTACCTTGATTGATAATTTATAATTTGGTCATTACCTAATGGTTTGTTATAAACTAATAATCCAAATTTAACATAGAGTAATATGGTGTCGTTTAGATAAATATCGTACCCAAGGCAAGACTGCTTCATTCTCTTTTTCAATCAGCTGTGTAATGGTAACGTAATATTATAACGTATATTATATTATTTAACATTATAATATATTACGTATATTATAACGTATATTTATATTATAACGTAACTTGACTTCCGTTTTAGTTTACACGCTTCATATCAGGAACACAAAAAAAAGCTATTCGGCTGACCTGGGAAGAAGTTATGCTTCTTCCTTTACAGACCTTGCGTTTATACAACATCTAAACCTCTGGAAGAAAAATACGTAGTAAAGTAAAATATAGTTATTTCGAAACCATTGCCCATATTTTAAAAGCCAATGTGGGTGTTGTAAACAAATTGAAGATTTAGAATGTTTCTAGTTTTCAGATTTATATAAATTCATTTGAACAAACAGTTTTTGAGCGGTCTTACTCTGCGCAAAGCGATCGTGCATTATTATTTCCCAAAAGCGAAGGTCACTTTAGAGGTTATGACATATATTTTCAGGCAGCATTCGACACAATTCTTGTCACTTCTAATCAAATGTTTTGTATAAAAATGAAATAAGTGCAAAAAGTTTGAATGTTGAAGAAAGACTGTGTTTATTTACATTGAACAGCTGATTATTAACAATACAATTAAATCGAAACCATGTGCTTGAGAAAAGATAATTAATAATAATATTTAAGTCCTGTTCTGAACATTGCCGCCCACCAAAAAATATATTTATATTTTTTCATGTTGCATTGGAATTCAAACTTTAATATTTACAATTTAAAATCGACAGTCTTTGAATTGAAAAACAAATTCTTCTTGAACAAATGAACAAATAATTAAAATAAAAGTTATTTTGTAACTTGTTGATATCATTATTAGATAAAACAGCATATTTCTTGAGATATTGTCTATTTCACGGGTAATGGACACAGCTTGACTACAGGACGTTTGATTTGTCCTTGTTTGGTTTGAAGAGTTGGCACTCGAACCACTCCATCGATACCAGGATGTATTTCTTTCACACGTCCAGTAAGCCAAGACATCACTGGAAGGTTAGGGTCTCGTATTAGCACCAAATCACCGATCTTAAGATTAGGAACACTTGTCGTCCATTTATCACGTTGTTACAACGTATGCAGATATTCTTGATTCCATCTTTTCCAAAAATGTTGTGTTTGTTGTTGCACTAGTTGCCATCGTGAGAGGCGGTTAGAGGGAGCAGTCGTAAGGTCTGGTTGTGGAAGAGTCACAAGAGGCTCGCCAATTAGGAAATGACCTGGAGTGAGGGTATCGAGTTCTTCTGGATCAGTAGATAGTTGGCATAGGGGTCTAGAATTTAAAATAGCTTCAACTGAGTTCAATAAAGTATAAAGCTCCTCAAAAGTTAACTTCTATTCTCCAATTACACGTTTCAGGTGGAATTTTGTAGACTTGATACCAGCTTCCCAAATACCTCCAAAATGTGGGGTGGCAGGGGGGTTGAAATGCCATGTTACACCTCTAGCAGCAAGATCATTCTGAATTTTTGATTGCGTGTCAGGGTGATTCATAAAAGTAAATATTTCAGTTAACTCTCGATTTGCTCCAACAAAATTAGAACCTTGATCGCTATATATGTCACTTGATAACCCACGACGAGCAAAGAACCTTGTTAAAGATGCCAGAAAAGCTTCAGAACTAAGTGAGGATACTAGCTCTAGATGAATTGCCTTGGTAGCTAAGCACACAAACAAGCAAACATATGACTTTAGAATCTGCGGTTTTCTTAGTTTATCTGTTTTGGTGAAAATGGGACCTGCGTAGTCCACGCCACAATGCATAAAAGGTCTTGAAGGCTTAACTCTAGGTGCAGGTAAATCAGCCATAGGGGGATAGGAAACCTTAGCTTTGAACTTAACACATGTCAAGCACTTAAGATAAGCGGTGTCGTATTGCATGTCTTGCAGAAATGATCCAGAATTGACGAACAATTAGTGATTGTAATAAGCGGGGACCAGCGTGTAAGTACTTTTTGTAGTAGTGGTCGATTATCAAGATGGTTAAGTGAGATTTCTTAGGGATCAACATTGGATGCTTTGCATCATAGTTCACTTCAGCGTTTTTAAATCGTCCACCAAAACGAATGATTCCCATCTTGTCAACAAATGGTTGAAGACGTTGCACTCCTGTGGAACAAGATGTACACTTTTCAATGGATTTTAAATCTTCTGAGATCTTGATCATTTTTACCAACATAAAAGTAGTAAAATTAAATTTTGAAGTCGAAAGAGCATTTGAAGTTATCTTGGTTGATATATTTCGACTATTATTGATGAATCGAAGAATCCAGGCAAAACATCGTTGCAGATGTTGAAAAGAGGAAAAACGTTCTGTGAAGTCAAAAAATGTTGATTCCTGGTTGACAGCAGTTGTAAAAATAACTTTTGGTTTGAGTTCAGCATCAATTTCTGTTGTAGGGTTAATCGCATTGTCTTGGATTGGCCAATGAGAGGGCGGATGTTGTAAAAAGTCTGGTCCATGCCACCAAAGGGTGTGATCAATGAGCTGTGATGGCATTATACCTCGTGATGCGCAGTCTGCAGGATTTTCGGAGGATGGAACGTAAAACCAATGTGACGGATCAAAAGTTTCCTGAATGTCAGCGACCCTGTTGCCTACAAATGTTTTCAGTAAATGTGGAGAGGTATGTATCCAACTCAAACAAACTTTTGAATCTGTCCAAGCATAGAATTTTGTACCAGAGAAATTTGTGTTCTCAATCGTTTTCTTGTAAAATCGAATCAGTTTATTTAATAAGTAAGCACCACACAACTCCAACTTTGGTATAGTGAGTCTCTTCAAGGGGGCAACCTTAGATTTCGCTAATAATAGGTGAACAGAAATTGAGTCATCGTTGTTAATAATTCGTAAATATATGCAACAAGCATAGCCTAGTTCAGAGGCGTCACAAAAGCCATGTAATTGAGCATCCTTGAAGTTCTGATTAGCAACAAAGCTGGGAATATTTAACTGAGACAATGTAGGTAATTCTTCACAAAACTTCATCCATTGCAAATAAATATGATTTGGAAGGTGATCATCCCAATTTATTCCAAGAGTCCACAGTTGTTGCATTAACTGCTTGGCCCAAAATACTGTGGGTGTAGCTAAACCTAGCGGATCAAAGATTTTAGAAATGTGTGAAAGTAATCCACGTTTTGTCGGGGAAGATTCCTTGACAGGGGCATGAAACGTCAAAACATCTTGTTTGGGAAGCCATTGCAGACCAAGAACCTTGACAGAAGCATCTTCAGACTTGTCTGAGTGGAATACTATTGCCTTATCATCATTGGGCACATCAGCTAGTAATTCTGGGGCGTTGCTTGACCATTTGCTTACTTCAAAACCACCAGACTTCATTAAGGAAATTAATTCGGTCTTAAGATTTTGAGCTTCTTCGAGTGTTTGAGTTCCAGTAATGCAATCATCAACAAACATGTAATTTATCACAGCTTGGGCTGCCATCGGAAATTTATCTCCTTCGTCAGAAACAAGTTGTCGTAAAGTGCGAAGTGCAAGAAATGGTGAACTAGTAACACCATAAGTTACAGTGTTCAAAGAATAAAATTCAATTGGTTGCTCAGGGCTTTCTCTCCAAAGGATAGCTTGATATTGGCGATGGTCTGGGTGAATAAGTATCTGACGATTCATCTTGCATACGTCAGTTCCAAAGACAATTGGGTGTGGTCGGAAGCGAGACAGTATTTGGTAAATATCAATTTGTAGTTTAGTTCCACTTAATAGCTCGTCATTCAATGATTGGCCTGAATCAGTTTTGGCAGAGGCGTTAAAAACAACTCGTAACTTTGGTGTAGAATCTGAAGCCTTGAAAATACCATGGTGTGGAATGAAATATGCGGGAGGGGGGTCATCAGATTGTAGACAAGTCATGTGGCCTAAGTCTTTATATTCCCTCAAAAAGTCAGTGTATTTAGCTTTAAAATCGGAGTTGTTCTGCAATCGGTTCTCAAGAGACACTAAACATTTCTTTGCACTGTTGAAAGAATTGCCTAAGTTTTGCGGTTCATGTTTGAACGGTAGTTTAACAATGTACCGACCTGACTTATCTCGAGAATGTGTAGAGGCAAAGAGATTCTTGCAAAGTTCATCCTCTGAGCTAATCCGTTGTTTGGAAGGAATTTCTTCCATTTCCCAAAAACGCTTCAAACAACTTTCCAATGATGAATTGTTGTCTGAAATGGTTACGTTTGCAGACATTGTAGGTTTGCATAGTGTTGGAATTTCAGTTTGTCCTATTAAAACCCAACCAAAGATTGTGTGGAAAGGAGTAGGATATCCAGGAGGTGAATTAGACCGCCCACCATCGAATACGTAAGGGGACAAGTCAGCGCCCAATAAATAGTCGATAGGTCCTGGAGTATCAAAGCTGGGATCAGCCAACTTTAAATTACAAAAATATTGTTTCATGGTGGAACTCAGTTTGACTGTTGGCATTGAAGAAGTAATCTTATCTAAGACAATGGCCTTGGCATGTAGTGTAGAATCGTTAGTATCTAGCGGTTTCAAACTACATTTTACAAATCCTTTGGCACCAAGAACAGAAGTTTCAGATAGTCCCTTAATAGGCTGATGACATTCGTAATGAGGCAAATTGAATTTATTAGCACAAGAGCTAGTTATGAACGATCCTTGGGAGCCAGGATCAATTAGAGCACACACCGTGTGAAAACTAGATGAGCTATCTTGAATTTGTACAAGAGCAGTTCCTAGTAGGGTAATAACATTTGATTGTGATTCGGTGTTCACTGCATTCATAGATTTGACTGATTTTGATTCAGAAACTGGATTACTTGGAATTGAATCAGGTTTGTTTGTCTTGACGCATTTTACAGGTTGAGTTTTCAAAGTCTTCCCTGGTTGTGTAGGATTAGTAAAATATGAATCATCATGTAAAGTAGCGTGGTGAGGTTTGGAACATTTCTTACATCTGTGTACTGAATTGCATTTGTTTTTTTTTATTTTATTTATTTTTTTTACAAATATCTTTATTTACAGGATCAACACTTTCGTATTTTACACTGTATCATGAACAAAATAAAATTAACGAACAATATAAAATAACATGTTGAGGAAACACAATTGGCACCTCTTGACTAAAAAGAAACAAGTTTAAGTGAAAATGTAAAGTTTTTAAGTGTTAATTAATCCATGTTATTTAATGTATGAGATCTCCTATGTTTCTTCGTTTTAATCTTCTATTTTCTAATAATTGATCAAAAATTCCGTATAGTTGGGAGATCAGATGCCACTGTGGTATTGTAAAATTTTGACGTTAATTTCTTCGTAAATTCTTCAATAGGTTCAATTTGTAGATCTCTTTGCAATTGTGAGTTTCTAACAAACCAAGGGGCATTAACAGATAGGCGTAAAATTTTGTTTTGGAATGTCTGGATTTTCTTTAAGTGGGTTTTGCTGGCAGTTCCCCAAACTTGACACCCGTAGGTAAGGATTGGTCTCAAAATAGATTTATAAAGTAACAACGTACATTTAGTTTTTAATTTAGAATTTCGATTTATCAGGGGGTAAAGTAAAGAGAGTCTGGCATGTGCTTGAGCTATTTCAGTGTTAATATGAATTTTCCAATTTAGCTTCATGTCTAGCTGAACACCAAGATATTTAACTGAATCATACCTAGGGTTCCAAGGAATATTTACATTATTAATTACTAATTCCGGAACATCTTCAATTTTTCTGAGTGTAAATATTTTAGCTTGAGTTTTGGTGGCATTTAACGATAATTTCCATTTACTCATCCAATCATGAACAAGCTGCAGATCATTTTGAAGTTGATTTTGAGCCAAAATTGGGTCGGAATCCTGGGCAAGCAAAGCAGTGTCGTCTGCAAACATTGCAACTGCAGAGTCAATTGTTGGGAAATCGCTTGTGAATATGTTGTAAAGGATTGGACTTAGTATGGAGCCTTGTGGAACACCAGATTTGATAGTTCTAATTGAAGAAAAAGTTCCATGGATGGAAACTTGGAAGGTTCGTTGGAATAAAAATGAATTAATAATTTTCAATAAATACATAGGCAGTCCAATTTTGAACAGTTTGAATAAAAGACCATTGTGCCATACCTTATCAAAAGCAGCAGAAATATCCAAGAAAACACCCAAGGTGTGTCTTTTTGCTTCAAAACCATCCTCAATTATTCTTGTAAGTCTTGACAGTTGATGAATAGTTGAATGTTTAGATCTAAATCCGTATTGGAAATTTGGAATGATGTTATTTTGGTTGACAAACGATGATAGTCTGTGGAGGATGATCTTTTCAAATAATTTAGAAATTGTTGGTAATAAACTGATAGGTCTGTAGCTTGCTGGAGAAGTTTGGTTTTTTCCTGGTTTGTGTATTGGCAAAATTAAGGCATGTTTCCAAGCTTGTGGAAAATACCCCACATCCAAACAACTATTGAAAATTACAAGAAGATATAAAATAGCTTTGCTTGGGAGATTTTTTAATATTAAATTTGTTATTTGGTCATGGCCTGGAGCTTTCTTGTTTGGAAGTTTGTTAATAAAGTACCAGATTTCGTCTTTGGAGGTGTATTCAATTGGTTTCTCAACAGTGGGGATTGCGTTATAGTTTGTATTATTTATGACGTCTTCAAATAAATTTGCTCCATTATCTTCGGGCGTAAACTGTTTTTCAAAATGGTCCGCTATGATATTTGTTTTTTCTTTATCTGAACAAAATATTGAGTTATTGTGTTTCAATGGAGGAATGACTGTTGGTTGTTGAAGAATTCTTTTAGTCGCTCTCCACAAGGACGGGTCACCTGGGTTAATTTCTGATAGGTATTTCCTGTAAGAATCGTACCGATGTTCATCCAGTTCGTATTTGACTTTACGGGATAAAATATTAAATTGTCTTTTGTAATCAGGAAGTCTGGTTCTTTGCCAAAGTCTTCAGATTTTGTTTTTTTCATGTATTAATCTTAAGATTTCTTGAGGTATTAATGTGGGGTAAGGTTTTCTACTATTTACCTTTCGATTAATATTGGTTGAGAATTTTATACAATTAGTTATACTTATTACTAACTCATTCACATACAAGTCTATTGTGGCGGAAGTGTCAAGAGATTCAGGTATAGACAACTGATTTTCCAATTCCTGTTTAAACAATTCCCAATTGACTTTCCCATTGTATGGAATTAATCTAGGAATATAATGGCCTTTATATGAAATGTCAGAAGAAATTATAACAGGACAGTGGTCAGAATCTAGTTCACTCAAAACATTATGAAAGATAGGGGAACGAAAGTCTTTGTACATTACTATATCCAAAACATCTGGATTGTGGTCGAGTCTAGTAGGATAGAAGGTAGGTTCGTCAGGAGCAGAAATATTTATTGACAAATCAGTTGCGATTTGGTGTAGTCTTCTACCGTTAGGGTTATTGACTCTACAGTTCCAAACGGTATTCTTACTGTTTAAATCTCCTAGTACTAAGGTAGGACAACCGAAAGAAAACAAATGTTCAATGTCTATACGTTGAATTCTTTTGTTTGGTTGGAGGTAAGCACTAACAATGACTAATTCTGTGTCATCTAAAATAAGTTTAATTGCGATAGCTTCAAGGGTTATCAGCGTTGGGAGTAAAATTTGAAAATGTTTAATGTTATTCCTAATACAGATAGCCACACCACCGGATGCAATTGGAGAGTTTCGATCATTCCTATAGATAGCGTACCCAGGAATTTTAAATGGTTTGTTAGGGATCAAGTGGGTTTCACAGATGCATGCAATTTGGATGTTGTGTCTTGTTAAAAATTCTATGAATGTAGACCTTTTATTTTGTAGTCCGTTAGCATTCCAGTTCAAAATAAACTGACTGTTAAAAGAAAGATTCAATGAATTAGTCTGATGAAACATGGTCAAAAATATTTTTAAAGAGTTGCATAACAAACTTTTTGATTTTCGGAAGGAATGGCTTGATAAAATCCATTACTATTTCTACAATCTTTTCATCTTCATTGTCAGTCTTGTTGTCAGAGCAGTTGAAGTTTTCACTAGATGAGGGAGTGGGAGATGTCACTGAATTTCCTTTAAGGGCGGCTGCTGAATAGCTGGAATGAAGTTTAGCTGGAGCTGGTCGAGATTTATTTTCGGTAACAGCGTCCGTATTCCCGACAGCATTATTGCTTGGATACTGTCCACCACTTGGCTTATTTGAGGATTTTGATTTAAGTTTTAAGTTTTTAAAATAGTCACTACCTCTGTAGTTTGCAGAATGGTTACCACTACAGTTTACACAGACAGGGGCTTCGGATTTTGGTTTCTTACATTCAGAATAAAGGTGGTCACCAGGGCATTTCACGCATCGTGGATTTAAATTACAGAAATTTTTCGTGTGGCCAAAGCGTTGGCACCGACTACATTGGGGAACGTCTTTTGGTTTCCGCCTGGGCTCCACTGAGATAACAGTGTAACATAGTTTTTCGAGGGAAAAAATCTCTTTAGCTTTTTGGTTGTTTTCAAGGTCTATTATGCATAGAGGGATTGGATTTTTCATACGATTTAGAAGACGCACTACTTTTTTACTGGGTAACTCAGGGTCTCTAGTTCACTTTTTATTTCAGTTTCGGTCAATGATAAGGGGAGATTTCTGATTACAACAGAGATTTCTTCGTTGGTGTTAAGTTTATATGAATGGTATTGAACACCATTTGTGTCATAAAAAGCAGTCAGTGTTTTGAAGTCGTTGACATCGTCAAGTATTACTTTAATTTTGTTTCCTTTGTTTTCAGTTAAGAAATTACAATTTACAACAGATTTTATGTCTGCAACTAGTTTTTGATAGTTTTCAGCTTGATAAACAAAAATGGGTGGGATTTTAGTTTTCTTATTCTGATCATTAGGGTTATTAGAGGAGCCTGGAGCCTCGATAGATTGATGTTCCATCTCGATGGTATTACTGTAAGAGTGATCATGCAAAGGGTTGAAACGATTTGAGACTTTCAAAGAATACCTATCACTTGAATGTTGATTTGAAACCTTAGCTACTTTGCGCGGTGTTTGAAAATCTTGGGATTCATCTCTAACTTCACTTTCTGCATTGCTTAATGTAAGGTTGACTGGGTTGTTTACAATCGTATTGTTTTTGTTCATTTTTGAGGTTAGCTTCCTAACGTTAGGAAGTTTTCTTTTGAAACTGGTCAAATTATTTCTCTGTGACTTACCCACTATCAAAGAAGGAGGAAATGACCTAACTAGGTGTATAAATGTACTAAAACAATGGAAAGGAAAATAAAAACTATTTAAAAGAAGCTAATAATATAGCACAAAAATTGTAAAACCACGTTGTAAGAGATATCAACAGCTGTTTGAATTGCATTTGTGTAACATGTGTGTTGAACTTAAACAATTAAAGCACGCTTGCTTTGACTTGACAAAATCTCGTCTATTGCTTGCGCTTAGCTTCAAAAAGTCTGGACAAGAGTAGACGAAGTGATTAGCTGAACAATATAAACAACAGGGTTCTTCAGTGTTAGTTAAAAATACTTTAGACTTCATTGGTTGCGCAAACTTACTACTAGTACTGGTATTTGGTTTCTTTGTAAGAGAGCTGTTGGTGTAGGCAGGTTTGTAATTCTAACTAGCAATAGAGGAACTTAGGTTTTGGGATGCATCTAAACACTTACAGTGTTCCCTGAGAAAATTGATAAAATCATCAAGTGAAGGGAATTCTGTTCCTGCAAACTTTCTTTCAAATAATTGACGTGTGTGACGATCAATTTTCTTTAATGCCACGGACAAAATTATGAAGTTGCCTAAGGGGTCAGGAATTTCAATAGACTTTAGCGCTTGCATATTTTCATTAAGTATGTCAAGTAGATTCCTAAGTGGTTTAGGTGACTCCGAAGGGACGACAGGTAAGTTAAATATCTCATCAATGTAATGAGTCGCAAGTAGACGTTTGTTGTCATAGCGATCCAACAATTGATTGAACACAACCTCATAATTAGTAGCCGAAATTGGAAGTGAGCGGACCAAAGAGTGTGGTTCTCCCTTAGTACAAGTTAGAAGGTAGTGAATTTCTCAATTACATCAGGAAGAGTTTTGTTCTCATGCACTAAAGATAAGAAAAGATCCTTAAAATTAGGCCAATCTTTCAAAGTTCCATCAAAACAAGGCAAATTAATTTTTGGAAGCTTGGCATGTGTAGTACTATTTGGTTCCAACACAGATTTAACTGGCGAAACATCCTGCGAGCATAAGGCTTCTTTTGTAGCTACAACTTTAAAATACTTATCATCAATTTCCTCGTTTAACTGATGTAAACCTTCAATTTGAGAAGTGTCTCCTAATGAAATGTACTTAGAGACAATGTTTCTTTGAAATTGATTAAAACTCTCATATTGTTCATTGAGTTTCTCAAACCTTTCTTTAAAAATAGCAAGTTCAGATGGTTCTACATGTACTATTAATGCATTAGCCTTGGACAAGAGATTGTCAAACTTTTTAATTATGGAGTCCCTATTAAATTTTAAGACTTCAATTTCCTTCTTGATTTCATCAGCAGCACTCATATTGCATTAAAAATTAAGAGAAAATAACACTGAAATAATGTCTCTTTTCTTGAAATAAACAAAATATAGCAGTAAAATATTTAGAAACAGTTACATTTTCTTCAATTATGAATTAAACTTGAAAGAAATAACAACTCTTCAGAGAATTAGTTGATGAGCTATTGTAAAATCTGGTAAATAAATTTCTTCTGATCAAACTGTGTTATTGAAATTGTAAAAAGATTACGAAGCAATTGTAATTATTGTAATGATATGCAGTTTTGAAAATAAAGTAATATGTTTACAGTTGTACTGAAAAATGGCAACTATAAATCTTCTTCTGGGTTCACTTGTAGTTGTAGCAGTAAGATTGAAAATTAACAAAGTTTTACTTACAAATGTCCAGAATAAGTAAATAAATGGAAAAATCACTTAAAATCACTTTAAATTGAAATGTAAAAGGTGTGGTTAATTAATCTAGGTTCGAAGGACCAAAAAATGTTTTGTATAAAAATGAAATAAGTACAAAAAGTTTGAATGTTGAAGAAAGACTGTGTTTATTTACATTGAACAGCTGATTGTTAACAATACAATTAAATTGAAACCATGTGCTTGAGAAAAGATAATTATAATAATAATATTTAAGTCCTGTTCTGAACATCAAACAACTGTCCATACTGATGATATAGCGTCTTTGGCGGCAGGCATTCATATCACTGTAGTTTGATGTAGTTGTTACCAAATAAGAGCTAATGTACTTGATCAGCCGCTATGAGCGCTGTTACCAAAGAGAACATGATTGGTGTGTTGATCCGCAAATTGTAAACTGTATTCCTATCCGTGGACTCGGCAGTCGGTGAACGCTATAATATCGTTAGTTAACTTGTAATCTTGTTGCTCGGAAAATATTTTTTATTTATGATTAAATTTGTTATACAAAATTTTATTAAATCTCCACTTCCGGCCAAAACCAGTGCCGGAACGGCGTTCCGGCACCATGACATCCCTGGTTTGTATAGTAAGATGCTAAGATGCACGAAAATAGTCCAATGGAAATTTAAACAGCTGTGTTATTCACATGTTGCATTTAATATAAACCCCCTCACCCCCTCTTGCCCATCAATGTTGTCATTTGTGGTTATGTTTACCATGTGTAATACAGTATGAACATGTGTTTCAGAGTGAATTTGGCAACAGTGTATTGACTCCCATCTTTGTGTGTTTCTTTGCGCACACAACAAATACTAATTGAAAAACGTCTATATCGAGGCTTGCCTCAAGGATGTGTACTAAGTCCGATTCTTTTTGCCATTTACATAGCTGATGTAAATCAAAGTGTTTCACGTGATTGTTTATCGCTTCAATATGCTGACGATATCATAGTTTGTTCTTCGCAAAAGTCTGAAATTTCGGCATGTGAAGATTTGCAACTGTCTTTAGATAGTCTATCCAAATACTGTTTATCTTTGGGTCTGGTATTTAATCCAAAAAAATGTGGGGTGATGATTATTTCCAGGAAAAGAACGCCGATTACTCATGATTTTATTATGTATGGTGAGAAGATTCCTTTGGTGAATAACCTTCCAATTTTAGGCATAATCTTCGACAATAAACTGAAATTTACTGCTCAATTGGAAAAAATCACTCAATGCCGCTGGAAGCTTATGGATGTCCTAAAGTGTTTATCCTGCAGGACTAAGGGGACACATCCATCGTTTTTATTGACAATTTATAAATCTTTGATTCTGTCAAAAATTGACTACTGTAGCTTTATTTACAGTGACCTTAATGACAAATTTTTAAATAAATTGTCTTTGATTCAAAATTTTGCTTTAAGGCTTTGCATGGGTGCTATAAAACCACCCCAATTAAGAATCTTGAAAGAGAGGCTTCCATACTACCGATTCCTCTTCGAATTAAACAGCTGACAGAAAAATTGGCCATTAAAATTTCATCAGAACATCCAGCATTTTTAAATTTGGCAGAGCTTCTAATGTTATGTGATCATCACCTGTATTGGTCAAAAAAGAAAGTTCCTGGCATAGTTTCAGCTTTCCAAAAACGACAGGAAATTCTTGATGGTGGTTTTTCCGAAGATGGCTCATTATCAAGATATGTTTTCCCTTCCCCTCTACAACTGATTAAAGTGGACTTCAAGCTCTTCAGTGACATGGAAAATTTTGGCGGTTCCAAGAAAGAAACAAATAATATAGTGTTAAAACAGCTTTCTCTGAACCAAATGAGATTTTATCAGGCTAACTCTTTCGCGTTGATTTTTACTGATGGCTCCAAAAATTCAACAGGGGTTGGTTCCAGTGTGTATGATCCTGACCTTAACCTGTCTCTCAGTTATCGATTACCTGACGCAGCTTCCAATGCATCGGCTGAATTATATGCAATATTTCAAGCCCTTTGTCATATATCTGGAGACAACAGAGAAAAGTTTGCTCTTTTTACAGACTCTAAAGTTTCCGTACAAATCATTTGTAGAGCTCTGAAAGGTGTCACTGATGAATTCTTGGTTTTAAAAATTGTGGAAAAACTTTTTCACTTCAAAGTACCAAAAAGGTGATTATACAGTGGTTACCAGGTCATATTGGAGTAGCTGGCAATGACAAAGCTGATGATATTGCAAAGAACGCAGCTCGTAACATCTACCTTCCTAAAGTACCCAATAGATATATTTTACAGAATGATTTGGTGAAATTATTAAAGAGAAATGTTTTTCTAACGGCCCAAAACCTTTTTGACAGTTCAATGAAAGGATTGTGGTATAAGGCGATCCAACCGGAGCCCCCCGTCCTGCCTTGGTTCAAGAACGTCTTTATGAATGGTAGACACACTTCGTTAATTTGTCGTCTGCGGTTTGGTCATGTCTACTGTGCTAGCCGACTGTACCAAATACGTAAACTTGATTCTCCTTTGTGTCGATTTTGTAGTGATGATGTCGAAGAAACTATACACCATATTATTTTTGAGTGCTCCACATTTAGCAGAGAAAGGTCCTTCCTTCTTCAGAAGATTGCAAAACATGGATTTCCGTTTGATGTTCAATTTATTTTGTCATCTGAAAAAATGTATTTGTGGTGTGATTTAGTGGCCTTTTTAACGGAAGTTTTCGCAAAGTATAATTTCAAATTATAGTAGTTCTTAGTATTGTGCCTTGTGCCAAGGAACTCTAACGCAAATTTATTCCTGCCTTTTATGAACATTTGACTCTCTGTACTTTAATTTAGTTTCTTTTTTGTAAAATTGTTGGTCTGGCTTCATGATGTATTTCAAGCCACAATAAAAGATTAAAAAAAAAAAAGACTCCCATCGGACCATTTTCGTGAATCCTACTATAGTTATAGTAACTGTTATTCACACACTGTCTTCGGACGTAATAGACTTGGAGGTTTCAGGTGAACCATCACAATACCACCATGTTACCTTATCAGAGTCCCATATTTTCTTAAGTCTAAAATTTTTAATTATAAACTAAGTTAAATGACTGAAGTGTAACAACTTAAAAATATTAGTTATGTTTCACTGATTTTTATAACATTACTTACAGTTCAGTTTCACAGTTTTTATAACATTACTTTTAGAATTAACTTTCATTTCCAGTGGTTGGTGTTTGATGAGTTGGCACTGTCGCATTGTTTTGTCACCATGTTTTTGTTTTAAAAATAATCAACGCACAAACGTTGTCTTATTTACTGTCCATAGTCAGCTGAAGTTCATTGGCTTCGTCTGCAGTGCACGCGCGTCAACTGTCGACTGCTGTCGGTTAACTGACAACTTTTGTTGGCGTAACAGGTGTGTGTATTACTTTACTTTACAAACTTCTTCATCCACCTAAAAGAGGTTTCTTTATTATTTTTTATTTTATCTGAATGATACAAACTTATTTTCCTTCATTTCTTCTGACAATTAATTTGTAGGCCTAATATAACTGGGTTGAATTCAATAACGTTCCTGTGATTCTGCTTTGCACAGTTTAAAACTCTAGGTGATTTTGCAAACGTGTTCTATTTTTTTAATTCTAGATGGCCTATTTGCAAGTAATCTTATGTAGTGATGTATGTAGGCTATTTATTCAACTTTGTTGTTAACACAACCAATGGACAAGTTTTCATTAAGATTCTGATTTCCTCCATCAAACAAAATTTTGAAGCACTGTTGCTTAAAAAAAAATATTAATTGGTTTAGAAACTGTCAGATGGTTTGTTTATCTGTATTTACAAGTTATCACAAATATTCTGTCCTCATCATTAATTCAAATACACTTATAAAAAAAATAAATTAATGAAAATGGCATCTTATAGAGTAGTCGAGTAGCGGGCCAATAATACAATAATTTAACCCTTTGTTGCCCAACCACTGAAAAAATTGGAAAACTAAAAAAATATTTGCTCGAAGATGTTTATATGGATCAAATTAAGTTATTAAATACCTCCATGGTTACTTGTAACAATCAGGGGAAAAATATTTTGTTTGGGACTTGAGGGTCCCGTTGGGCACTGGGCCTAGGTTGGTAGGAATTACTCCGGGACTCTGAAGTCCCGTCAGTCACAGTGAATGTAATCAGTATAATGTGTATTCTATGTATGTGTAATATATGTAATGTGTAACGATATGTATTTCTTCTTATTTTATCAATTGTTTCATGTAAAAGGGTGAAATAGTACATAAATTACAATAAATGTCCATTTTATTAAAATAAAAAGATAAATAATCACATAATATATAAAATTTAAAGTAAAATTGACCAAAGATATAGGCCTATTTGCCAATATGAATAATATGACTCATATGAATAAAATAAAAATTAATTTGATTTTAATTGAAAAAAAATCTAGGCCTACAACCTTTAGCAAAATTGGCAAATTTTAGGCCTTTATTTTATCAATTTTAGGCAAATTTTAGGAAAATTTTACCTGGTGATTTAGGCCTACTTGCCCAACGGGACCTGTAAGTCCCTCTCACATCAATGGGTAAATAAAATTACTAGTTGTCATAACAACATATTAGTGGTGTTACAATAATGCCAAAGTATACAATAAAACAATATAACAGGTTTATTGGGTAAAATTACAATATTTACTTTATTTGATAATTGTGTAAAGTCAATGATACAGCATTGCATGCGACATTCGTACCTCTGTCGAGTCCAGTATGTGCTGCAACCTAGTGGACTAAGTTAGAACTACGAGGACATTCTAATATTGTTGCTAGGCAACAGCTACAACCAATAGCAACCCTAGAATGGCTTCATTGCCAGCTGTTTATGAAAAAGCCAACCAATAAAATACCGGGACTTAGGAGTCCCGTCGGTCGAGAAAGGGTTAATTTAAATTGCCTATAGGTATATCAAACGATTGGATTGTTTATATTAACCCTCGAGAGGTCGCGCAAAATATATCACTTTAGAGGTCGCGCACGGTGGATTCCACCGGGTTTATAAATAAATGCTAATGTTGTACACATTTCCATTATATTGATTACAATTCAAAATATTACATAGAATATTAACTAATAAAACACTATATGAACTATAACACTATACTATGAACATATAGTATAAAAATTATACTATATGAAAACAAGTTAGCTACCTGTGGTTTCCACCGTGCGCGACATCATATGTTATACAATGATGTCGCGCACGGTGGAAACCACAGGTAGCTAACTTGTTGCAATACAGCAGCCGACTGGCTTGTTGGAGGGGGTGAGGGAATGCGCGATAGCGTAGCAGACGAGTCCATTTGAAGGTACAGGAGGGGGGGTAGCGCTAAGCTTCCACGCTGAGAAGTAAAAAAAAAAATACCTATCGCCCGGTGGAAAAGACAGCGGCGCGACCCCTCGAGGGTTAAATGCAAATGTTTTGTGATCCAGCCTACTGAACGATTTGACTGAGTTTCAATTTCTATCTATAAGTTACCCGTACATATATCAATTTAGATGATTTAGCCTAGAATTAAAACATGTATGATTCTTAATTTTAGTTTTAATTGAAAGGCATCATGACTATCTCAGAATATTTTATATCTATGGAAATTATTTTGTTTACACTGATGAAAATTAGTGTAAAGATAGTGGCCTAGATTTAGCCTAATACGTTAATCAAGAAGTCTTGAATTTGATGTACGTTCAGAATATTTGGTTGTCCATCTCTGTGAATAAGCTTACTTATTCAGCAAATTTATGGTGAGGACCCATTTCCTGTTCTTTATGAAAGTGGCTCAAAAATTCCATTCAGGTGGAAATTTTACAAAGTGTATGCTTTTGTGTTAGCATTGACTTTGTACACTACGTGAGTAGACTTCTCATAGCATAGGTGTGTGTGAAGCATATTGACGGTGGTGCGATCTCGTGTAGCGTCCATCGAAGTATACGTAACATATGATAGATAACTCAATATTACCACTCTTCTAAACCAAGGATGAAACATTTTATAACTGAAAGTTATGTTTATGTTTTGGTAAAAATGTTTTGGCAGCACTGCAAATCCAGCTGAATAATAACAACATCAATGGCAGCAACTCTGGTGCGGCGTCCACCGAACTTCAAAATTTTTGCCTCAAATTAAATGCATTGGATGAGAGGTCTATTCACGTTAGTGTACATAGTCAATGGTGTTAGCCTAGATTTACTTGTTCAGTTAAAAAAAATGTCTATACTTATATTTTGCTATGGTTAACAAACAGGGCCAAACAGGGTCGATCCAAACTAGGCCTTAAGGGGCTTATAAGTGGGGAGAGTCACACGGTGAGTGGAGACCTGTTCACATCGCTTCTAGTTGGTGTTTTCCATTCAAAACATTTTGGAATGGCAATATTGACTACAGTAGCACAAAAACACATATCACTGTCTAAATACGTATTCTATTCTCCTTTAAAACTTAACACACGGGAACGGACTGTTGCTTTCCTGTACAGTAAAATAAAAACACACTTGATTTTACTCCCCAAGAGATGGATAGTGAGCTAGTAGTGGACTAAAATCCATGTCCTTTAACATGTAGATAATTTACAAATGTTTTTTTACATGTTTACCACATTTAATGTGTTCAGTCGACTATGTTCTTTAACCATGTTAATGGTTTTTTCTATAATTTGTTATAGATAATTTGGTTGGGAATGAACTCTTTGAAGACTGGATGGTTTAGCGAACTAAGTGACCTGTGGCCAGGCATGTGCCTTTCACTTCAAGTTGAGAAAGTTCTGCATAGTGAGAAGTCACAGTACCAAGATATTGTGGTTCTTCAAACGTAAGTTTTACTTCAGTCTATGAACCATTAATATTTGTTAAACATACATTAGAGTAACGCACCCTTTAAGATTAATTAACAAATCAAACCAGGCCAGCAGTTTACAGGTTTTTTAACTGGACTTCTCCTTGATCAGGCGAATGGAAATGTGGAATTTCATCACAAACATTTGGTCAGATTTCCAGGACAGTAACCATGTTTACAGGTTGATCATGTTTTATTCTATTCACATGTTGAAGAGAGGATGATGGTCTAGCAGTCATGTTATTAGTGATGCTTATCTAAATTTTAAAACTGCTTACCAATAAACCACATTTTAAAATAATTACACTGTCACAAATATAAAATAATTTGTCCTAAAAAATATAAAGTTTGTGAGGTATATTTCTTTTATATCAAGTAGTTTTTACAAAATGGAAAGAACAAATCTAATGTTCAACGACTTTTAAAACGTAGTTCAATCAAACGGTATATGAATCTACATATACAACTTATTCTAAACCATCAATTGGGCAAAAAATAAAGAAGTTTTTATTATTAATTTTTTATTTTAAAGAACCTTCTAGTTATGACAAATGGCAGGGTAAGATTTAACATTGTCTTATAGGAAATAAATCCAACATGGATCCACCCTTTCACTGATGCGTCAAAACGCTGCTACTGGTAGCATAATATGAAAAGCCGCGAATAGTTCCCAATTTTGACTAGGCCTACTCTTACTCAGCTTCAATATTTTACACAGCCCAATTTTGATACATACCGTTACCAAATTGAAAAGTTCACAAAAAATCAAATTGACAACATTTTAGTAGGCCTATATTGATAATGTTGACAGGTTAACAGGTTAAAACACAGCAAGCTTAAATTCTCCACGTGGTAAATCATAAACCATAGACCTAAATATAATACTTCAAACATAAAATTAAATATAGAATCCTGATGACATTAACAAAAATTAAAAACATTAAAGATTTATATGTATACTAATTTAATAAACCCAAAACGTGATGATTAGATGTCATCAATGTCACATCAGCAAGTACGTTGTGCACAGGGGTGGCCTGTGCGAGGGAAGGGGAAGATTTGTAGGGGCGGCACTGTTGACACGGCTCTGACAACGATAAGCGCAAACACTCGCTTGGATCAGATTCATAGTGCAGCACAATTGGTGCCACGGGGCGGCAGTGGTACAGTCAGAGTGCTTTTCTAAACAACTAAAAAAATCAACTGCTAAAGTTAACTAAAAAAGTACAGTAGATATCAACATTAATTGTCTTGTTAAATACAATTGTGTCACATATGTTTCGTTAGTTTTTTAAAATATTTATTTTGGCGTAGATAAAATTTTAATTTTATTTTTTCATTTTTTGCGTACGAGTAAGTTACAGAGTACGAATATCATTTTTCAATTTAATACGTTAATTATTTTTCAGAAAGAATCACGGAAAAGCTTTGATTCTGGATGGCATCATACAATGCACTGAATCTGATGAATTTTCCTACCAAGAGATGATATCCTTCTTGCCTTTATGTAGTCACCCTGATCCTAAAAAGGTATGTCATGCTACAAATTTAATAGTACATAGAAGTCAAGTACCGTAAATCTGTACAACCGTTTCAAAAGTATGTAGACTACATTACTTGGATGTATAAAAATAATATGACTCACTAAAATGATTTGATTATGAATATGAGTAAAGTAGTTACTGATGAAAGTTGTTTAAAATAAACAAGAGCATAGTCGGAGGCAGACAGAGTTCATACAAGGTTGAAATTAACCTTCTATTGAAAATATTAATTTTTATTTGTATTCTAGACTGATTTAATCTTTGCAAAGACATTTCATTTTTTCTATAATTTTCAGTACAAATTTTTCCAACAAAATAATTATCCAAATCAAGTCATTAGCAATTTCTGATGTGACTAGAGTGCACATGGAGTGAAATTGTTAAATGAGTACAGTAATTAAATTTTACTTAGTAATTTAGTTTGGATTTTGATAAAAAAAAAATTAAACTTTATATGATACACTGTTTAATGCAGTTTGTTAACCAGTGTCTTCTCCATGGTTAAACACAACCTTTTTGACGTAAATATTAATTTAATGTTTATTTATGTTTATTTAATGTTAATCCATTAAGGTAATAGATAGATGCTCACACCGTGTAATGTGTTTACTCTTTGCAACTCTGTTGAACTTAATGATCAATTAATTCCCTTGTCATTGTAAATCGAATGGGGAGATAACTAGTGTAAAGGTTTTAAAATTTAAAGGAACTTTCCGTTTGAATGAATATTTACTAACTTGACTATTTTACTTAAGAACATTTTCACGCTAAGCTTTATCCAATTACATCAAAATCATTAAAATCGGTTGAACTGAAGGAGTTCTCTGAAAAAAAAAAACACGCTGCATACGAAATATGTGCTGAAGTAACTGAAAATAACTATTTTCAAGTTGTCTAGTATGTTCTAGGACAATTATTGCTTAGAACCAAGGTTCTTGTTTATCTCACAAATAAATTCCAATAGGGATTATTCAAAACCTACATCTGTTTAACAGACTACATAGTAAAAATAAATTAAACTCTATACCTAATTCAAAGTAAAGTACAATTAAGAGACAATACTTAATAATGCAAGACAAGACAATAAATAAATATATATAAATAAATTAAAAATATAAATATAATATAAATATATGTTATTGTATTATTGTACCTTCTGGGACCTTGGGTGGTTTAAGATCAACTATACGATCAAAGTACAATAAAATTTAAAGTTGACGATCCCTTCAATCTAGAAAAGCCTGTTATGAAATACTGATTTAAGTAATCAGCTGTTTATTTATTTACTTCTTGTTTATATTCATTCTTTGTTTACCTTTCCAACTATGTAACATTTTTTAGTTGATTAAAGCCTTATTATCTCAAAAAGGTATCTTTAATTACAACAATTTAATCAACTAAATAAAAATGGAAAAGCTTTTAAAACCAGAGAAGTTTAATACAAATCCAGAAGACCCTTCTGCAAGTAGAGCATTCAAACACTGGTTCAAAACACTTGAAAATTTCATAACTGACTCAGAAGTAGCTAAAGAGAAGAAACTTAACGTGTTGATTAATTTTCTTTCTTACAATGTCTATGAGTACATTTCTGAATGTTCCACATATGAGTCAGCAGTTGAAATTTTGCAAAATATTTATAATCCCAAGAAGAATGAAATTTATGCTCGACACATGCTAGCAAATCGGAAACAGAAGAAAGAAGAAAGCATAGACAAATATCTACAAGAGCTTAAACTTCTCAGCAAAGATTGCAACTTTCACGCCGTAGATGGGAATGCTTATCGAGATGAATCCGTTCGTGATGCCTTTATAAGTGGAATTATGAATACCAATATCCGTCAAAGACTCTTAGAAAAGTCATCCTTGACATTGAAAGAGGCAGAGGACATTTCACGTTCGCTTGAGTCTGCACAAAAGAGCTGTGAAGCATATGGATCTTCAAACCAAACTGAAGTAATTTATTGCAACACCTCATCAACACTGCCTGATCAACCGAATAATAATATGGATCCTGAGGAATCTCCTACTTCAGCTGCTGTACCGAAAAACTCAAAACAGAAGTGTTTCTACTGCAGTGGCCGGCGTCATTTTTCTCGAAACGACTGTCCTGCCAAAGATGCTACTTGCGATGGCTGTAAGAAAAAGGGACACTTCGTGAAGGTATGCAGGTTAATGAAAGCTCAAGGTAAGACCATTAATGCCTATTCCTTGGTAATGCCCCCGTTTTCATGTGCAGCTGCTTCCAATGGGCTGTCAAAAGCAATTGTATGGGGTAGTGTAAATAAAATACCTGTTGAAGTTTTGGTTGATACGGGGAGTACCGATAGTTTCATAAACCGAACTATTGTGATGGAAAATAATTTTCATGTAATTCCAGAACCCAAACAGGTATCTATGGCTTCTACATCTCTAAAGTCACCTATCAAAGGGTATGTTTCTGCAAACCTAGAATTCTCTGACCATTCTTATGAAAATGTAAAACTATTTGTTATCGACAATCTGTGCACTGACATCTTGGTTGGTCATGATATAATGAAATTGCATTCTTTGGTAAACCTTGATTTTGGAGGAGATAAATTACCTCTGTCTATTTGTAATGTTGCTTGTGCTTCTGTTGAACCACCGCGCCTTTTTCTTAATTTATCACCTGACTGCAAGCCCATTGCAACTAAGTCTCGCAGGTATTCTAATGATGATGAAAAGTTCATCATCTCTGAAGTGCAAAAACTCCTTCAAAATGGCATAATTGAAGAAAGTTCATCTCCCTGGCGTGCCCAAGCGCTTGTTACCAAAAGCTCATCTCATAAAAAGCGATTAGTAATAGATTACAGTCAAACTATAAATAAGTTCACTTTATTGGATGCCTACCCTTTACCTAATATTGAAAATATAGTTAGTAAAATAGCAGAAAATCGAGTTTTCAGTACTATAGATTTAAAGGATGCCTACCATCAAATACCAATTTCGGAACATGAAAAATTCTACACAGCATTTGAAGCAGCTGGAAAACTGTATCAGTTCTGTAGGGTTCCGTTTGGTGTGACGAATGGTGTATCAGCTTTTCAGCGCACGATTGATAAAATTATTTCCACTGAAAAACTAGAAGGGGTGTGGGCTTTCATTGATGATATAACTGTAGCTGGTAAAACTCAGTCAGAGCATGATGAAAGGCTGAATAAATTCTTAGAGGTAGCTAAGAAATATAATATTACTCTAAACAGTGAGAAAAGCAAATTTTCTCTAGACACAATATCGATCTTAGGATATTGAATTCGCTACCAGTCTTTGCAAGCTGACCCAGAGCGTCTAAAACCTTTGTTAGATTTGCCGTTGCCATCTAATGCTTCTCTTTTAAAACGTGCATTAGGGATATTTTCGCACTACTCAAAGTGGGTCCCTAAGTTCTCAGACAAGATTCGGCCTTTAATTGATTGCAAATCTTTTCCTATATTGCCCTCTTCTAAGCCAGCTTTGGCATTTGAGGAAATTAAACAAGACATAGGAAAGTCAATACTCACCGTAATTGATGATCTTTCACCATTAGTTGTGGAAACAGACGCATCAGACTTTGCTATCGCAGCAACATTGAGTCAACAAGGTAGACCTGTCGCTTTCTTTTCTAAAACATTGACCGATTGTGAAAAACGACATTCCTCCATTGAGAAGGAAGCTCTAGCCATAGTTGAATCTCTGAAGAAATGGAGACATTTTCTCATTGGACGGCATTTTCTCTTGATAACCGATCAACAAGCTTTGTCATTTGTGTTCAACAGTCGGCACACCAGTAAAATAAAAAATGAGAAAATCACTAGATGGCGTCTAGAGTTGTCATCTTATTCTTTTGACATACAGTATAGACCAGGAAAAGAAAACATTACAGCCGATGCATTTTCACGCGTATGTGGAGCTGTCACTAACATAAATTGTCATGACAAGCTTTTTGCACTTCACCAGTCACTCTGTCACCCTGGTATTACAAGAATGTACCATTGGATAAAGAGTAAAAATCTTCCTTACTCTGTTGATGATGTTAAAACAATGACAAACAAATGCCCGATATGCGCTGAGATTAAACCCCGATTCTATAAGACTACAAACGCTCACCTAATCAAGGCAACAAAGCCTTTTGAGCGGCTAAATGTAGATTTTAAGGGACCATTGCCATCTTGCACGAGAAATCGATACCTGCTGACCATAATTGATGAATATTCACGCTTCCCATTCGCATACCCTTGCAGTGATATATCCTCAAACACAGTAGTTCGTTGCTTGGAAAATCTGTTTTCAATATTTGGAATGCCCAGCTACATTCATTCTGACAGAGGGACATCTTTTCTTTCCAAGGAACTCAGGGATTACCTGCATGAAAGAGGGATAGCCACTAGTCAAACAACTCCATATAATCCCGCAGGAAACGGTCAAGTGGAAAGGTTCAATGGGACATTGTGGAAAGCAATCTTGTTAGCTCTTAAGTCCAGATCCTTAAAGGTAGAGAAATGGGAAGTTGTACTCAACGATGCATTACATTCCATAAGATCGCTCTTGTGCACTGCGACCAACAGTACGCCACATGACAGGTTTTTTATGCATCCTCGGCGGTCACTCAATGGCACCTCGCTTCCAGCTTGGCTTATGGAGCCTGGACCAATATTCTTAAAAAGAAACGTTCGGACATCAAAATTTAATCCGCTAGTTGAAGAAGTTGAGCTCATTGATGCCAACCCACACTATGCTTTGGTAAAACACAATGATGGAAGGCAGTCGACTGTATCTCTCAAGCATTTATCGCGTAGGGGGGGTACGAGTTTACTAGACAACCAAAACATGCCATGTTCACCAACCCTAAAGGATGTTTCTCAACCGAACTTCAATCCAGAGCCGAACGTCCCTCCAGAGTTGAATGTCACTCATGAGCCAAACGTCACTTCAGATCCGAATGTCACTCCTGAGTCGAACGTTACTTTGGAGCCGGACATCACTCCAGAGCTACAGGACACTTTACAAAATGACATTCAAGAAAACAATTTTCCAAAAAGACCAAGAAAACCGCCGACTTACCTGGCTGATTACGTAGTTTAAGTTTTGAGGGGGAGAATGTTATGAAATACTGATTTAAGTAGGCCTAATCAGCTGTTTATTTATTTACTTCTTGTTTATATTCATTCTTTGTTTACCTTTCCAACTATGTAACATTTTTTAGTTGATTAAAGCCTTATTATCTCAAAAAGGTATCTTTAATTACAACAAAGCCAGATTAATTCTGGAAATCATGCAAATTTTTGTTATGGTTTGTAAGAAATCCAAGTGCCATTTTGTAATTAATGATGCCTTTTTGACTTAATACCAGGATAGACTTAAATCAAACCAAGGTATCGATAATTTTATTAATGATCTAAGAAATGCTGCCATGAGATGCAACCCCAAACCCAACAATCCGTGTAGGATAGTCCCCCTTATCCTAAAATCCGCTTATTCCCAACATCTTCCGTCAGGAAAATACAGTTTTTTCCTATCTTTTAAACAGGAAAAATTAAGAAATAAGATTTTTTTAGAAAACAAATATTTATTGCTACACAAAGAAGTTAATCGGATTACATTTGATAACATTGATAAATATGCTAGTTAACTCAAATGGAAAAAAGTCTAAAATAATATGAACTGTAAAATGAAAAAAGTTGGAATTAAAACAAATTAAAACAAAACAACTCGTATTACTTATGTCATGTCGTATTACTTATGTCGTATCACTTTTAGTCTCAATTTAAACAAGTCATTTAGATCAATAAGGCTGATTTCCCACTTAATCACTTTTGAAATACAACAAAAGCAATGAAATCCCCAAAAAATTTGGAAGTAAAATATAAGTGTTTTTGGTCTGAAATGCAATAAATCAACTCAAAGATGAGCTGTTCCACCATCCTTGAGTGACGACATAATTCAAAGTGCCATGATTTATATTTTGAATTTTGGGAAAGGATGAAAGGTATATACAGTGTGGGTTCCATTTTTATAACATTGTCTGCGCTCTATAAAGTTATCTATCGAAGGACAATGCCATCCCCTTTCGGTTGTTGCTGCACTTTTTTATGAGTCAAAAAGAAACTGTTGAGAGCTGGCAATAGCAAATTAATTTCAGATATTACTATTGCTTTATTAACAAAACATACAATGTTTTATTAAACGAGGTTCAACATTGTTATCTGAGTACAAGAAAGCCAAAAAGAACTATTATTAAACTTAATTACATGATTAGCTACATTTAATGTATGTAATTTACATTACCAAACCTGTATATTATAATATGCATAATATCCGCTTAATCTAAAAATTCACTAAACCAAACAGGGTAAAGTCCCAGTTAATTCGGATTAGCAGGACTCAACTCTTCATGAAAAATTGTATTCATACTTAAGTACGTCATCCAACTTAATTAGTGTTAGTATATTGTTCATAATTGTTCTCTGAAAACGTTTTTAAGGACAACATACTTTAGAATTTGAGTTCATTATTAGCAACCATAATAACGTATGTACATTTACGTTGGCTACTTTTTGCCAACAGGTGCTGATCGTGGGGGGTGGAGATGGAGGGGTGGCCCGTGAGGTGGCCAAACACCCGGCCGTCAAGGCCATTTCCCAGGTGGAGATTGACGAGGCAGTGCTGAGGACTTCCAAGCAGTATCTGCCGTTCATGAGCTGCGGCCTGTCCGATCCCAAGCTCAGTGTTCATGTCGGCGACGGCTTCAAGTTCATGGCTGAACACCGCAACGAATTCGATGTCATAATCACAGACTCCTCAGACCCTGTAGGTGGGTGTTTGGTATTAATGTTTTTTACAATTTTTAACATTTTAAGGTGAGATGAATGTATATTTTTTCTACCAGTGCATGGAAATAATCACATTGCCACACCTGTGAACAGTACCCAAAACAGTTAATCTACGCTTTAATTTCATTCTCGCTCACTAAATCAGGGTTATCGAATTTAAAGGTAGAGTAATGCTCATTCAGAAATTTATGGATTTTGCAGATTTTGTTGAGGGTAGCCAATGTATCAATGGTAATAGGCCTAAGTCAAAATTTTATTAATTTACTTTTCACAGTTTTGTACTATAGAGATAGTTTCCCTGTCAAATGTTGCCGATCTAAAGGTTATGTTTGCATTTATTCCAACAGAAAAATCAAATACATCCTAAATGGCATTTATTAAAATAAAATTATACCTAATAAAAAATTTAAGTTGATCAATATGGATTGCTTAAGTGGTCTCCACTCAAGTACAAATCTCCCTATTATACCAACATATCCCATAATCAATTCTTAACGATGAATCTATTTTTAATTGTGACTTTCAGTTATCTTTAAAGAGTGGTAGACAAACTGGTCTAATTATCTGTTTTTTACTAACATGTTAAGGATCATTGTTGTCATTCGTCTGTAAACTGATAATTTATCAATACCAGATAAACTGTAAAAACGTTGGCCTAAAAAGTCATCATAGTAAAGATTACTTTGTAAAATGAAACATATTCTGGGATGGTTCTGATATGCTATTTGCCTCCTAATATTTAAACAAGAGGAAATACAATCTATTGCTCCAGATGTAATTTGATTTATATTTTAAGGGTTTGTAATATGATTTTGCAATCTTTAATTTGCTCAAGCAGGATATGAGCTGATTTATAATAATAAAAAATTATTTAGTTCCAATTTGTGTTATAATGTCCACTCTCTCTGAAGTCAATGATTTTGGAGATGAAGCTCATTTGATTGTAATCATACTCTTACAAGCCTAAAAATTCTTATGAGATCGTTTTGTTGAAGGTCTGAAACGCTTAATGTAAATTAGACATCTGTTATGTTGCTGTATTCTTCCGAGGCATTTAGTTCACTATTAAAATGCAAACATAAATATTTTCCAAGGCTAATTTCCAAAAAACTTTTGAACTGAGTAATTTTCAATTATAATTCATCCCAAAGTTGATTGAACATGTGAAAATAATAAATGTTGGGTTCTCAACATCCACAATCCTATTGATATTTTATAACACTAGTTATAATTTTAATATTCAGTTGAAGTAGTAATCATACATCTTATAGAATTTTGCTAAGAAATTGTGTTTACATTTATTGCCCTATGTTGCTCTTTATTTAGGTTGAATACAGACAGTTTTCTTATATAATATTAAGATTATGTAGAACATACTTGGAATCCTATACTATGATACGAGGAGCATCTGTAGCAATGTATTTTCCATCGATCTTGAAATGTAATTTGTAAACTTTGCATTTGAGAGTGGTTTGGTCCAAAACTCAGCTTGTTTTTACCACAGCCTCAACACCAGGAGAAATAGTTTTTTGTCTAAAACTAAGTCAACTAATTTTAATTTTTTAACATTAGTTTGTTGGTTGGCACACATATTAGGCAAACTAGGCGACTGCCTAGGGCAGCATATTCCCAGGCAAAAAACTGAAAAAAATTATCTACACCAAAGTAAATATTTTAAGAATCTAACGAAACACAAGTGAAAAATTACATAGCAAAATAATTAATTGTCGATATCTTCCTTTTTAGCTACAGTAGACTCCCTCTTAACCGATCTCCGCTTTAATTGGCCTACCCTGGCACAAAAACATCGTCTTTTTAATTGGCCATTTTTTATCTCAACATTGCTTTAACCGGCCATGTTTCGCGGGAATCTTTGTTTTCTTATCTAATGTATCATTCAATTCCACATTATATTATGATGTTCTCAAACCATCTAAAATGTACTGTCCTGGATGGAAGTGTATGCCACTGGAAGTGAATGTGTTTGGACCTGCTATCCAATAGATAATATAGAAAACGAATTATTATTAGTTTTTTTGGTCACTGATTTCATTGGTGTCGGATGTTAGTTATAAATTATATAGAGTAATATATTTATAGTTGTTTTTTTCAAGCCATAATTGCATTTAGCCCATATGAAATTGTAGGTTGGAATTTTTAAATGTACATTGGTTTAACCGGCCAAATCATTAACCGGCCGAGGCCTGGTCCCGAGATGGCCGGTTAAGAGGGAGTCTACTGTAGTTTAATTTCCATTTTGTTGAATCAGTAAAGCATTGACTGTATAGCTGCCGCCCCTGGCATCGATTGCGCCACAGTATGAATCTAATTCGAGCGAGCGCTTGCGCTGTGCCAAACCTTCCCCTTCCCATGCACCAACCCCGCACCTGTGCACAACCTACAAGCTGATGCGACATTCATAACACCTAATAATTTGGGTTCATTAAATTAGAAAAACAAATGCTTAATGTTTTCATCATGGTTCTACATTTAATTTTATGTTTGGTGTAATTTTTTTAAGCCTATAATAATTGATTTACAACATGTAGACGATTTAAACTTGCTCTAACCTATTAAACTGTCAACATAATCAATATCCTGATTATAATAAAATGTTAAAATGCTGTCAATTTGATTTTTGTGAACGTATAAATTTAGTTTTGTAAAAAATCGAAGCTGAGTAAGTGAAGTCAGAATTGGGACCTCTATTTGTCCTTTTCATATTATGCCACTGGTAGCAGTGTTTTGCTGCACCAGTGAAAGGGTGAATCCATGTTGGATTTGTTTCCCATAAGAGCAATGTTAAACCTTTCCCCGCCATTTCTCATATAACTTCTTTATTTTTTGTCCAGTTGATGGTTTAGAAAAAAATTTATTTGAATCTGAATCATATACCTTTGTTTGTTTGTTATGTTATGTTGTTATGTTTGTTAAACATTTGTTTAACAATGTTTTAAGTCATTAAAAAATTTGATTTGTTCTTTCCGTTTTGTAAAAACACTATACTTGATTAAAAAATATATATACCCAACAAACTATATTCGGCTTGATGAACCCTTTAATTAGAGCTATTAACCATAACATTTTTTATCACAAATGAAGGAGTTATTGTGTTCCCATTTAACGTTGCTCATATGCCTAGTAGACAGAATTGGGATTGACTTCAATGCCCTTGACACACTGGAGTTTTGCTCCCCGCTTGTAGCTGTAACGCAAGTGGCATTGCCCAATGAGAACCAATTTATCCCGCGGGTCAGTTTCAGTGCGGCACTGCATGCTACTTGCTGCGGTAAACACGCTGTTCTTCTGCATTCTGTCAAGTTTCTTTCTTGTCGCTTAGTCTTTTCAATTTTTTTTTATGTTGGCTCACCAAAGTAACTTTGAATGTGAAAATATACTAGAGAAATACTATTATCTTGCGCAAAATGATCTACCGTGGAATGTAAATTTTTGTAAATGTTTTACAAGGGAACGGATGTGTAGGTTTGGGATGGCAGAAAAGGGAAAAGGGGGTGGGCAGGGGTGGACAATGTAACCTTTGCCTAGGGCGGCAAAAGTGCTAGCCTTTGCCCCGGTTGGTCTGATTGGTTGCCATCCATATACAGGGTGTCCCTGAACTCTCTACCAACTTTTTCAGGTATTATTCCTGGGCCATAGACAAGTCAAAATATCATATTCAAAATTTCGAAAACTCAAAAGTTACTCGTGTAGCCGCCATTTTGTTTTTTATTTCCGTAATGGATCATTGTATTAAGTTAATATTTGGCATGCACCTTCATCATAGCAATACCCATTTTCAAGAAAAAAGTTATTTTTTCCAATGTGTATTTTCAAAATGGCAGCCATTTTGAAAAAATATTCCATTTTTTAACACTAGAATTCCTATTTGATTGATACAACTTAAGTGTTATCAGCAAGGGTCTTTTGTGAAGTTGTTTCTGTACAAAATTAAAATTTATTGGAGCACAAGGATCACCTCACTGGCTTTCAATGTTTCTCTGTTGACATTTCGCAGAAATTTGGATTACACACATTTGTTTAATACTAAGATACCATTTTTCTTTCAGGTCAAGAAAGTTAAGAGGTTTTTCACAGAAAAAAACACACTCTACTCTAGTCCAAAAACTTAGTACACTAAGTATACTATTCTTTACAAGACGGCATAATTTAACTAATAAATACTCCATTAATTAATTACAAAACCGGTGACTTTTCCAGTTTTCAGCTTAAGCATTTAATAAAGAAATATTAAATATTGTTTATGAACCTTTTATCAGATTTTTCAACAAACATGCCTGGTTAAGAATAAACCAGCCTATACTTTTCAGGGCCGGCAGTGTCGTTGTTTCAAAAGAGCTACTTTGAGCTGATGTGTGAAGCGCTGCGGCCAGGTGGCATCGTCTGCAGCCAGGCGGGCACGGTGTGGGCGGGGCTGGACCACGTCAGCCAAACATTCAGCCACTGCCGCCAGGTGTTCCCTTCCACTGCCTACGCCTACAGTTCGGTGCCCACCTATCCCACCGGCCAGATAGGCTTCGTCATGGGCAGTCTGGACAAGGTGAGGCACCTGTCACGGTCCCAACGAATACCTGACGGAATGCAACAGAAAACTAGATTGTACAGAGTAGAGTACAAGCTCTCTTAACCGACCTCAACGGGGCCGGTCTATGATTGGATAATTAAAAAGGTCGGTTAAACCAAATAATACCGGAAACTTGTGTTGATGTAGTTTATGCAACAATTTTAATGTGAAGGTCTTTAAGTCACAAGTGTTCTAAATATTTCACGAGTGACTTAAAAGTTAAATATAATTGTTGCCTACTTTATCTGTAACCAAATTAAAATTGGTAAAAATAAACATGTCAAAGATTTTAGGTGATGGACGGCAATTTATCCAAAATGTAGCCATACGGATGTCGCTAGACCAAATCGTTATTCTCATACTATATTTTGAAGTTAGATGCATAAATCAACCTAATCTGAATTGTAATGAAACATTTAAATAATGTGTGAATTGTGTAATTTTTTACTAAAAACCACTGTTGAATGCTGAGTTATCATTTATCTAAACAAAGTAATTTAGATTGCACTCATTTTAGTTTTACAAATTGACTATGTCCAATGCATCAATTTTGTATGCCTAATGACAAATAAAAAATCTCGAATCTTGTCTTTTAATTTGGGACCTATACGTTTAAGATCCCCTTAAAAGCAAGGTGTCTAAATTTGGTTTTAGTACAGTACACTCTCGTTCATCAAACTCGGCGACATCGGAACTCCGCTTCATCGGAACTGAAAATCTGGATATTATTTATTTTTTTTTTACGAAAGAAATAATTTTTCCGTTTTAGCGCCTTTAATTTCCATTCGTTCTCTCTGCACAACTGTGAAGTATCACACTTTGCATCAAATGTCATCAGGCGTTTTCCATAATCTGTACCCATCGATGTGATTTACAAGGCCATGGTGTATTCGCACAAAAATAGAAAGAGGAAGGGGGGCAGGAAGTGGAACATCCACTTCGACCGCTTCCTAAACTGTCATTCAGTCTGTCTCGCTTTGCGACTGCACCTGTGTTACATGGAAGTCAGTTGACTGTTAGAATATGAGTGGAATATGAATATGGAATATGAGAATAAATATTTTGGATCTTTATTTCCTGCGTTGTTTTTATTCCTATAGGTTCATTGTTACCATGTTCAAAGTTTGAGTGTCTTATTTTCATAAAATCTCTTGTGTTATCTTAAAAACAAGAGTGAATACAATCACGATAGGTCACCGTACGGGCGGAAGGTTGACTCACGACGGACTCCGCCTCATCGGAATTTTTCGACATCCGAACCGGCCGTCCGCCACATTAGTTCCAATGAACGAGAGTGTACTGTAGTGTGTTACTTCTATTACTTCATGATGTTACTGACTTGTAATAATAAAAAAAATAAAAAAAAAAAACAACAAGTGAAAATATGTGCTACCACAAAATATTAAAAGCAATTTATTGAATTTGATTTGCTACGATAATGTAGGATCGACCTCTTGTAACATAAAAGTTATTTATAGAACATTATATCGCAACATCGGCTTGGCTTGCATGGTGAAAGTTTGTATATTCTTGGGAAATGGTCGGCTAATCCGACGGGGTCGATCCGAGGTCGTTTAAGAGAGCTTCTCCTGTATGTAAACATCAGTTAAATTTGTTACATCATGTATACTTAAAAATACTGATGTATTGACATAATTAAAGCACCTTGCAAAGGAATAGACGTTCAGTGTCACTGTGGGTAGGTGGACATCCAGTCAGATGTGGTGTTCTCCTACAGGGTGTCTACTGCTAAAGAGATACAAAAATCAGTGACTTTTGGGGGTAAAAAGGTTAAAAATCAGTGACTTTTCGGTCTCTAAGATAGAAAATTTCGGGGGGAAATAGTTAAAGTCGCAATACTTTTGCTCAAAATCGCATTATTTTCTCAATTCGTACTAAAAATATGTAACTTTTCTTGCATTTAAAGGAAAAATAAGTGACTTTTTGGTGACTTCGGTGACTTTAGTGACCAGTAGACACCCTGTCCTATCATGGTGTCCTATCCTTAGACAGTCAAATTACCTAAGTGGTGGTTAGGATCGGCAGAGTGTTGGCGTTATAACCATCTCGAGAACACTTACTCCTTAATATTTTGATTCACTGCCTGCCCTGAAGTAGCAGGTATTATCTATTAAGTACACTTAAGTGATCAGAGGCTTATAATCTTTGTATTAAGAAATTCTTTAATGCAGTGTCTGCTCTGATGTGTCAGGTAATCTATTACAAGTACCAGCATTAACAGGTCATTGAAATTTTGTACCTTCAAAGTAGATTTCTTAACTCTTGACATATTCATGATTCATTCTCCAAATCAAGTGCCCTATATGTTTTTAAGCTCCGGTTTTGTTTTAAATAAAGTAGACTCAATTTTAACTGTCGTACTGTGTCACAAAACCAACTTCCTTTGAACTGGTACTTTTTTAACATAAGATCACTTTAACCGGTCGTGTTTAACCATAGATGATGTTTTTATATTTATCTTTCAAATAAATTCCATTTCATATTGATTCAGAGAACAATTTAAGTGACTTCCCTTGAACAGAAGTGAACACCATTGGAAACTAATACATTTTATTTACCTTCATTCCAGTAGATCACAATGACGTATTTTTTTCAGTTTAGTCTTTGCAGTCTATGTTTAGATGTGATTTGATTTTGTTAAACCGGAAAAATAAGTTTAAGATGTGAGTAGGTAGCATTTGAGTGATATTTTTCATCTTATTCTGGCCATGGAGAACTATGTATAATTATTTAACGTTGTTATTTAATGTTTTAACCGGCCAATTCGTTATCCGACTACTATCTAGTTACGAGGTGGCTGGTTAACCCTTTCAGTCACAAATTATCTACTTTATATAAGTGCTGCGCTCTCATAGCAAACTCACGTACCAACAACCTATGGTTTTTCCCGCCAGGGTCGCACACCGTTCAAAACCCTAATTTTAGTGACTAGGGTGCCGGTTGTGATAGCTGAGATGGCTAAGGCCTAGGCATCCTTGGCCATAATGACTACGTCGGCGCGGGTTCGAATCCGCTCACGACCAAACCTGACCCGGTGGTGCAACTCTTAAAAGGGTTAGCCGATCTGTGGCAATGTTGGTGGGAGGGCCCACGTTAAATAAACGGTGGCAGGCTTGAGTGAAAGTTGACGGGATCGGTTGATTCTTTGAGAGTTGCCCCTTGGTCAACACTGATTTTGCTAATTTTTACTTACGTTTACTGTGTGACTACGGCCACTACGGCATTGAATTATGCAAGATAATCATATTTTAACTCAAAGATGCCAATAAAATTGTTATTACTTCCACTTATATTAATTTTATCAAATCAATTCAGTAATAGTCCTTTACGTAGGACACGATGACTGAAATGGTTAAGAGAGAGCCTACTGTATTTTAAAAAAGTTAGATTTTTGTTCAAGATTGGAACTAAACAAAAAAAGAATGATAGGCCTACAAATAATAACTTTACTCATTTTGACTTGAAGTCTGCAATCAGCATCCCGCTTTACTCAGGCAATGCAAATGTTGAAAGTGGGCTGACAACTGTCTTACGAGTTATACCTAATGATTCTATAAGCAGGAAAAATAAAACAATAAACTCAATATTAATTACAATCTTTTAATGAAAACCTCTTTTATAACTAACAACAGGGTAGAATTTAACACAGAATAAATATAACAATTCGATGTTTCAGGAGAAAAACTTTAAGGAGCCTCTGAGGATATTCTCTGAAGATGAACTGGACAAGATGAAATTGCGGTATTACAATGCAGATGTGCACCGTGCTGCATTTGTTCTGCCGCGGTTCGCACAGAAGGCTTTAAACACAGCCTAGTAGTAGCTCGTTCCTCGAGGGGGTGCGCTGTAACCATCCCCCCGTCCCATAGTGTTGTAATAACCTAAACCTGCCAACAAAAAGGAACTGATAACAGATGGTTCTCATATTCACTAATATCTATAATGTAGTACTTAATTGAAATCCCACCAAAATATATTTTTATAAGATTTTTACATTTTTTATTAGAGAGCTGTAGTTTTTGTAGTGTATAAACTTTTTACCAGATGATCCCAATGTCCAAGATATAATTAACCGGACCAAATGATCCGTGTGATTTGTAAAAACCAATTCGCTGGTTCAGTTGTTTCCTTTTATACACATTTTAGAGCCAGTCTAACAAGTAAAGAAAAAGTGAGCACTGTTAAACTTATGATCTGACAGTCATTTAAAATGTTATCCGTCCAATTTTAATACCATTCAACAAAAGCCATTTCAAGAGTGCATTTTGTTATTTTTAGCTTGCTAGAGTAAATATACTAATGACATAACATGGAAAATAAAACTGTAATAATTCTGTAACTAGGGCAGGGGCGCTATCATGTAACAAAATTAGGTGTATCTCACTCTGCGTCACAGGGTAACTATAAAGGGAACATTCCATATATATTTATGTGGATAAGTGAGTTTAAAGAACAAATTTACATTTAAGAATAGTGTAATAAAGGTTTTAATATATATATAAGGTTGTTGGAATGATAATCTCTTGTATTATGGTCATGTTTGTGTTTCGCATCGAATATAGTTGTCGGAGCAACAACGTGTTTTAACTATGTCTCATGTTTGCTCAATAAAATTATTGTAAGACTAAAGTATCTTAATATCCCCTCTATCTTGCATCCACAATGGAATCATATCAGACTGTATCCAAGAAAATGAGATGTACAATAAAAATAGAAGTCTCTTGACTTGGTTATACCATAGATTAAGCATACTCCTCAAGGAGTATGCTTAATCTATGGTTGTACCCTTAGTTCAGGTGGCATTACCTGCTGTACCCTCTACTTTATGGTTCAATTCCAAGGTTTAAAGTTTTAAAAATTAGGATATTCAGATTTGAATAGCCTCTGTCACACCAGACCTGCGTACTTATTGAAATTCTAATGGACTTAAATTATTTTTTGCCCAAGATTATAGGTGTTCAACACTTAGGAACGTATTATAATATTGATTTTATACAATTTTTAATACATTTGGCCTAATATTTTTATAAGTTACACTATCGGCCAAAAATATATGAACAAATAAGAAGATATTAAATAGTAAAAATGCTTTGTTAGGACAGCGGTTCTCAACCTAATTCACCTTACGAACCCTAAGTTGATATAATTTAATGAATTGTACCCTTTAGGGCCCTAGGTCATGTTTATTTATCCTTAGATTAAATGTAGCCAATCTATATCGTTTATTATAAAGCAGGGTAAATGAACAAACACTAAAGTACTTATTGAACAATGAAGTTATTAGTATGTTCAGGGCTTGTAACAGTTCTTGAGGTTAATAAAAATATAAAAAATAAACAAAATGATAGAAAAAATAACCTTGAATAAACCCAAAATGTCTCTAAAAGGTCCTAAGACCGGCGTTTTATCTTTTAGCGAATTTCCCTATAGGGAATACGCTATTACGGTAGTAGTCACGGAAAGACCTAAGCCCGGGACCATGATACTTTTTCGTTTTGAGGTCCCTAGAAGCCAAAAACACCGTTTGTTCAAATTGATATATATATATATATATATATATATATTAATTGTATTAATTTTCATTTTGAAATTAACTAAGTACCCTTTTTAGTTTTTCAAACATTTTTTTTTTTAACTAAAAAACTAAGTAAACTAAAAAGGGTACTTAGTTAATTTCAAAATGAAAATTAATACAATTAATATTACAGTAGCCCTAATCACAATCGTCTTTGGAGTAATATATATATATATATATATATATATATATATATATATATATATATATATATATATATATATATAGAATAATATGTATGTGTCCGTGAACACGATAACTTTTGAACGGAACCTCCGATTTTGATGAAATTTGGTACAGGGGTGTAAGCCAGCATTTACTAGATTGAGTTCGCGAACCAGAATGATCGGACCATGGGAACGGGGTTTTATGGGGTTTCAAAAGGGTAAAAAATGGGTTTTTGGCTTTTTTTACTTTTATTTATAAAATTCAACAATTTTAACTTAAACCATTTAAAAGAGCTTAAAAAAACAAACAATCTAGTATTTTGAATTTTTTACCTAGCTTAAATGGTTATGGAGAAAATCCATAAACTATGTTGTCCATGTTATTCATATGGGAAATCAAGAAAACCTTCTATCTTGCTTATTTAGTGACATATCGTGATAAAATTTGGTAAGTACATTTATTCGGAAGCGTTTAACTTATATTTGCTTAGAAAACCCATATGGCGGCAAACCTACGTACTCACTCCTATGGGGTTTATGAGGAAAATAAAAAGAACACCATAACCGGATAAAATTTGGTATGTACATTCACTAGGTAGGGTTTAACTTATATTTACCAACAAAACCCATATGGCGGCAAACCTACATACTCTCATCCCCATGGATTTTATGGGGAAATAGAAAATGTACCAAAATTCCATTGGAAATTCGCTGAGTACGCAGGTCTGCTGCAACGGGGGTATTTTTACTTTTTTAAATTTTTTTCCTTTTTAAACATTTATTTAATTTTTACGAGCTTCATCCAAATCAATAAATAAAAACATAATTGCCCTATAAAAATATAAAAATAACCAAAATCCCTAAAAAATGACAAAAATAACCAAATTCTAAAAAATAATCAAGAGCAAAAAAAAAAATAATAAATAACACAATTAACCTGTTACAAGCCCTGTATGTTATAAATAGTCTACTATATTTTGGATAAATTTTTAATTCAATTAAAAAATGACAATGTAACAGTTTACAAAAAACTTCAGAAGTTTATAAATCATAAAATTGTAGTTTTGATAAATATATTAAGAAACAAAAGACTTGAACGGTAATTTACTAGAGCTGGAATTTACACTTACTTTCTGATTTTGGCCTAGTCTTGGCGAGAGCCTGCTTTGATGATTTTTTAGCGAATTTCCCAAAGTGAATAAGCTATTACCGTAGGTCTCATGGTAAGACCTAAGCCCGGGACCATGTTACTTTTTCGTTTTTAGGTGCCCAGAGACCAAAAACAATAGTCATTAAAATTTTTTAAATATATATATGTATGTGTCCCTAGACACGATAACTCTCGTAAAAATGGTCCGATCGAGACCAAATTTGGTAGAGATGTGTAATCCTACGTTTATCCGGATGAGTTCGTAAACCAGACATATCGACCTACCGGAAGGGGTAGTTTTGGGGGGTTTTGTACCCCAAAAATGGTTTTTTTTCATTTTTCGTAAGTAAATTTTAAAATTTTTTATTTTGACAAAAAAAATTTTATTTTGATTTAGCTCAAAAATACCCACAATTTAGTATTTTGAAGCTTTGCTCTATCTCCATTGGTTACCGAGATATTACAAAGTCTAAAGACAGTACATTGTATTTTGGAGCTCCAATGGTTAATCTTATGGAGAATTGGGATGTGTTAATATTTCACTTATTAACCAATATTTTTCGATGAAACTTGGAATTCAGCTTCATTTGATTGAGATTCATCCATTTAAGATAAAAAATCTTGGTTTTTGTGCTTATCATGGCAGCAAACCTGCATACTCTTTTCCCAGGTTAATCAAATGGAGAACAGGCAAACTTCTTTAACAATGGACAGATATTGATGAAACTTAGTAAATGGCTTCATATGGTCGAAATAATTTTTTTATGTTAAAAACCTACTTTTATTGTTCCCCATGGCAGCATACCTGCATACTCTCCCAAGGAGAATAGACATTTATTTCCCTTTTTTATGAGCATGTGATTTTATTTGGTTTACGGTTTTATGAGGTCAAAATTAATATTACTAATTTGGAAATTCGCTGAGTACGCAGGTCTGCTGCGACGGGGGGTATCTTTATTTGGGCTCAAATGAAGATACATAAATTCTCATATCTGGTGCTGCATCAAGTTTGTTGCTATATTTATTTTTAATATACACATGCGGGGTAAATACTTGCTTTACGAGCTCCGTTGTTGAAAAAGGTAGCAGAACTTTGATAGCTAAATTGGACAAATTTATATTTTCATCACTCAAGTCTAAAAAAATAGTTGAAGGTTTTCTCTTTAGTTCTACTTTTAAAGAAGAGTCCGTGGAAATTTGTCAATCAAACTTACCGTTTGTTTCAAATTTAGGTTGGATGATTCAAAATATGTTTCAGAAAAAGGATTCTTAATCCAAGGAACAGACCAATTATGAAATAGGTTTAACGTTGACCCAGTAAACTTATTCTACTAAACTTTTTAATATTTCAAACTGTTAACAGTTGGAAATCTTTGACTGTTGGTAAAATTTGTATAGTAATTTCAAAATTATTTTATAAAAGTAGGCTAAAATGTTTGCGTCCGCCATCATCAATTTATCTCCCACAAACCCCCTCGCACCTCTCCGCATACCCCTGGTTGAGAACCGATGCATTAGGATAACATTGAGAATTTTAGGCTTATTTTTCAAAAAGCGGTCAGGTTTTTCAGCAACAGTTGATGGTTAAAGTTATCGATAATTTTTTTGTTTTATTTAGGCTACGTCTTTTAGTTTTTAAACTTTATTGAAAAGGGTTTTCATAAAACCAGATTTTACAAAACTAACATCATCTGAACCATGAGAAATACCAAACTACAGTAATATAATTTTGGTTAAAGGTATGCCACCATGAATATTAATAGCTTAAGAAATAAGAAACAACTTAGTATGTTTAAGCTTTAAGACTGTCACGGCAGTATATTATTTTATAAAATTAATAGTACAGTGGAGTACAGCTATTTTAAGATTCTATTAAAAGTCACTTTTTAACTCTTTTTTTTTAAGGAAATAAAGAATTAAATTTTTGTAACAAAAGAGATAATTAACAAAAAGAAGTTAATTAATTTAATTTAAACTAGTCTACTTGTTGCTCAAAATCGAGCAATTTATTTGATACAATATAAAAGTAGCATTTAGTTATAAATCAACGACATCCGACCAACCCAATATTGTGATCACAACCCAATCAGTAATCACAAAAAACTACACATATTTACAGCTGCACATTAACACATGTATAAAATGTTCAACCAAACCCCAATGTTATTCTAATGGGAAAACTTTAAAATTAATTTTTGTATAGCGCCCTTATTTTATGTTCGATTTTTATCAATTTTTGGCAGAAACAACTATGTGGTGTGTCCAAGCCCTATCCAACGACACCAATAAGTTGGATATTGGTTGAAAATTGTAGGAGTTCTCAACACAAAAAAACCTTAGCGTATTAAATAAGTATAGATTATTATGTTTTCATCTCTGTTCTAACAAACAAATATTTGAACCATTGAAGAGAGATAGGTAATGAAGGGTTTTTTTATTCCTAAAACTGACAAATTTACCTTAGAATCAGTATCCTGAATTTAGAATTAAAACCTTTAAAAAATCAGTTGGCCCATACTTTTCATATATTAGAAATAAAAGTAATTTTAATTGATTGATTTGACTGGATGCAAATCTACTTCCAATTGTTCAAACTATGGTGATATTTGAATTTGTGAATTATCAACCCAGATCAAAGTCATCACCTTCGGCTATATCTTAGCACCAATAATATTTTCAACCCATACCTTTTAATAACTCCCTTATACCACGAGGGAGTGAAACTCGATACCTTTGACTGTGTCCTTTTTTGAGATTATTAACTAATTAAATAAATATTTAAAATATTTATTGATATCATATTCAATAAATTACAAATTGATACCACAGCAATGAGTTTAAAAATCTTAGATGTAAAATAAATTACTTATTTATAATAAGCAAATGTAATGAGTGGAAGTAGGCAAGTTTCACGACAGAATGTGACCTCAGTTCTCCAAAACCCAGAAATGTGCGCGTCCGTTCACACAACAACACTCACACCATGGACACCGACACCAAGAATAAAATCTAGGATACGTTACGCCACCCCTTCTGCCACTCACACTTGACACTGGAATAAATTACAACAAAATTAATACACACACTCAAAACTGTAATGAATTAAAATGCTAATATATATATATATATATATATATATATATATATATATATCTTGTATAAAAACTTCAACATTATCTTGGATTAAAAACTGACTGAGCATATTAAATGAATTCATAAATCAGGGTTTAGTAGAATTTTGAAAAACATTATATCGATTGATTCAGGACTTCTTATAAGTGAATTTCATTGCATCTATGTTCCGTGGCAAAATAATTTTGGCTAAATATGTCATTAGGCTATTTATTCTTCATTCGTTATTTAAACTTTTGGTTCAATTCCTCTTCATACTTAACTTTTTTGGTGTGCATAATGAATTTGTGTATCCCTCCATACTATTTTTTACATGCTACATCATGTTGTGTGAAAAAATAGAAATTGTGTCAATCTATTAATATTTTATTCTAAAATATTGTTTTACATTTATGGTAGTGATGGGCCAATTCCAAAATTTCTTGATTCCGACTATAAAATTTGGATCCTGATTCTGCATTTGATACTGATTTTAATAATGGCTTAACTTATTTAGGAGATCACACAAATAAATAATTAAAAACATTAATTAATTCAAAACAGTTACATAATATAACCATACAGCCTACTACCAAAACAAATATTAACAGGCGTAGGTAAAATATAGAAAAGACAAATAAGTAAGAAAACAATTATCAGAGCTAGCAATACACAAAATACAAAACAAACGGAAAATGCAAAGGAACGAGAGAATTACTGTAGCTCCGTTGTTAACAAGTTGCAAGATTATTGTAACCAAAATGAAATTATCATACTGTCATATAACTTTATATTTTGGAAGATGCACCTTTTATTAACCATTCATTATAGAATAGAATCACACGATATTGAGTAAATAAATATTGAATCATGTAACACAAGGAGAATAAACAATATTAACTGTGTTATGCAATACCGTACATCGGATAGGATAAAAAATATTTTATGATACAAGCTGTTCAGTAGCACAACAAATCGGATAATTAGCAAGTCAAGACGATGGATATAAACAACACAATTCTAATAGTGACGTGATTGGCTGAAGTGTTAACTCCGACCACAACGTGCTCTAGTGAAGTCTCACTAGCGCTCCAAACCACCATTATGCTTGTTACTGGTGTGTCTGATGGTTTCGGGGGACAAGTGTCATAAATGTCTCCCCAAATAACTTCTCAACGTATTGCGTCATCTAGTCGCGGAAGTATTTGTGATAATGAAGGTTGGAAGGTATATTATTTATGATAATACCTAGTTTTAAAAGGTTATAATCTAGTTATTATCTTGCTCTTTCAATATTATATAAGGATAATATCACAAAACTGCACAATTTTGCGCATTTTAGGCCAGAATCGGTACCGAATACAAAGACCCCAAGTATCAATTATCGACGATTCTTCCATACGGCCGGTATATAGGGTATCATGAAATCCAGAATCGGAATCAGCCCATCACTAATTTATAGAATTTACAAAAAATAAAATAAATAAATATGCATTAATATTTAAAGTGTAAACACAACATACTAATTTTTCTTGTTCATCCAAAATCATATTTTCTTCCCTTCCATTTAAAATTAACACCTACAATTGTATCTGCCAAATCAGCTTTCAGTAGCTAAAGTCATTGGTGTTTTTGCAAAAGATTTATGGTTACATGTTCACATTCTTACTAGTTCGTTTATTTATTTTAATTAAACAACTAATTGTCCGTTACGTTAGGCAGACAAGTTTTCCACTAACCTTTCAAAATCAAGATATCACTTGAGGTGGCCACTCAAAAACTGATTAAGTAAATGTATAGAATGTAATACTACTTGTATCACCTATTGTAATCATTTAAGCCTGACCACAGTATGGCTCCAACACTGTGTGTCAGTATGTAGGCCCTACCTTTAAAGAATATCTCGGCAATTTCTTGCAACTTTCTTTCAAATCTCCTTCAGTCTAAATTCCTTGTTGATAATAATTAGTCCTATTTATTACTCTAAATTAAAGAACTTATAGTGTCAAATTCGACAACATGTCACCAATGCCAGGCAGTCTTTATTTTTGACAATTTTTTAATGAATTAATTTAAAGATCCATTGTATATTTTTATTATTTAAAATATTTTAGGTTATGTTTAATTTATATAAAACCATAATAATATATACCATAATATTTATATAAAGAACATTTGTCTATGACCAGTGTCAGAAAAATAAAACTAGTTTATATCCCACAGTATTTCACTTGCCTGCACCAATTACTCTCATATCCCAATTACAAAGATAATTCATGATCAATTAACCTCATTTTAGTTAATAAAGATTTTATACAAAACATGAAAAACAAAACAAAACATTTTGTTTTCCTTGAATGATACATGGATACCACGAGTTTTTAAAGGGTATTTTAATTGAACCTTAAACAAAACACATAAATCTGAAGAAGAATATTCTATGAACATTGTTTAAAAATTACACTACTCCTCAAAAGATAATTAGGTCTACGAGGATCTTTGCACATGCTTCTCCACCTGCGACCATGACAACGCGGCACTCAACCTAGCTAAGTTACTGCGTGCTGCGGCGGTTAAATTTGTTATTGTTGAACAAGTCAAAAGTACTTTTAAAGGCTCCATATCCCTTGTTTTTAATTAGGGAAAGTATTAGACAAATTAAGTAATAAAATAACTATCTAACCGCCGCAGCACACTAAACTAGTGGCATCTTTGAAACAAACAAATATCTATTTTTTAACTAAGTGCAAAGCACACTTCATAACAGACTGATCTGACAGCCAGCTGCCAGCCCGAGACCATAAAGTGGTGTAAAAAGATTTAAACGCATCAGTGCAAATTAGTACCAAAATTGTGTAAAATAATTCATTATATAGAAAAAAAATTTAAATACAAATAATTAAAAATGTTCAACACAGATTCGTTTTGTTACAATCTGTAGAAAAAAATGTTCATTGCCAATTCTAATACTAATTGGTCCAAAGTGGTTAATACAAAAACATTCATGTTAATGTAACCTGACTTTTGCGATAGACAGCCTAAACAACAATGAATTATTAAAATACTAAACAATGTTGTTGTATGTACTAAATAATCAGGAGTCTTGCGTACTCAGCGAATTTCCAATAGATATTTTTCTTTTTTAACAACAAAAGATTTTTGGTAATAATCTCATTAACTATCCTATCGAGAAAGTATACAGGGTGTTCGTAAACTCTCTTCCAAAACTCCATGTGGTCCGATCAAAATAAAAAAAGGTCATGTGAAAATATATATACACCCTTAAATGCTTTGTTAACCCGCTAGCCATCATGTTTTTTTACACTTTTTGAAATTTTTAACCCAAACATCTCAAAACCGGAATTTTTAATCAAAATTTTACAAGTTACAAAAAAGTTGACAAGTTGAATTATCTAACCAGTGATACCAAGTTTGTTTGGATCTGAGAACAAATAAAGGAGTAATTGCTATTTTTCTGCAGAAAAACATTGATTTGCATTATAGTTCATGCAAGTAAGATTTTTTATAGACAAATCACAATAACTCTGTTATTTGTTGAAAGGTTCTTTTAAACTTGGTATAATTAGTTAGATAATTATTTATTAGCCTCCACATAAGCACTACAATTGATGAGTTACAACTTCTTTTATCAAAATGTTTAGTGAATCTTAGGCACTTTAAACTTTAGGCATCTGATCTAGCCTACCTTTACATTTGAAAATGTCCCAAAAACAAACCCCACGTTGTATCAAGGAGTGAAAAAACTCACAAATTCTTTGTGCTGTATAAATAGGGGTTTAGGCTGTAACAAGGATCTAGCTGGTTTTGTTCAGCCCCTCGACTTGGGTAAGGATGGTTTGCCCCACCATGTTAAACATTTTATAAACTTGTCCTAAAAATTTTCTACATACTTTTATATTATCTGTATAAAATAAAAGAGTGCATTTTATTGTTAATTGATTACTTATGGCCCCTAGATGATAGGAAATATAGAATCCCTAATAATATACCTTATAATTAAATTCAGTAAAATGTAAATTGAACCTTATTTAGACCTATCTAGGCCACTATTTTGTTGCTTTCTTTATTGCTCCAGGTGATCCATAACCTACTCTAAATCTTTACACCACTGCAGATTTACAAAATAGGTTTTTATTAACAAAACATAAAATATTTCACAATTAACAATAGATAGCAAAGGATATAAATGAAAGCAAATAACAATAAATACTTAAAATCTAATTCTAAATCAAAACTTTAATTACTATATAAAGGGAGTTTATTTTTACCTGATTCCAACCTGACTTGCAATTTATAGATTAACTTGTTTACACATATATTTTTATAAAATTAATCATTGGGATATTAAACTTTTATTCGGATAAAATAGAAAACATCAATATAATTTTATTTGTAAATGCTTTCCACATTTCAATCAACTTGTTACAGCGTATTTAGTTAAGTCATTTAGGTTTAAGCGAATTCTCTATGCGTAAAAAACCTCTAGGCAATAATCATAATCCAGGTGAGGTTTCCAAAATAAACTGTCAGGACTGTAATAAGTACGGTAGTAGATTAGTCAAACCCAAAGAAGTTGCAAGATTCGCTTTAAGGAACACAATCAAGCTCTTCGGTCTTTAAACCAAACAAAATATAATCCAACTTTGAAGACCATCACCTAAATTCCGGTCATAATTATTAATTTTTAAACAGGAATATAGTCATTATGGTCAGTGCAGTCATATAGGAACAGGAGGAAGACTTGATGTCATAGAAGAAATATCAGCCGTCAATTTTATGGGATGTCACCGGAAATGTAATACTAAGAGTGAAAAAAGCAAAGTAAAATTATTAGAACTAAAGAAAAATAGCATCATTCTATAGTCCTGGACAGTCATATTGGCGGGTGCCTCGATCAGCTTTTCCATTTAAAATTGGAGTTTTTTAATGGAACAGCTGATCGAAGCAGCCGCCAGTAAGCCTGTCCAGGACTATAGTTGTTTTTATTCAACCTTAGTAAAGCACAAAAAAGGACTTATTCCATTAGATCTTTCTATATTATGAAGTTTACTTAAAATCTATACAACTTACCATAGTAAGAGCTACAGGATTAATTCACAAGTCATGTTGCAACCGATCTTTACAAAAAATGCTATCAGCCACCTTCAGCATACCAACCTAAAGAAACAAGTTTTCAATTAGTATAGCAGGATAATGTTAGATAAGATGACAACAAATTAGTTTATGGTCAAAATTTTCAAAACATAACTTGAAAAAAAACCTATTTTTTCATGTTATTATACTTGTCTTTTTAATGCCTCTAAGGAAATAAGTTATTCAATACAGTACATATCTTAGCAATATGACACTTGAATTACTAACCTCAAAATACAGCACATTAGTACTAAACGTATAATTTATGTACAGTAGAGTCACGCTATTCTAAATTTTGTCCATTCAAATCAAAGTAACACTTACACTAATTTATTTTAATTTTGAAGCAGAAAAAAGTAAGACAATAGGTCAATATTATAAAATAATAATATTATATTTCCATATAATATATTATATATTTCCAATAATATTATAAAACTGATATACAATACAGATGTAAAATTGCCTGCAGGCATGCAACAGTGGGGAAAAAAACCAAAAGGCTTCAGCCAATAAAATATTAGCGAGGATAAAGAAACCCTTCCGACCAATATTTCTGGCCCCTCCAAAAAAAAGCTATAGCCATGAATTGATTTGCTTAAATTAGTAGTTAGTAATGTCTGTCTGGATGGGATGGTGAGTCTTGTTCAGCCAAACAATACTGGATAGGAAAACACTGGCAACCGTACCTTAAGCATATGATATTATGAGTCAAATAAGGTAATATTAGTTTTGTTCATATAATTCGCCTATTCAAAAATTCTTGCCGAACAAAACCAAGGCTGGTCCCAATTAGTTCGGACGAGCATGACTCTACTGTGGATTCAAATAGAATTACAGTTTATACGTATTTGGAGTTCAGATTTTTAATATTAGAAGAAATCTGCTTGTTTTAGATAAGTTTTTAATTACATACATTCTCAGACATAACCTAGTGAGGAAATGCAGCAATTAGAGACTAATGCAAGGTAATGCTTCTGCAAAATAAAAAAAAAGTACACGCCATTTAATAATTTAAATTAATTCAGTGTCTTTGATTCATATCAATTTTGTTTTAAACCCCAACTATACTTTTTCCTAATAGCAATCAATGCAGTTTTCTTATTCCCCAGCATCATTTTTCCTCTATTGTCAAAACGATCCTACTTTTTCACTCATTGAATCACCAATTGATTACTACTGTATTTGCAAATTATAAAACAACAAAGAGAATATAAAAATATGAGTTAATTTGGTAGCTACTAGACGAGGAGGCTAATGTGCAAGCCAACCTGGGCCTGTGCTGAGTAGGCTGAAGCTAGCAGCTGTCAGAGCTGACAAACAATATCAGTAAAGTGCATACTGGAAAACTTATTTCATTGCATTATGGAGCTACAGAAAATAAATAAACCATACAACAATCATGAACTGTGTTTTTTAAACACGATTCTTGAAGAGCAAAACAAAAAGTTATAGTTTACATAATATTTTTTTGTCCTGGTCCAGATAACCTGGAAGTAGGAAAGCCAGGTAAGCTTAAGAGTACTGAGATAAGCTAGATACCTGAGAGTGTACTAATTTGACAGTCTAAAAAGTACTTGTCATACCAAAGACAGAAAGCCAGTATTCCAATCAGAGTTAATTTTTGACCATTTATAAGTTTTCTTGTATTTTAATAATTTTTAAGTCCTGATCTTAACAAACACACAAAACCTGGTGTCCACAACCAATTGAAATTTAGAAAATCATGCACTCAGACAGAATCAAAGGAGATTATTCTATGATTATATTAATTCTTCTCTGTGTTCAGAATAAGAACAGTGAACACTAGCTGAAAAAGCTGATTAATATTGAAATAAATTGATTTGAGCTAATATTCTATTCCACAAAAAGACTGGCAAACCTAGACTTTGGCTTACATTTACATTTTCCAATATAAGTGAGTTTTCAAACTTTAATTATTATCAACCTAAGCAAAAATATTACCATATAAACATATAAAGTCATAATTACAGAACTTACTCAGATGTAATATTTTAGGTAACAAAAAGTAGCGCATTTATAGGTTGGGGTTTACTTGTTTAAAAAAATGAGTTATTGTCTAGAAGTAGCTTGTATATTTTGCTGTAACAAATTTCTTTTAACAATTACTTAGATCCTTAACAAAATTTTGTGTCAACACAATTTTTAATAATTGCATTATTTTGTTAACTTAATTTGTAAAAATAGCTGAATAACTTTAACAGATGATAAACAAAAGATCTGATTTACCTGATTTCCTTTTCTGTTTAAGACTATAATAAAATAGGTCTATAAAGGCTTAAAAACACAACATGTAAATAACATTTTCTTATTTAAATTTTAAAGAAAATAAACCTCTAATATCCTATAGCTAAAATTTTGCCATCCCGAAAGTAACCGGGCCTAAAGCTGGAGCTTTCAAGTTTCATCACAAGAGGGAATATGAAAATGTCGGCTTACTTTTACGTAATGCCAAGATATATTTAGTTAAGGTGAAAAGGGTACTGTAGGAAATTTCAAGTTTAACTGAGTTTAAGTTAAAATGAAAAAGATTGCATTGGTATACCAACAATTGTTGTGTCAAGATAACTTTTGTGTAAAATGCTGCTCTGGCCAGTACGAGTGAGCCCACATTATCTTGATCTCTCGTCATTCTCATACAAAGTCTCATACAGGTTAGAAGTACAACAAGCAAATTACAAACAACCAAACAAAAGCCAACCATTCGCTCACCTTTTATCGCTCTCCTCCTCTTCTCATACAGTCATCACACGCTCTCGCTCGCACGCACACTTGAGGCTGACACTTAAGACATTAGCTGGCTGCCACTTATCATCGATACTTTGTTAAGAGTTTTCTTACAACAGAAACCAGAGTGAGAAGAAAGAAGCAGCGTAGAACCATGCTCTTGCCATGGATGGAATTTGAAACCATAATATAACGTAATTTTCGGATAACGTAATTTTCTCTTTACTTAATTACAGTATGCTAGTCTTGGAAATTTAAATATTTTAGCTTGATCTACCTTTATCAAATTTATTTAGTTATTTTTTAGTATATGTTTTGAGAGACTAAACTTAGGGAATTATTTCAATAGTTCACAAGGTTTTACACATAATATCTCAAAGGTTATTCATGGTCCATTCAAGGAACGATATAGATAAATTATATTAAACTGATGGGAAGAATATCGACATTTTATAATACTAATGATCAAAATCAGAGCTGAAAAGCAGAGAAAAAAATTTAAAACACCTTATTTTAGGAGTCACAAGTACTTCCTGTATTCTATACTATAATACGAGCACTGTCTGAAGGGATGTGTGTTCAACAATCTCGAAATCTAGCGCGTAGATTTTGCTTAAACTTTGCATTTAAGAGTGTTTTGGCACAAAAATAAATTTAGAAACAGCCTCATTCGCAGAAAAAATTTAATTTGGTCTGAATTTAAGTTTTAAAATCGTAATTTTTAACATTGGTCTTGTGGAGTGCTATTTTGGTAACGAAATAACAACGAAAGGTATACACAAAGATAAAGAAACATTAATGTTAAGCTGTCTTTTCATACAGCAGTTTACTGTGAAGAGGTATAGTTGGTTGTTGATGGAAATTTAATAGCTTTATTACCATGACACTATATCAAAAGTGAATTAACCAACGAGTAAGGCTCGGTTAACGTGGTACTAAAAAATTATGAGCAATGAAAGGTTTCAATATTTTATTTCTCCCAACTTCAGGATCTTTGCCATAAAATCAGGGTAAACCTAGTAAAATAGTCTACTAAATTCCTGTTGTATTATTAAACATAACAGATCGCTTATTTTAATTTGTTATAAAATATGGATTTAATGGGAACTTACTTGGCAAAATTAATCCTGAGCTCTATTAAACAATTGGATTTATAAAATTTTAACTTTTATAGCGGTAAACTTAGTTCATTTAAGTTTTCAATTAGAAAGTAAAAAGTAGGTTGATCCTGAAGTTAGGAACTTAAAACACATAAGATCAAAACATTCTGAAGTAACTGTTATTTAAGTAAAGTTCTTAACCTTGAATCAAACCCCTGCCCTTTTGTCGTACAATTTAAAATAACTGTTAACTATGATAATAATAAAAACTGGTTATAGTTTAACTAATTGCAAGAATAACAGTAAATTGATCAAAAACCATAATGTGTTAGAATAACAAGAACTATTGAATTAAAAATAAGTTTTCTTATTGTTTTAGGGTTGAAAATCCACAAGTTACTGAGTTAACCTTTTAGACAGGGAAAAATCTAATAAAATACACAAAAATATCATGTCAATATTCTGTAATCTTAAACTGTATGTACAATGTGTCTTTTATAATATAATAGAACTTAAACTCTGCAATAAGTCAAAATAATTAAACTTTTTAAGAAATAACATAACTTTCTTCTTTGTACAAATATTTTTGGTTGGCATTTTTATGCCAAAATTGACTTAACTTTTTAGATTTTTGAAATTTTTTATAAACATACATTTCACCTTCATGTTAACTGCACTCATTAGATCAGTCACAATATAAAAGTCAGCCAGACTCAAGGTCACACCCAGCCCATGTCGATTCATTCTTTAAGTCAAATCATATCTTTCAAAAATTTGAGAACAAACATATAAGCACACTCGGATAAATAAATCGGTCACACATCATACATACAATTCAGAAAAATACACACATACTATTAGTACGATACAGACCTATTGTCGACTCTCAATGTTCCGCTACACGCAACTTCTCCCAAGCTACAGTCACATATACTGGTAAACAAAACAATCTTAGAGTAACAATACTATTGATAGGGAGTAACAATACATACACACTGATAGACTAGTACCCTACAAATAGACACACACACACACACTCTCACTCAGTTGTAATTGAGAAATTTCTGGTCGGGCTTACAGCCGGGTTCCCTGGGGTTTTGGGCCCAGCCTGGCTGCTGTGAGGGACCGTTAGAGCCCCCACCGCCCGGGGGCCCTGCCTGGTCCCCCCCGCCGCCCCCTTGGTTCATCCAGTTGAGGAACCCCGCTCCACCCGTCGCCCCTCCTTGTTGTGGACCCCCACTGAAGCCTGGACCCCCCTGGTTGGAGAACTGAGGCGCACTCCCATCACCCTGGGGGGCCCCTTGTTGTGGGCCCCCCTGTAGGTTACTGATGAGCCCCCAACCTGCCTGGTTGAGCGCAGCCGCCACGAGTGCTGGGTTCATGGGTAAAGCGCTGAGGTTCAACGTTCCCATACCCAGTGGGTTCTGACCCCCTGCCTGCCCAGCCCCTCCCTGCCCCGTGATACCCAGAGCTTGGAGGTTAGGCATGTCGATGTTTCCCCTGTTGCCAGGAGGTTGGTTCCACCCCCCATGCCCCCCCATGTTGCCCCCTTGGTGCTGTGGATGGTACATGTGTCCCCCGCCCGACCCACCTCCATATTGGCCTCCATAATTCTTGTGTTCCCTGGTACCAGGGCCCGGCCTGGGCCCCATCGCTTGGTTAAACGCTCGACCGTTCATGTCACTCTTGGGAGCTGCTTCAGAGACGTGAACCGACACTCCCTTGATGATGTGGTCTTCTCCACACAGTGCCTGTGCAATGTCGGGGTCCAGAAATGTCACAAATGCAAAAGCTCGGAATGGCTTCGGAATAAATACATCCGTTACTTCCCCGAACTTGGAGAAATATTCTCGCAAGTCGTCGGCTGTGATGTCTTCAGTGCAGCGGCCCACAAACACTTTGCAAGGCACTTGCTGGACATAGCCCTCCTGAAACATGTGACACTCTTGACAATACAGCAATTTGACTGTAAAAATATCTTATTGCAACTTGATTTTTTCAACTGTTTCATCAGTAAATGAAATTTCAGATGAACACCCCCTACTTCTCCCTAATCTGGTCCTACACCAAAGTTTGTAAATTGTGTTTCTATAACAGTGTGTTGTTTCCCTTGATAGTTAAAAAAAAATTAACTTTGCATTTCAAATAAGAGGCCCTTTCTGATCAAGTAATATTATTTACAGGGTATAAGCTGGGAAAAAATTTCTTGGAGCAAAAATGCTACAAGCTCTTGGATACTTGTAGCAAAATGAAAAATGTTGAAGCATTTTTACTGCGCATAGTATAATTTGTCACCAGTTAACAATACTTTCACAGTAAAAATATTTTTGTTTACGCTGTTATTTTTATGTAAAAAAAATAAAAACAATTATATGTTCATAATGACTTTTTATTAATTTTTAAAAACATTAAAATAGGTTCATGTAAGGTCATAGTCTCACAAAAGTACTTTACATATACATATACTCCTAATGGCTGGTTTCTGTGGTGACTGAAAAGAGGTAACTGCAATAGCGTTCTTGGTGTCTAGTTTCACAACTAGTTAATTTAATTTTAATTTTAAAAGTTAGTTAGTTAGGTTGTTTTAATTTTCTGTTAACTTAATTTAAATGATTGTATGGCATAAAATGGTTCATAAGAATAGTTTTAATTTCAAAGTTACATCTTACATTTTCCATTTATTAAAGAATGTTATAGCAAATTGAATTCCCTACTTGCCGGGCGGAACCATGGTTCTCCGGCAGATATCGAAATCAAAATATCTCTTTCTAACAGCTGTGCAGTTGCAGGTGAGATCATGGCGCTAAGTTATAGATTGAGGTTTTAGCTAACTGAAGGTAGCTTCATTTTGTTTTTATGGAAATTACATGTTTAAACATTATTTTGTGACAGAAAACTTAAAATTTGAAAACCTATTATTTTTGGGACATATAGTAAAATCTTTGTAGGTAAATTGCCCGAGAATGTTCGCAAGTTTGTGGCGGATGTCGCAAAATGAGAAAAATGCGACCGCAGCTTAAGCCCTGATTGTTTCAATCATAAATATAGGAGAACGCTCTTCACTCCTAGGAGTATTCGGCTATTCGAAGGTAAATATATTTTTAATAAAATTTAATTACTTATACTCAAGAAGAACACCCTGCCCCTTAGCGATAATTTTAAGATACTTTAAACTGAAAATCTTTTATCATCCAAAAATGTCTATATATAAGCAATACTAAGGTTTTAAATACTTTATTGAGTTTCTCTTAAACTGAAATTTTTGTTAGTACATGTAGCCTGCTTTAAGAGGATATATATTGATTGTTACAGCACAAAAGGCTGCCTGTCTTTACCCATATCACTAATAAGCTTCGTAAACTTTTAATTTGTTAATTTTTTGCATTCTTAGATATAATGATGAGCTATTATGAGAAAAGGAGGATGATCAAAACTCACCCTGGCCTTTAGTCCTAGAACAATCCAATATGCATGGAGTAATTAATTTGTCACAATATTTCATAAGGAGTAAATTTGTAGCGTTAAGATATTACATTTGTATTGCATACGGACTGCTTGAAAACATAAAGCTCGCTCCATAAGAAATTGCACCATTGGCATCAAGCAGGGTAAAACATCAATATTGACTTGATTGATGTTTAGCCCAGGACTGAAAACGCTTAAGGCATGCTGTATTGATCTTATAATTGTTCTGCATAAATACTGTCCAGGTTAAAATCAGCTCATCGTCTTTTTTGGTTTAGAACTTTTTGTAGGCCTAATATTTTTAAAGAAAGTCAACCTTATTAATTGCATGTTTTCCTTGAATAAGTTTGTACTTTTCAAGCTATAGTATAGTCTAATTATATCTAAACTCAGTCACGTTAAGTATTCAACAAATTTAATTTTTAATGGGCTAGAATATTACAGGCCAAGGCCCATGATTTTGTTAATTACAATGTTTACAACTTTTATAACAGAACACATTTATTTTTTATCAATTAAATGTCACATGTTCATTGTTTTTGGCATTTGAATTAGGTTTAATTAATAGAATAACTTACGCTAAAGATGAAATTGGGGTTATATTACTTCAACATTGAAATGTATGACGTACGACTTTTTTTTTTTTTTTTTGTGTGTATCTACGCCAGTGGCATTTTTTTACCGTTTTAACAGGAACCGGTCCAAACCCCAGTCTTGTTACTATCTAACATCAATCAGTTATTAGAAAGCATCATTATAGTAGCCCAATGACATAAATCGACTAACTTTTCTCAGAATCGAACCGACAACTTTGGATTCAAAGGCGAGCAATATAACCACTCAGCTATCTTAGATATTGTTATCTAAGATACATTGTTTCAGTTAGGGTCAATCCATTAGAAGTGATCCAGAAAAAAAATAATTGGTTGCTTGACCATTTTTAAATAAAATGAAACTTTCCAGGTTGTTTCCCTTATATCTCAAGGCTTTGAAACCATATATAAAAAAATTTTATCTTTGTTGGTTTACCTTTGGCGGCCATTTTGGATGGGCTGCGCACGCCCATTTCTGTGATTGCAAGGGTTTACAAGAATGTTCATAACTAATTAAGTATTTGTCTTAGAAAGATGAAACAAAAACCATTTTGTTTATAATTTTACAATGTAAAAAAAAGGTTCAGTACATTATTTGCATATCTCTATTATTTCTGTAAGAAAATCTTAAGACAAATTCAACAACAAAATCGACTAAATTTCGCTTTTCGTAATTTTTTTTTAGGTATAAGGGCAGTAAAATACAATATTATTTATTTTTTTATTTAAAGATATATGTTAGTAGTTTTACCATAAATAATATGGACTGTGATATGCTAACCCTTTAGTTGTTATAAATTTTCAAAAAATGAATTTTTGGAAAAATTTGCGATTTTGGCTTTAAATAACTTTTATGGGGTTGGTGATAGAAATCTGAAATTTACCCAAAATGTAGGTCTAATGTATATGTAACAATAAAATAAAAAAAATTCTTGTGTATTTAACTTGGTAAAAAGTTATAACTTCTTAAAAATGTCGAAAAACTGTGTTAAAACGAAGATTTCTGCTGATGTTGTTTGCTGTAGAAGTGGTAGAAAAGATGTGATATTCTACTTTTATATTATAGTATAACATTTATGAATATATTTTTATAGTTTGTTTCAATAAAAAAAATCATCTTAATCATATCTTTTTTTAATTGACATTGTGGCGTTAATTGCTTTGAACTTTGAAAAATAGGAACTATTGATCTAACTATTTAAACCCAGTCAAAACTTTATTCTGCTTTCATTACATTCCAGTTTGATTTTACCCTTGTGCCAGAAATAAATAGAAGCTAGTTAGTCATTTAAAAGTATAGAAATTTATTTTTACAATTTAAAAAGCCGAAAGTTTAAACCTTTTGATAAAGGATAACCTTAAAGTTTATCACTTATTAACTTATAGGAGCTATCATAAGTACATTCCCATATCAGAAGGGATTTGCAGGTGTTACTTCACTTCTGAATCCATGGAATATGAAGATCATCCTGTTACAAGCAGTGTTCCCCTCTCGATTGAAAGAAATGACTCAATCGCTTGTGTCTACGACAATGAGTGGTGGTTAGGAGAGGTGTTGGATACAATTCATGAAAATGATGATGTGTTGGTTCTTTTCTATCACCCTCCTGATCCCCGCACATAATTCAAAAAGTCTCAAGATGACAAAGTGTGGGTGCCGATCAGCAATGTTTAAAAGGAAATTAACTCCTTTAGAACTTACAACGGTAACTGGTCGTTCGCACACAATTGCTGAAGAATGTCAATGCTGTTAGTTAAACATGTATCATCAAAGTAGGGCCTAATCTATACTTATTTAATACGCTAAGGGTTTTTTTGTCTTGAGAACTCCTCCTACAATTTTCAACAGATTTTCAAGTTTTTGGTGTCGTTGGATAGGGCTTGGTCTGTAGTTGTTTCCGCAAAAAACTGATGAAAATCAAACTAAAAATGAAGGCGCTATCCACCATTTAAATCTCAAAATTTCCCATTTAAATAACATTGGGATTGAATAAAGCATTTTAACCATATGTTAATAATCAGCTGTTAATACGTGTTGTTTTGGTGATTAAAGATTTCCACAGTAGTGGATTGGCCGAATGTCGTTGATTTTTAGCTAAAAGTAACATTTATATTGTATTAAAGTAAATTGCTCGATTTCGAGCAACACGTATACTAGTTCTTATGAATGTAAGTAGACCACTTTGTACAAATATGATTGATGTACTTGATCATGTACGAACCTACTTTCATTTTTATTATAATGTTTAAAGTTATCAAAAAGTTTAAACTTTCGGCTTGTTAAATTGTAAAAAAAATTCTGTGTTTTTAAGTGACTGACTAGCTTTTATTTATTTTTGGCCACAAGGGTAAAATCAAACTGGAATGTAATGAAAGCAGAATAAAGTTTTGACTGAGTTTAAATAGTTAGATCAATAGTTCCTATTTTTCAAAGTTCAAAGCAATTAACGCCAAAATGTCAATTAAAAAAAAAATGATTAAGAGGATTTTTTTTATTGAAACAAACGATGAAAATATATTCATAAATGATATATTACAATATAAAAGTACAATATCAAATCTTTTCTACCACTTCTACAGCAAACAACATCAGCAGAAATCTTAGTTTTAACGCAGTTTTTCGACATTTTTAAGAAGTTATAACTTTTTACCAAGTTAAATACACAAGAATTTTTTTTATTTTATTGTTACTTATACATTAGACCTACATTTTGGCTAAATTTCAGATTTCTATCACCAACCCCATAAAAGTTATTTAAAGCCAAAATCGCAAATTTTTCCAAAAATTCATTTTTTGAAAATTTATAACAACTAAAGGGTTAGCATATCACAGTCCATATTATTTATGGTAAAACTACTAACATATATCTTTAAATAAAAAAATAAATAATATTGTATTTTACTGCCCTTATACCTAAAAAAAAATTACGAAAAGCGAAATTTAGTCGATTTTGTTGTTGAATTTGTCATAAGATTTTCTTATAGAAATAATAGAGATATGCAAATAATGTACTGAACCTTTTTTTTACATTGTAAAATTATAAACAAAATGGTTTTTGTTTCATCTTTCTAAGACAAATACTTAATTAGTTATGAACATTCTTGTAAACCCTTGCAATCACAGAAATGGGCGTGCACAGCCCATCCAAAATGGCCGCCAAAGGTAAACCAACAAAGATAAAATTTTTTTATATATGGTTTCAAAGCCTTGAGATATAAGGGAAACAACCTGGAAAGTTTCATTTTATTTAAAAATGGTCAAGCAACATGCTCTGGATCACTTCTAATGGATTGACCCGTTAGGATTTACTGCAGCCAACTTTACATGTTAGTGTAGGTCTACCTTTTATTTGTTTGGGCAGAAATTTATATTTTGTGTTAAGAGCTAAATCCGTCTTTCTAACTCTGAAAAGAGAATGTCGGGAGTCACTATGAAACTAAAGTTTAAAGAATGACAAATATATTTTTATTAAATTTTGTATAAATCTGTTTCAATTTATTTAGTATCTTCTTAGTCATAAGTTTAGGACTACATATTGAATTACAAATATAATTCAGAAAAATCATTTAGGGCCTAACTTTGGTGAATATTTTATCTAATGAATTGGTTCATTTTGATAACAATATTTATAAGTGGTTTTTAGAGGATTTCTATGTCTGGCAGGCAATGCAAAAGAAACAAAAACAAACCAGATATGTTTAACAAAAGCTACTTTATAACAAAAGCTATTTGTAAAAATATGTATTTTTTACAAAGTAAAATTTAATCAATGACTCAATAAGCTTCTGTAGTCTAAAAATCTCAAATTGCGTTTTGTAAAGAGAAAGTTAGAGAGGAATACTCTAATACACTTAAAAATATATTATCTGCTTAAAAAACTACATATGGTAAATAAATATAGCACACCTTCGAATTGGGAACTTTAACATCACACCATCGGCCGTCGATCATATGCCTTTGCGCCATAACTCTAATTTGGGCTTCATGGCTGGCAAACCTGATGAAACCAAATCCTTTAGATTGGCCAGTCTTTGGATCCTTCTTCACCTGCACCAAGTAAAACATTAAATGAATAATAGGGATGTGTCAAAGACGAATCTCGAATCCACCGTATCTTGAACAAAGATTTGGATTTCAGGATCGAGAATCGACATTCATATCTGAAAGATTTGATCAGGGGATCTGCCGCACCCTATTTTTGCATTATAATTTAATCAGAGAAGAGCCAGAACCACACATTAAAAATTATCATCTGAAAATGTTAAGCATAAACAACAATTAATACATTTGTAGGCCATTGTTATCGGTTGACATAGAAAATAGGTTGACCATAAATAAATTACATAGACAAAAGAAGAATATGTTGTCTTGATATGGAAGGCTATAGAAGGATATGTTGTCTTGATATGGAAGGTTATAGGCCTATTCAATAAACTTGTAAATCATGTAGAAAATGTTTTGGAAAACTTAGATAAAGGGAACTATAGTGTTGGGGTTTTTCTAGTGTTGGGGTTTTTCTTGATATGACAAGAGCTTTCCAGTGTCAAGACAGTGTGGTTTCGACATGAACCAAGAACTATTTATGACACAATGATTACGGTATATATGCTTCCATATTGGTCTTATTTGTAAAATTTCACTAAATTCTCATGAAGGATAAAATTTGTTGTAATTTTTTTCATGAAGGATGAAATGTGTTGTAATTTTTTAAAGTTATTACTATTACCAATGTTACTCATAATGTATGGTTTTAATTATTTTGTAGCTTTTATCATTTTACAAGGATTTACATAGAAATTTCTGGTTTGCAGCGATATCAAATTACTTAATTTTTTTACATAACCTTTCGTGGGTGTCTCTGTTTTCAAAACACGAGAGGTAACTTACAGAGTTTTTAAGCAGTATAATTTTATACATATTTTATTATAAATTTGTATTAAACCATGAATAATGTTGTTAAAACAATAAATACGGTAAAGGTAATAAAATACTTATAAAAAAACAACAATAATAAAAAGAATAACTGTAAGGTTTGTTACTACAATAGTAGTAGTCAATACTTTGTAGTGGCCATTATATGCAATGGGAAGGAGATAGAATAAATTAAACACATTAAAACTTTAACTACCGGCAACCGAGACCCGGCTATCATGGAGGTGAGCTGGAGACTGATGAGAGCTTTTAGCATGGTTGTAGGGACTGTTGAGAAGGGATATGGCGTGGTCTCAGCGACCAATAGGATTTATTTAAAATCATATGATCGCTGCGTTATGTATTGGACGATGTCCGTCCTGTCGCAGCAGACTTAGGCCTACATTTCCAAACTAAAATAAATACACCGAACTAACAAATGTTTCATTAAATATATTACAATAACAAAAACAACAACACCATAAATAACACACAGAACCTAATGGCAAGGCCGGTGATACATGTATCGGCCTCCATGCAACGCCACTCTTAGGCTTCAACTGAATAAAAGGTATAGTGCGGGGGGGGGGGGTGTGGTTTGGAGAGCATAATGAGGTTATATTGGTTCCTAGAAAGAGGCACATGAGGTACTGTGACTTCTGCGCAAACAAAGCAAAAAAATTCCGTTGTGACACCTATGAGGGGTTAACAACACAAAGTGAAACTAACCTGAGCCATCAACACTTCACCAAATGCTTCAAAGTACTCTCGTAACTGCTGTTCCGAAGTTTTCCAAGGCAACCCTAAAATAATTAGATCTGAACACTTCAACTTCGTTTCCATTCTTTTAGTTTTAGCAGTTGAGTTCTCTAAGTGATCATCGGACTTTCTCTTGTTTTCTGAAACATACAACCAATCAAATTCATTTATTAGGCTTATATGTCTAACAGAAAAGTTTCACAGAGAAATACCCCTGTTGCAGCAGACGTACATCCTCAGCGAATTTCATAAGGGATTTCGGTATATTTTCTATTTCCCCATAAAAACCTTTGGGGATGAGTATGAAAGTATGCTGCCATGTGGATTTTGTTAGTAAATATAAGTTTAACCCTACCTAGTGAATGTACACACCAAATTTTATCAGGTTATGGTATTCTTTTTATTTTTCCCAAAAGCCCCATAGGAGCGAGTATGTAGGTTTGCCGCCATATGGGCTTTGTAAACAAACATGAGTTAAGCTCTTCCAAATGAATGTACATAAAAAATTTGTTCAAGATTTGTTAATATATAAGCAAGATAGAAGGTTTTGTTGATTTCCCTCAAGAATAACAATATGGAACAAACATTTATGGATTTTCTCCGTAATCATTTAAGCTAAGTTAAAAATTCAAGATGTTAAATTGTTTATTTTTTTGAGCTCTTTTAAATAGTTTATGTTAAAATTGTTGTATTTTTTTAAATTGAGGTAAAAAATGACAAAAACCCATTTTTCTCCTTTTAAACCCTATAAAACCTCATTCCCATTGTCCGACAATGCCGGTTTTCGAACTTAACCTGAAGATTACTGCCTTACACCTCTGAACCAAATTTCCTATAGCCCTAAATCGGAGGTTCCGCTCTACAGTTAGCCTATCGTGTTACCGGACACATACTATACAGATATACAGAGTGTCAGAGAACTCTCTGGAACCCACTTGAATAAATGTTCCGGCTTTGAGAGAATAAAAAAAACATTGTTTGTCCCAGAACTCTCTGGAAACCATTTATATAGTTGATCCTTGCATCTGAGAAAATAAAACAAACATTGTACAAATAGGGATCTAAAATGCTTCGCTAAGCCGTCGATTACCATTTTATTTTTATACATAATTATGTTTCCGCAGTCAATGGTTGTATTACGTTCATATTTGGTATGGACCTTTATCACACCAATGACCATTTCAGGGAAATAATTATTTTTTCCAATGTGTATTTTCCAAATGGTGGCCATTTTAAACTTTTAAACTCAAATACCTCAAAACCAGTAATTTAATACCATACAAATTTTACAACACACATTTGTTTGTTCTCGTGAGGTTCCAGTGAGCTGGAAGAGCCCACTGTGGCTGTTTTAGGGCGTTGCCCTCATCAGCCTGCAACAGGCAAAAAGTTGACAAGTAGAATTATATAACTAACGAGGTGGCCCGTGCGCAAATTGCGCATTTTATGATTCCGTATTAGTGAAACTCACCTACAGTACGTGAATGTTGATTATGAAGTGACAGAGATCTGTTTTTGTTTACTACCTGGCTTTTAAAATTTATCTGAAGGTAATCAGCTGTTAAATTACAATTCACATTAAAAGAACTTGCAATAAAAGTTGGTCAACATTTTAAAGCGCCCTCTAGAAATAAATCAAAGGCGAGGGGGGCGAAGCCCGAAACAGTAAGACCTTTTTAATTACGATTCGTCACTGCGGTATATCCTAAGCTTTAAAATGACACCTCAATCTTAAAAATCGGTTCAGTAGGTCGAGAGAAAAAGGGACGTAACAGACGAAACCCTTATAGAAATAAGAAGATAGATGATACCAAGTTTGTAAGGATCAGACCACAAATAACGGAGTTATTGAGTTAAAAAAAATAAAAATAACCTAAATTTGCATGAATTATAATGGAAAAATCAATGTTTTTCTGAAGAAAAAACTCAATAACTCCGTTATTTGTGGTCTGATCCTTACATAGTTGGTATTACTAGGTAGTTAGATAAATTTACCTGTTAACTTTTTAATATCCTGTAGAAATATTGATAAAATTTACCAGTTCTTGATATACCCCTTCAGTCATACTCACCTTAAAATACGCACCACAAAGTGCGTCGGTGTTTCAAATAAAGTAGGCCTATCTAAGTATCTAAAGTACCGTATCTATTTGAATTAAAGGGCTTAAAATGGCTGCCATTTTAAAAATACATAACATCAGAAAAAAATCTTTTCCTGAAAATGAAATTGGTGTGATGAAGGTACCAAATATGAACTTAATACATCCATCCATTACAGGAGTGAAATAATTATTATGTTCAAAAACCAAAACGGCGGCTAGTGGCTTTTAACAAAGCATTTAGACAACTATTATCCTATACTTTTATACGAGCAGTGTCTGAAGGGATGTGTGTTCCAGGATCTCAAAATCCAGCGGTTTTTGCTCAGATTTTGCTTAAACTTTGCATTTTAGAGTGTTTTGACCCAAAAATAAGTTTAGAAACAGCCTCAATACCAGGAAAAATTGAATTTTGCCTAAAATTAAGTTTAAAAACCGTAATTTTTAACATTGTTCTTGTGGGTTGCTATTTTGGTAACGAAATAACAACTAAGGGCCGGTTTCCGAGTCCAGGGTTATCTCTATTCTCGGACTAAAATCCAGTATAAACCAGTTTTTAGTATAGTAGTTAGTTTTTAGTAAAGAAATTGGGTTTCGGAGCTCAAGGTTACCTAAACTCTAGGAATATCGCTAACCCGAGAGTTAACTCGGGAGGGATATTCTCGGACTTACTCTCGTGGGTTTCCGAGTCAGGTGTTATTTAATCCTCAAGTTAAGTTTTATTCTTTTGAATTTCGGAGTTAAAATTTAACCCACAACTGCTTAGTCGAGGACTATTTTTTGGCTATGTCGAGGAATATCTTGAGCATTTTTAATCCTGGAAAAGGGTAGGGTTAAGTTAAGGAATATCTTTTTCAGTAGGCGCTGTAACCTGAGATTAGTGATGAGATTCACTCAATATTACGTTGGCAGTTAGACATTTAGGTTACGGTTGTTTTTAGATTAATGTGATATGGAATGCCTCGATTATTGAGACTACCCCAGATATGCGCATCCACCCTTTCAACTGAGACTTGTGTGCGAGCTGTAAACGCATTTTACGACACAAAGTAACGAACAATTTAAACCCCGTTTTAGTCTAAGAAAGTGTTCATGAACTTGCGAGACGGATCGCCCCAAGGCCTTCTGAAAATGATCGCAGGGCTCCCCATGACACATATCAAAAGCGTCTGCTTGCAAAATTGTACATCGGGAAGTATTGTATATTTAAATGGAAATGAAAAAACCAAGCATAACAGTTTTATACTGGCTACTATTCTACGAAAAAATATTTTTTAGCAAAATGGGTTTCTCGGTGTTCTAGGTATAGTTTACGGGATCAACGCTACTACTGACAAATTTTTTTTTTTTTTTTAATAATATTATAAACATGTTCCTATCTTTAAATATAATTTTTATCAAATAAAATCACAACGTTGTCTAAATAAGTAAGTCATTTAATGCACTTTTTTTACTAGTATATGGTAAAATAAAATGTTTGAAAAGATCCCTTTTTTACGAAGTGTCAGTAAGAATTTTCAATTAAAAAGACATTCAGTCAATCTCAATAATCAATCATTTGTTTCTATGTCACTGTTAAAAAAATATCACACTGATACTTTTTTAATAAACTAAACCAGTTTCCTTCTATTCTTCAGTTCTTTCTCTACATTTTCCTCACATTCTACTTGGCCATAGTTAAATAAATTTAATCAAAGGAGATTATTGAACATAATGTGACGCAGAATGTTCATTGCACATACACAGAGAGCACACCACCAAGATGGAACGTTGCGTTTTCAACTGATAAGGGACAAGACACGGGATCTGTGGCCAAAAACGTAAACTAAATCCTTCGACAGAGTGTCGTCTGTAGGCTGTACACCGTGAATGTCACTACTCAAAATAGAGAATTCCCAGCAATTCCCTCCTAACCGATGGCATAAGTTAAAGAATAAATATATTCTCGGACTACGATAATCCGAGAGTTAAGTAAGTTATCCCCGATCTCCGAAACCCGATTATTTAATATTTTTAACCCACCGATTATCTTATTCCACGGATTAACTAACTCCGGGATTAAATATCCCCGGACTCTGAAATCGGCCCTTAAAGTAAACAAAAATAAAAGGGGCATTAAATTTAAGCAGTTTTTTTAACAGCTGTTAACTGTGAAGAATCTGGGGTAAATTTAATAGCTTGATTGACATGACACTATAACAAAAGTGAATTAAAACCAACGGGCAAGGCTCGGTTAACCTGGTACTGGTAACTAATAAGGTACTAACCTTAATATGGTAACTAAAGAAAACAATCAATTAGTTTTAAATTTTGATAAAACTCAAAATTTTGAGACAAATTTTTCAAACAATAACAATATCTTAATATCAATTAAAATTCTTTGAAATTCTTGGGAGTTTGGGTTATAAAAATAGACATCAGAAAAAATTAATCTCTTCCTGGGTCCAATGATAATTTTTTTTAAAATAGGCTATAAAAATAGTCTAATTTACCTATTCGTAATCAAAAATAGTCTGATACCTATTCAAAATTTGTATTTACAGTAATTCGGATATCCATCTATATAATACAAGAAATCAAATAATTTGAATGTATAGGCCTGTATGCAAGAAAGACCTACTTTACGCTCATAATACATAAATAGGCTAACTATTTTTGTACAAATAATTTATAATTTTCATTTTAACCATAAAATTGATAAACTCATTTAATAGAAAAAACTTTGAAAGAATGTTTGACAAATGCCAAATTTAGCAATATAACCTTCAAAATGTAACTGTCACAGTGTGCTGTAAACTTGGCTGAGTAACCCTATAACTTACTTGTACCTGACCTGATGTCACGGCCTCAGGCAGAAAATAGAAATGCATTAGCCGCTAAAATCGGTGACATGGCTTACTTTAAGCAAGCAAAACTAAAAAACTGTAACACTTAAAAAACTTAATTTTCACACAATTTTCAGAAAGTCAGGTATAGTCTTCATTGAATTGTTATTTTTAATATGCCAGTGAACAACCTTACTGAGTATCGGAGTTTGAAAAAAAGTTTTCCTACAACTGTGAAAAAGGAAGTGAATTAAAACCACCCAAAAAAAGAAAAGGAGAACCAAGGAAACCAAGGAAAAAGGAAGTGTCTGTTTACGCAATGAAAATCAATCGTAAAACAGCTGTTTACTGAGAAGCAAGCTATATAAAGTCTTTGAAGTGAGCATTTAACTTAAGTCTTTCCGCTGGGACATTTAGCTAATGGTTGTGAATAACTATAACTGTATATTATCGTTTGGGAATTAAAAACTGCAGTTGTAGGAAAAATTTGGTAGGCCTATGTATTTTGTGTCTAAAGCGTCTTTCTCTTTTTCGCTTCTGCGCAACGCGTCACACGGCATCTTTCTCGCTTTCGCTTTGCGCTACCCGTCAAGCGGTAGGTCTAACTGTTAGGCCCTAAGCTCAAGCAAGAAAGATCTACTTAAATATGCTCATAATACATAAATTACTATTTTCATACAAATAATTAATAGGTAGTTTTCATTTTAACAATAAAATTCATTTTATCATAAAATTGAAAGTTTAATAAAAGTTACTGTAGGCCTAGGCCTATTAGGATTATGGATTAGGCTAATAAATAATTTGAAGGATTATTAGTTCAATTTGCAAGAGGAAATAACTTGCACGGGGATTGGATTAGAGTATCCTTCCACACTACTGAGCATTTTGTTTCGCGTTTATAAATTTACTACATTCCATTCGCCAATCGCTGTGCCGCTGTGTCTATGACTCAACTTATACTTTACTAGGCCTATTAGATTGCATTTAAATTTTTAAAATAACTAGGCCTATAGGCTAATCAACATAGGAAACATTAAGGATGAATACTCCTAATATTCTTGAACTATAGGCTAACTTTTTCAAGCTATTTCATGAGACACATGAGTAAAATATAAAATATACAATTATACCATTAATTTTATTTTGTTTTAATTTTAGTCAAATTCCTCATATCTTTCCTTCTGAAAACATTGCCTGGTGCTATGTGACCTACATCAGCAATTTTTGCAATAAGCCTAGTTAAAAGACTGAGGTTAATTAGGGTATTTTCCCGATAATATCATTTGATCCAATATTAAAAGTGTCGATACTTTGGGATACGATAATAGGCCTATCAGGGCTATACTTTAATAGCAATACCTAGGCTCCTGTATCGATACCAAATACCTATCGGCACAAAGCTAGTCTAGGAACAACCCTACCAGTCAGAAAACACGCCCCTAGGCAGGTAGGCCTAGTTAAAAGATTTCAGAATCAGTTACGAGTACATTGGTGGAACCGGGTCAAAAATATTGCAATATCACCCTAGCTTAGGCTGAACTTAGTATGGACCTACCTTTAGGAAAAACGCAGTAGTAAATATGATTACCCCACCCATTGTCAGGGGGATGTAGCCTTCCATCTGCTAAACGAACACCCCTCATAGTGCGTGATTCTGGATTACGATATTTTAAACCACAAGTACCAGGGAATTGAGCAGAAAGGGTTGTCAATAACAAAGTGCCATCGTCTTCAGATGGCAATTCGATCGGCTCTTCACCTTCGTCTTCGGCAACTTGTATGTATGAACTCATTTTTTCTGTTTTCATGAAAATATTAACTCTAACAACTACTTATCTATGTTTGTTGACTCAATCTTCCATTGTTTTGCACACGCACACACACATTCACCCGCACCCCTACGCCCGATGTCAACCAAGTCCAAGAACACCAGACGCAGACGAATGCACTTTACAAAATGGCTGATCAATTCCCCGTCCATCAATCCCACCTCCAGTGGGACCACACCACTTTTCCTATAATCTAATACTGGTAAAGTATATTTTAAAGTGTGTATGTATGCACACTAATCTCTAAAACGGTTCAAACTATTTTGTCCAAACTATACAAATAACTTAGCTCTGGAATAAGCTCTTGTATTGACAATTTTATTACTAACATAGAGACATAGAGAAAAGTAAAGGAAATGTTATTCAACCATTGGTATCCGACCATCATGCCGTTGGCCCAACCATACTACCCTTCATAGGGAATAAAAGCAAAAAAAACAAGTTATTTATCAAGGAGATTTGTTTTTTGTGGGAAGGAGGTTAAAATGCGTTTACGCACTCTGAAAGATTCATTGTCCCTTCAGGAGTGCCGGACTCCTGCGGGCTCTTTGTCCCACGGACTACCGGCTAAAAAAACCCCTCCTCTCCTAGGACACTAGCCTGGAACTGTTTAGCAGCACATTACTTCGGGCTAGGCCTTTAATGTTACGCCACTAGGGCTTTCCTCGTCGGGTTATGCAACGTTTAAGGCCGATCAAGATCGACCTTTTTAGCTCGAAGTAAAGCTTCAACGAAGCGCTGTACGCAGTTCCAGGTGTCCTCTCCCTGGAGCATTGCTCCAACGGTGTTGTCTGGAGAGATGTTTAGGCCGATTTCGGCAGAGAGGGAGGCTCGGCGGATTTGCCACCTGTCACACTCAAAGAACGTGTGCTCGACCGTGTCTGCAGTGTCAGGACAATACAAACAGTCAGAGCTGGCGACCTTTCCCATTCGGTGCAGATAGGCCCAGAAGTACCCATGGCCCGATAAAAACTGGGTCACGAAGTAATCCACATCAACATGCTGCCGTTCAACCCACGGTCGGATATTTGGGATGAGTCAAGCGGTCCAGCGCCCTCTAGACTCGTCATTCCACTCCAGCTGCCAACAGTTAAAGCTGCGTTTGCGTTCTTCGATGGCAGCGGCCTCTCTGCCACCTTCAAGCCTTCCTCAATAAATTGCCTGTCGTTCCCTAGCGATATGGTGGATCGGAATGACGCTGGCGATTCCCATCACAGCAGGTTCAGACACTGTTCGGTATGCCGAGCACACCCGCAAGGCCCCTCGACGCTGGACACGAGAGAGCTGATTTCTGTAGGCACTCTTTTCCAGCACATGAGCCCAGACTTCTGCTCCATACAGGACAGACTGGACCGCAGACAGCAGGAGTCGGCGTTTGCAGGCACGAGGGCCTCCGACGTTTGGCATAAGCCTACCAAGGGCTGCTACTCCCTTGGCGGCTTTGTCGGCGGTGCGCCGTATCTGCTCGCCGAAAGGCAACTTGCTGTCGACCGTGACTCCCAGATATTTAGCAGCAAGCTTGGTCTCGACTTCGACATCACCCAACTGCACGGGAAAGATGGTGGAGATCCTTTTTTTGGTGAGGACCACTATTTCGGTCTTATTCAGAGCTAGCGCCAGGCCGTGATCTTGCATCCATGCGCTGATGCCAAGCATTGCGATTTCTAGTTTTATTTTTGCTTGTTCAACGTTTCTCGCAGCTATCAAGGAGAACAGGCCATACTAATCTTTAAGAACTCAAACACAGACTTGAAAGCGAAAGCTGGGAAGAGGTTTACTCAGTGGAACCTGAGAATGTTGATTTACACTGTAATATATTCATTGTAATCTTTTTAGCGAATTTCCCTGTTCGGAATACGGTATTAGGGTGGTAGCCATGGTAAGACCTAAGCCTGGGACCAATTTAATTTTTCATTTTTAGGTCCCCACAAGCTAAATACCCCGTCGCAGCGGAATTTGAGATTTTGTATTTTCCCCATAAACTCACCATATGACTATGTAGGTTTGCTGCCATAGAACATTGTTGAAAAATTTTAGTTGTTAGGAAATGTAATGATTAGGTAAGGTAAATATCAAAACTGTATCAATATTTGGCACTTTTTAATTTTCCCAATAAACCCTATGGGGTTGATTATGTATGTTTGCCGCCATAAGGGTGTTGTAAGCAAATATCAGTTAAACCCTACCTAGTGAACGTACATACCAAATTTTACCAGAGTTATGTCAATAAGTAAGTGAGATAAAAGGTTTTGTTGATATCCCTTAAGATTAACATGGGAAACCTAATTTTGGTTTTTTTTCCGTAATCTGTTGAGCCAAGTTAAAAATTCAAAACACTAAATTGTTTTTTTAGGCTCTTTTAAAAGGTTATAGTTAAATTGTTGAATTTTGAAAATTGAAAAAAAATGCCAAAAATCATTTTTGACTCCTTTGAGACCCCATAAAACCCCAATAACCCGATTATGCTGGTTAGCGAACTCATGTCTTTTGGATTTTTCACAATGTTTACCAAAATAATTTTAAGTATTTTATTAATTAATGTTTTTGTAGTTGGACTTAAAACAGCAAACAAAAAAAAAGCAATTCTGAATTTTTGAGCGGAGCGAGTGAAGCTCCTATACTACACTCTGGCTTTTTATTTACAAGTACTCCTCCTGAACGGCTGGAGTGATCCTCACGAAATTTTGCTCGGTCATAGTAACCATCTATGGGAGGGTATAAATCTGAAATGGTCCAAATCGGACTTAAGGGTTTTGCCCTACGGCAATTTAAAGTTAACCGTGTTATTTTAATAGGAGAAATATTTTATTTGGTTTGTTTACTGTGTGTTGATTATACAGCTGTTATAAGGATCAAATTTAACTGCAGACTGTTACTATCAGCTGTTTGTGAATACAGTAGTTTTATGTGAAATTGTTGTTTTGTTTATTTTAGTGGTTTGTTTACGTGAATGAAATGCCACGTTTATGGAGAGGAGGTGCAAATCTTGGACGACGCACCATTTAATATCTTGGAAACATATAATACCCCGTCGCAGCAAACTTACGTAATCAAAAATTATTAGAGTATTGCAGACTTGTGGCGAGTAAGCGCAGCGAATAACCTAAATCTGGCAACGAGTGTGTGCAGCGAACGAGCTGACCCAAATGGCGAGTGAGCGCAGCGAACGAGCTAGACACTGACGGCGAGTGAGCGTAGCGAACGAGCTCACTTGAATTACCTATAAAACATTTGCTATTATTGATTTTAAAAATAGTCGCTCCGCTCAATATTGCAAGCAGACAACTGCATTGTATACCTAGTTATGTTATTCTTGCAGTGTATGGACCGGAAAAAAGAACAAAAAATAGTATACACGCACTGTAATCAGGTAACATCATGTAAGCTTGAAAAAAAGGTGGTAACATGAGCTAAATAGAAGAGCTGACTTTTCATCTTTAGAGTTGTAAAATATTTTTCAATATTTATCAATGTGGAAAAATTCTCATGATCTTAGTAAACATGAAATAATAATTGAAAGGAACTAGGCCAAATTAAATATTTTACCAATCAAATTAAGGCTAATCCTCAAACACATAAAAACTGTTTAAGAGATAAAACTTGTCTTTTTATAAAAAAAGTTAAGAAAAATATAAACAAATTAGTTTAGTCCCTAATCATGTTTCAGTGTAGCCAACTGCAACTTGCAACGTTCTTATAAAACCGCCTTAAAAATTTAAGGACATGAACTTAATAAAAAAAAAAAAAAAATTAAGTACATTTCCAGAAAATTTCATAGCACAAAGCAATTTAAGTACAATTCCCGGATTTCCATTATGTCATGGACAGTAGACACCCTGCAACACCCATATGGCGGCAAACCTACGTATGGTGTTTATATGGAAGAAATGCAAAATATCAAATTCCTTTGGAAATTTCCTGAGTACACAGGTCTGCTGCGATGGGGGTATTTTGTTTCATTACAATGTAGCATACCCTCAGTTTAAGAAGCTTTTAAAATCAGAAAACAAAATTAAATGGATGAATAATTGCAAAATGTATATGTTTCTGCTTTGCAGAATGGAGAAGGACTAAACTAGCACAAGATAAACAAGCTAAGATAAAGATAGGGTTAGAAATAATTTTGTTAAGAAATATCAAATGGGCCAAGGCAGAATAGATTAATAGAATATAAGAATCATCTAACAACAATTCTAGAGATGCATGGAAAATAATTGAGCACTTCAATTCTTCAACAAAATCCCATGAACAAAAAATATCATCTTGGAAGATAAAAATCAGAATAAAAAGACAGCAAACCCAACTTCAGTTGCAGAAACATTCTAACCAACAACCAACTAAATTATGGTTGATTTCCAAACAGCTGTAAGATCTCGTAAGACCAATATTCAAAAGGGAGACTAGACATTGTTATCGTACCCTATAAGTAACTATTGTCATATCTCACTCCAACCAGCTGTCTCTAAAATCCTGGAAAACATTATTTGCAATCAAATGACAGATTTTTTAGAAGAAAATGAATTATTGAGTCAATATGGGTTTAGGAGGGGAAAATCAACAAAATTAGCGTTGGTTGGATTCATAAGCATTGGGACGCGGCGGGGGGGAGTCGGTGATCCGTTGTTTCGCCTACTTTGGTTTCCAAGGCCTCTGACTGCGTTGATATATCACTCCTGCTTTGAAGTTAGAAAATTCATATGCCTTTCAAGATGTTTAAAAAATAGACCAAGGTTATGTTGTTGAGGAGAGCATGGAGCATCCTGTCGCTGCGCTGCTCCACGGTTGCAGTTAATTTTCCGAGTAAATAATTCAGCATGTTATTTCCACTGTGAATAAAGTTAGAGAGGATTTGTGACATATTTAGCAATAACATAATTAACCTAACATGGCTAAGTACAAGTAGTGGGCCAGTGCATGGCATTGGACAGAGAGACATTCAACAGGGACACAGCTCGCCTTTGGCAAGCAGAAATAAAAAATCGTAAAACTTAGAAATGTGTAATTTTTACATTTTATAATTTATGTGTTTTAATATTCAGCAATTATACCAGAAAAATGATTGTCAGGGCACTGCAAACTGGTGGCTTATGTATAACAATTTAAGTACTCGTACCTGCTGTTTTCAACAAATATTTTAGGATCTTACGCACAAGTGCTTTAAACAGAGTAGCCATTTTCGTGGGTGACTGAAAATCCCTGGTTATCTGCTATCTGCATAAGAATCCTAGAACTGAGTTAGCTCTATTGGTGATATATGGATAATGCGCTCCCATCGACTTAGGTTGCTGCTCATTAATAACTCCAAGATCTTTAAATTTGTTGACTCTGTTTAGCGTGAGTTGAGTAGTTTGTAGTCAAAATTGAATGGTTGATTTATTTTGGCATGTGTTAGGATAGCACACTTGTTAGCATTCAAGTCCATGGGTAAGACTTTGGTCCAAGAGCTCAAAGTCTTCAATGCATGTTATTTGGGAGAAGATTTTATGTCGTAAGGATGCAGTCAACCTGTTTGTGGTTGAAAAAGCAGAAGTGATGTACTACAGAGTTGACTGCCTTTCGTTCGGACTCCGATGGTCCGGAAGACTTCATGGAAATAAGTCGTAGACGTGTGCAGGACTTCATGCGGCTGAGGATTCAACGTGTTTGTTCATTTCTGGCGTATAAGCATTAAACAAAAGATCTCAGGCTGGCTTACAATTGCATTCCTTCCAGATTGTCATACAATGTAGTTGATTTGATTAATAATTAAAGTAATTATTCAAGTTAGTTTTTGTCAACGTCACAAAAACGAGGATACAACAAGTTATTAGCAAAACACCGTAATGTTTGGATGAGTAGGCCTACGCTTAAAAATTGTCTTATAATGTGATTTATAATTTTTGCTATGTGATTTATAAATCGCTAATGTGATTTAATCCGACTCCACGATTATTATTGATGTGGAAATTTCGATATTGTGATTGCGTTTTAAAAAAATTATGCGATGAAAACAATCGAATCAACAATGATATTGATTGTGTGATGCCATTTTATTTTAGGTCAAAGAAGTCTGCTTCTTCTCACAATTAAGATACACCTACACAATAAATTTGGTTAGTTTTTTTTTTTTTTTTGTTCTTTGATAATGTTACAGGTTACAATAGCTGAAATTTGTAAACTTGTTTTTGTTATTTTAAGTTACTTGTTTGCAATATATTTGTTTTATTAAGTTAAGCTATTTTTAATTATCTTAGAACAAAACTAAATCAGGTGATAAAATCATAATCGCATCGTGTAATAATTGTATCATCGATAGAATAGAATATTATTGCAATTTCAAAATTTCCACATCGATAATGACGGTGGAGTCGGATAACGAAGTTTCATCAGTAATTGACAAGTAAAACACCGCCGGAGAGTCCGGAAGTTTTTTATTCAAAAAAAGGGTCAGGTCCCAAGGTGTCCAGATTAGAGGGCGTAGACTGTAGTTTTGAAGAAGTACGGTAAGAGGTTAGTGGAAGTCGGCTTCACACTTCTAAATCCGTGTTGTTCACTGACAGTTATATGTTAGAAAGGAAATGCAAGGGTTTTAGTACTAATTTCTCAAACATCTTTCCTATTATGGGTTTTATGGCAATTGGTAGGTTAATTAGTTATCTCAGCTTTATTACTAGATTTAAAGACTGGTATTACGTAGCTTAGTTTGAAATTTTCAGGAAAGGTTCTATATTCAAAGACCAGATTAAAATAAGTGGAGGTGAGGAGCTAAGGCTGAGCTACAATGCTTTAAGACCATCAAAGTGATGATATAAGTTAAAATCAGGACCGATACTCTTGGAGGGATCCAGTTCTTTGAGTCTCTGCTCCACCGCCTGTAGGGCACTCACCAAAAGTCTGGAGATGCTAAGATTAGTATCTAAATAAAAAAATCTAATTAAAAAATGTCCGGTCACTAACTTATACACTGAAGAGAAAAATTCAGCAGAGTTATTTATTTATTCACCAATGGATTACACCATTTTTTACAGGGTAAAGGCCCGTGTACACATGGCTAATATTAGCAGCTAATTTATTAGCGCTTCTAAACTAGCCCGGTGTAAACGCTCCACTAGTGAAAAGAACAACTAGCACGCTAACAGTTTACTCGCCGCTAGTCGCTTTTGACATGTTTGATAATGGAAGCACTAATAAGTGGAGGGGGTAGTCACTTGACCACAAGCGCTAGCGAATTACCGCGTTATTAGCAGTGTGTGAACGATCTATAACGCTAGTCGCCACTCGCCATTGTCCTTTGTCAAGCACGGTGGTAAGAATGTCTGAACTAAAGTGGAACGTTGACAGGGTTATACGGTTTTTATTGTTACAAATATAAATATTTAAAACTCATCCTTTTTTGTCTGATACTTCGGATACAAATTATAACAAAAGAGTCAAGAGAAATAGCCATCATTCAATAAATTATTAGAAGATTTACAATTAACGATCAGTAGTGGCTCGTGGCCCGTGCGGCCCTTGTCCATACATACATAGCAAGGTATAAAAATACCCCCATCGCAGCAGACCTGGGTACTCAGCGAATTTCCAATGGAATTTCAGATTATTTACTTTCCCCATAAAAACACCATAGGATCGAGTATGTAGGTTTGCTGAAATTGGGTGTTGTTAGAAAATTTAAGTTAATAAATAATTGTTGAATGTAAACACAAAATTATATCTAACTCTGGCAATTTTTTATTTTCTCCATAAACCCCATGGGGGTGAGTATGTAGGTTTGCCGCCATATGGGTTTTGTAAGCAAGTATAAGTTAAACCTTATATAGATAATGTAGGCTACATACCAAATTTGATTATGTCAATAAATAAGCAAGATAGGGTTTTCTTGATTTCCCATAAGAATAACATGGAAAACACATTTTTGGATTTTCCCCCTTAACCAGTTATGCTATGAAAAAAATTCAAAATACCACATTGTTTGTTTTTTTAAGCTCTTTTAAATGGTTTCAGTTAAAATTGATGAATTTTAAAAATTAAGGTCCAAAAATGCTAAAAACCCATTTTTGACCCCTTTGTAACCCCATAAAACCCAGTTCCCATCACCCGACAATGCTGGTTCGCGAACTCATGAAAATATACCTGGTCTTACACCTCCATACCAAATTTCATCAAAATCGGAGGTCCCCTTCAAAAGTTATCAGTACCACGGACTATATCTATCTATCTATATATATCTATCTATTATATGTGTATATATATATATATACATACATATATATGAAAATGAACAAATGATGTGTTTGGCTTCTGGGGACCTCAAAATGAAAAAGTAAAGTGGTCCCGGGCTTAGGTCTTACCATGGCTACTACCGTAATAGCGTATTCCCTATAGCAAAATTTGCTAATATAGGAGGAATGACAAAAATTCTATTAAATTTCTAATTCTATCACGCAAAGTGTTTGTGCGTAATTTGCCTAAGAATCTATAATTATAATCTTTAAAAATTACCTTATCACAATTAAAATATATTATCTAGTTACAAACAAAATAAGCAATTGAAGACTGAATATTGTGGACTTCATGATGGGTTTTAGCGAATTTCCCATAGGGAATAAGCTATTACCGTAGGTCTCATGGTAAGACCTAAGCCCGGGACCATGTTACTTTTTTGTTTTTAGGTGCCCCAGAGACCAAAAATAATAGTCATTAAATATATATATATATATATATATATGTATATATTTATATAGGCCTATATATATATATATATATATATATATATATATATATGTATATATTTATGTATGTATGTGTCCCTAGGCACGATAACTCTCGTAAAAATGGTCCGATCGACACCAAATTTGGTAGAGATGTGTAATCCTATGTTTATTCGGATGAGTTCCTAAACCAGGCATATCGACCTATTGGAAGGGGTAGTTTTGGGAGGTTTTGTACCCCAAAATTGGGTTTTTTGCATTTTTCATATGTAATTTTTAAAAATTTCAAATTTTTATTTTGACCATTGGATTTAGCTCAAAAAAACACACAATTTAGCATTTTGAAGCTTTGCTCTATCTCCATTTGTTACCGAGATATTACAAAGTCTAAAGACAGTACGTTGTATTTTGAGGCTCCAATGTCAATCTTATGGAGAATAACGATGTGTTAATATTTCACTTATTAAAGGTTGTTAGGCACTGGTGTATTCGGGCCTCAGGGTATGTTCATCAAAGAACTCTTGAAGTGTGTAGTATGGTCTGGTGTGGAGATAATTTTTGAGCTTTAACCAATGTTTTTGGATGAAACTTGGTATTCAGCTTCATTTGGTTGAGATTCATCCATTTATGGTAAAAAATCTTGGTTTCTGTGCTTATCATGGCAGCAAACTTGCATACTCTTTTCCCATGTTAATCATATGGAGAATAGACAAACTCCTTTAGCAATGGACAGATATTGATGAAATTTAGTGTATGGCTTCATATGGTCAAAATCATTTTTTTTAATGCTAAAAACCTACTTTCAGTGTTCCCCATGGCAGCACACCTGCATACTCTTTCCCTACATTTATCATAAGGAGATAAACATTCATTTCCATATTTATGAGCTTGTGATGATTTTTGGTTTACAGGTTTATCTGGTCATAATTAATACTACTAATTTGGAAATTCGCTGAGTACGCAGGTCTGCTGCGACGAGGGTATTTTATTGTCGTAACACAATGTATTCAAGCTTAACTTCTTGGAATCAGAACGTCGTCCTTGCCAGAAGCGCGTTGTGGCTATCTAGTCAGATAAAACTTTTCTCTTTGTCTACCCAGCTATATTGGAGATTCTCAAATTTTTACACAAATTTTTGCACGGGCGCTAAAAAACTCACGAGCCGCTCCTGTTAACAATGATGGCAGTTGTATCAAAAGATGCTTTAAAAACAAAATTAAATCACTAAAAGATTGCTCCAGGACTGAACTGATTAAAATTAAAAATATATATTCTTAAAATCTGTCTAAGAACACTGCGATTTGAATTCACAGAAGACCTTTTCGTAAAAACTGCACTGACAACTGCGTCCACTGAATTTACTTCTGCAGCTTACTAGCGCTAAAATTAGCGCCAATACCACTAGCAACGTGTAGATTGGAACATTCGCGCTAATTGGCCTAGCTTGTGCTAGTAGCGAATATTAGCTGCTAGTAAACTAGCCACGTGTACACGGGCCTTTACGATACAGTTACAGTACAATACCATACTCATTTAAAATCAAACCTCATTTGAATGGTTCCTTTAGGCCTAAAAAGGTAAAATATTTATTTTAAATAGCCAACAATAATCTTTTCAATAGTTTATGTAAAGTAAGTTAACAGACCACTGCCGGTACAACAGTTAAAAACCATTGTAGGCCTAATCCCAAAAATCTGGAGGTGCATTGTACTGTTATCCTCTCAAACCCTGTAAATCCGTCTGTGCTATGCAGGTGCCTATCTTAATTCAACAGACAAACAGACAGTAAAACTTTGTAATTACCTTTTGGAAATACACAGTAGAAAACATTGTTTCCCCAACCATTTTCAGGAGGATGAAGCCTTCCGTCAGCCAATCTAACACCTCTCATTGTTCCAGATTCTGGATTTCGGTATTTGAGCCCACATGTGCCTGGAAATTGAGCTGAGAGGGTTGAGAGCAGTAAAGTCCCATCCTCTTCAGACGGTAATTCAATGGGTTCTTCTCCTTCATCTTCAGCGACTTGAAGATAGGTGCTCATTATTATTGCAATCACGATAAAACTAAACAATATCCTTTTACCATAAAACAATATAGGCCAAACACAACCATAAAAGTCAGACAAGCTGCAGAGCCTCTAAATTAAATTCTACACCTTGTTATGGATTTGTTTTTCTTTCAATTCAAAAAATGAAAACATTGAACTAAATGAAGTTTAAGTGATTAATTAACATTAACAGCTAACGTAACGTAATGCTTTCAAAACTTACGAAAATCCACAAAACTGAAATGAACATCTGAATATGAATAACCTATGTTCTGAAAACACTCACAACAGACCTAGAACGATTTAACAACAACAGCAGGAGCAGGCTGACAACTAACAATGAATTAAATGAATTAATTGTTGAAGTTGAAACGTTATTGTTGAGGTTAGAACAGCTGTTTGGTTTTTTGTTTAGTTTGTGGTGGTTTTTTAAAACCATTTCTGGCTGGCCATGTTTTAATGCATGCAACTTCCTCACTCGATCTTCAAGCATCTATGTTCTAAATAAACCACAACTAGGAATACGCTCCGATTTCCGTCCCGTACGAGAATTTTTACTCACTTTTTAAGTTATTAGGTGACGCTTTTTATGATTCTTTTTTTAGGGAGAGGTGGGAAAAATGCATTACGCACACAGGTGGCAAACCTGTAGTGTGGGGCTCCCCTAAAAACGGGTTTACCCACTAAAAAACCTCCTCTACTCTTTAGGATTCTAACCTGGAATTGTTTATCACATTACGTCAGGCTAGGCCTAAATTTGGCTAACGCCGGTGGGGCTCACTCCTTATCCAGCCACTCGATCAAGGGATCTGGACCCAGCGTTGCCAATCACTTTTCATCAAATTACCCTCGGTCCTTGCCAAAATTACCCTCAAATACCCTCAAAAGTGCCAAAATGCCAGAAAATCACTAAATTTACCCACCATCTAAGTTGTTAGCACACAGGGGTGATTAATATAAGTGTATAAGCTGTGTAATTGATGTTAGCTTTCAAGTAATATTAATCACTCCTGTATTAAATCTACTTCGGATTTTAACCTATTCCCGAAAATTCACATATCTGAGTCAAACTTGACAATTTCAGTAAAATTATCCTTTTATTAACAAAAACGATTACCCTCGAAAATACCCTCGAAGGTCCAAAATACCCTCAAAAAGGGTAATTACCCTCGAATTGGCAACGCTGTCTGGACCACTTCGCGGTCCAGATCGGGTTTCTTTTCCAGGAGGATGCCCCGGACGAACTGTGATAAACAATCCCAGTTGCCCTCATCCTACAAGATCTTTTGGCAGACCGAGTCCACCGAAAATGCACAAAAAATTTGTGTGGCCTTCAGGCGGGACCCTTCCCAACGGGGGCAGAGGAAGGATGTGTGTTCCGCATCGTCGGGAAGGCCCGAGCAATAAATGCAGTCCGGTGAACCGGGTCTTGCCCATCCGGTTCAGGTACGACCGAAAATAGCCGTGAATTGTCAAGAATTGGCCGCCGTTCCACCCATATTTGGACGTGCTTGATAAGTCGCGCAGTCCATCGTCCTCGGGTGTCGTGCTCAGGGCCGCCGAGAGGGGGGGGGGGCAGGGGGGGCAGATTGCCCCGGGCCTCAAGAGACAGGGGGCCTCATCTTCAAGTTTTTTTTCCTATGGTGACAAAATTATTTTACCTCTGCATAGGCTTTGTAGTAACACCATGTATTTTTGAAGACCTATAAAAATCTTCAAACCGTAACACAGTATGGCCTATGACCTGAGTCTTTACAAGCCTATCAGCCTCTATGAGTCTCCATGGTTTTAACCTCTGTGTTGGTGAACAGACGCCGCGGCCGCGGCGCCGCGCCGCCTCGTGCTGTGCCGGTATTTGACAACTACACCATTGCAAAAAATGTAGGGCCTACTTTGCAACCGATCCTTCACGGCCTCGACTAATAATGCCGTGTCTGCATTTGTTGGTCCAAATATATAAAATAGATGAGTTATATAAGATAAAAGTGTCTTTTAATAATGTCATAAATGAATTCGCCATAATGAATGCGAGAAAGAAACGTTTGCGAGTTGGTAGTTTTTGTGAACGGTACTTAGTTTTGCTTAAGAACCAACACTGAATTATCAAATGGACTGTAACATTGCATAATTCTTTCAATTTTATAGATTAATTATAAAGCAAAAGCAACAGTTCAAAAGGCGTTTAGTACAGTTGTAAACAAAATACTGTAAATTAATTGACCATTTTAAAATTAATTGTATATTTTTTTAATTTTCTCTGTAAGCGTAGCCATTTCAAAATACTTATAGGCCTAAAAACACGTGGTAGCTTTCCAATAAGGACTCTCGAACCCAACCAAAGTGTAAGTTTGAGCAAATATTTCATGTAGGCCTACTGTATACCTATAAGTAAATTTATTATCTATATCTTAAAATAATACAAATAAAATATTTATGGATCACTCAAAAGGAGAAAGCAGATTGTGTGCATAAATGCAAAATAAATATCCGCAGAAACTTAAACTAAAATAAAAATGTGTAGCCTATATTGTATCTGGTTCGAACACAGACGGCGCGGCGACGGGCATGGATTAACCGAGGGGGGGGCCTCACGCCAGAACTCTGTCCCGGGCCACAAAAATTCTCTCGGCGGCCCTGGTCGTGCTCCCAGCTGTGTTGCCACTGCTGGAAGGTTCGGGAGCCATCTTCTGTTCTTGCAGTGTTCTTGCCAATCTCGCCTTGTCTCTGATAAATTGCCTTCCTCTCTCCTGCCAAGAGCTTGACAGGGATAACTCCGGCGACCACCAGGACGCCAGGCTCGGACACTGTCCGGTAGGCGGAACACACCCCGAGCGCCCTGCACACACCTGTACTACTCTTTATCGAGAGCGTCTGCCCACACCTCTGCTCCATAAAGAAGCATGAACTGAACCGCGGACATCAACAGACGTCTTCTGCTGGATCGTGGAACCCCGACATTGGCCATCAGCCTACTAAAAGGTAAGTGACTACCTTAGCGGCCTTGTCCGCCCTACGGAAGATCTGATCCCTCCAGCTTAACTTGGTGACCACCATAATCCCGAAGTACTTAGCAGCAGGAGTTGATTGGACCACCTTGATCCTTTCCACTCGGAACAGAACGACGGTGTCTATCCTCTTCTTCGTAAGGATCACAATCTCCGTCTTACGGAGAGCAAGCGAGAGACCGTGATCGGACATCCATGTGTTGACCAAACGCATGACTCGGTTCAACTTTAGTTGGGCCAGCTCAACGTTGCGTGCGACAATGAGAGCTGCGACATCATCGGCGTACCAAACCAAAGTGGTTTCCTCAGGCATCTACGACCTCAGGAGGCTGTCATAGGCAACGTTCCAGAGATCCTGGCCGAGTATTAAATCTTGAGCGGCACCAGAAGTGACTTACATCGTCCACGTTCTGTCCCTTGTGTCGTAAATAAGGCTTTAAGAGCGGAGATAATCCTCGATGAGTCGCAACAGATATGCTGGAACGCGAAAGGTGTTGCGAAGCGCATCCAACATATTGACCCACCTCGCCGAGTTAATTCATTCTTGACATAAGCGTATGTAACGAGAAGCACTACTCAGCGAGGGAAATGGTTGTGGCTCTCCTCGGCTCTCTTCACAGCTCTCCATGGACTTCAGTGATAGCGTCAATCGTTGACCGTCCCTTCTGAAGCCATACTGACGGGGGCATGAGTCCCCGGCAGCTTCCACGGCAGAGGTCAGGCGGGAACGGATCAGCTTCTCGAACGGCTTCCCAGCCGTGTCCAACGTGTAGAACGGCCTGTGGGACGACGACAGATCGGGATCACCTTTGCCCTTGCTGATCAGTACAAGTCTTGCGGTTTTCCATAGGTAACCGGAAACACTCCTTCTACCAAACAGGCGTTGTACATTCTCAACAACAAGTCAGCATTAATTGAAAATACTTTCTTTAAAGCCTCGCTGGGAATCCCGTCCGGGTCAGGAGCCTTGTTGCTCTTTAGGGAGAGAACGGAGGTTTCCATCTCCTCGAATGTGAAGAGTGGAACGTCATCTAACCGTCCAAAGTCAACCGGCGTACATCCTAGGCCTAGCCTACAAATAAATACATACAAATAATGATTTTAGCTAAGACCTCAAAACAAGCAAGTAACTTAATAATAATTATGCTTACAATTTTAAAGGTAAATAGATTGTACAGCGAAAAAAATACAATTTAAAATCCATGATTGCAAATTAATAAAAATCAAGTAATGTAAGTATTGTAGAATTACGCTTACTTTACACTTAATGCATATTTTGTTACCTGAGACATAGGCTACAATGGCACAACACATTCTACTTAGTTGTTCAATTTAAATCTTTCTCCCAAATAGATAGGCCTATTAGTTGTATCCCATAAATTAGTTAATCGCATAAATCCGTATGACAGCAATTCATTCCACATCATCATGCCTATCCTTTGCTATAATTTATAACTTCAACAAGTAAACATCAGTGTTGATCTATTTAATTTAACAAATAGTTCTGTCAAATCAAGGAATCTAAAATAAATAAAAACAAGGTAGGGGTCAAGACATGCAATGCCCTCTATGCACCAGATGTTCTTTTGCACCTATGACATCATCATTATCATTACCAGTATTAGTGAATGGTGACGTCATAGGTGCAAAAGAACACCTGGTGCATAGAGGGTGTTGTATGTCTTGACCTCTACCTACTCTTTATTTTATTTTAGATTCCTTGTGTCAAATTATCAATTAAATTTTATTTAATAACGTAACATAACGGCGAGCAGATATAAACAAGAAAAGGTTATTTTGTTTTCAGCATACACAGCGACAGCTCAGCTGCGATGGTGGGGGAATATAAACTGATCATAGCAACTAAATTAGTCAAATCATGTAGCCTAAACAACTAAAGTTCTGTCAAAAATTCCGGAAAATAAGCTTTTTTAATACTTGAAAACAATTGCTCGATTATAGTTTATTACCTAGTTTAAAATACTTAAAATCTAACCTGAGAATTTCATTGAAATCAAATTAGTAATAAAAAATCCTTTTGGGGGTCTAAAATTCACCTAAGTGAAATTTAAAGTCGATCGTATAGAATTTTATACTCTATGTTCCATAGAGTAAAAATTCAATTATTTTATGTGTAAAAATAAAGTATATACTAAAATAGTTAAAATATTGTCTATCCAAAAAGTTAAAAGGTCTTTATCTGCCGAAATTGGCAAAATCGCTAGGTTAATAACAAATACGATAAACATTACAGCCATTGACTATGGATACTGACTATGGATGGTATAGTATCCATAGTCAATCCTACAACGCTAAAGAAAACGCGAATAACATTAAGTGGATATCAGAATTTATTGGTCTTAGAGTGGTTATTTAAATTTATTACAACGAATATACTTGTAGTTCTGTACATCATGACTTGAGCTATTTGATTCGCAGTTGATTTTTTAATGTATTGAATCCATATTAAGGTATGATGGTCTAAAGTTGATAAACTTTGAACAATTATAGCTTAGTAAAGATTCAAAATTTATAGAAAATCAGACAGCAAAAAACCTTTTCCACCCTTTATCAAATGTGTTACTTACTTATCATAATAAAGGCGCAAAATGGGAGCAGCAGCAGGCGAAGAACTCCATGACATTCTGAGAGGGGCTCCTTAGCCACTCTTATCATGATTACTTAAAACACATGTTACAAAATGTCCAAATGATCACAGCTTGACACGGCCTCTAGATTAAGATCGACCTCACTACACTATAGGTTGGAGCAAAGCCATACTAGATTACTCAGGCCTAACAGCTAAAATTGCCACGACGTCATTTATGTACACATATATGAGGTAGTAAGTTAGGACATCTGACTTTCATCTCCAACTGACTGGAAGCACCGTCCTCGGGGATAGCGATGAGGAATCGCTAACCGAGTGGATGGTGCTTCCAGCTGAGATCGGAGATCAGATATCCACACTTACTACATCATATATGTGTACCCAAATGACGGCATGGCCATTTAGCAAATCTAGTGTGGCTTTGGCTGGAGTCACCCCCTCCACTGAGTTCCACTACGTCACTGCAGTCGATCGGCTAGAGCGGTGCAACGGAATGGGCTCAAAGAGCTTTTAATGACTCGCGCTCGAATAATCGAACTTGCCCGTTACATTTTAAAAGTAATGCATAAGAATCATATATCACTGCAATCTATATATTGATAGGCAAGCATGTTTCTTTTCCATGATGTAAAAGGACTTTCATCATGTTTCTTTTCGTACTTTCCAACACATACTATTAGAAAGGTATCCTGTGAATGTATATCCTGTAGATGAGCAGAATCCCGTTTCAATTCACATCGGCCCCCGGGGCTAGGTCCCACAGGCTTTCTAAGTTTCGTCGTTAATCTTATGGAGGAAATATTCTAGATACTGTGGAATAATTGGTTGAATCATTGTATTTTGACAGCTGTTGTAATAACAAATGCCATAAAGAGGAAGAACAGATATTTCAGTTGTAAAATATTTTGAAGTTGAATTGGGCCCAGATCAGCTAAAATTTTGATGGAATTTTAATAAGGGCGATCTCTAGACTGCATTAAATGACGATCACAATGAACCAAGATTTGTATAAGTTAAATCTTTATACTAGAAACTACAGCCTGTAAATTCTGGCTATAGGTGGGTTTTAATACTGACATACTTGCCTTAACGCATTCGGTGCGGCATGACGAAATTTTTCGTCATTGGTGTCCTGCCGTAGGGCCTGATGCCGAAAAAGTTGCTGATGCGGTGCTAACATTGAGTTGCTCAGACCCCGACCCCTGTCAGATTACGTTGTTTATGTCCTCAGGCCGACCGAATAATGTTGTAAGTTATGTACCTGCTGTCGCTGTCGCCTGCCGCTTGGCCACGTGCTTCCGTTTTGATGAGTTACGCTCAGGATTAGGGATGTAAAAGTAGCTGAACAGTATACTTTTTTTACTTACTTAGTGTTTTTATAATGTATTTGATATATTTCAATACTTTTATTTGTTTTAGTGGGTGTATTTTGTATTATATCTTGCTAATGACAAGAGTGTTAATGCAATGCGAGTCGTTGCCTCGGACTAAGTTATACTTAGTCCGAGGTCGTTGCCCGCCGATACTCGACGGATACGGCTCCAGTCATGGTGAGGGGAGTGCTAGGCAGATAATCTGAAACATGTATAAAATGTACTTTTTAAAATTTTCTATTTCCTTCCTATTAATTTGCTGCTTTAAATATGCCTAATTAAGTAACATTAAATAATTTAACAATCAAAACTTATTTATTTTTAATCCCCCAACTATATAACTGAGTAGTTTAAATAGTATAACACTGTATTATTATTTATATTTCGTTAAAAGAATAATACATTATATTTATATACGTTTTTAGTTACCGTACTGGCCATAATAAACCAAATCCTTCGAGCCTTTACTTTTCTACTGTATTTAGACAAATACCTTGTGTGTGTTTACAATCAGCTGATTAAACGGTTAAAAATAAATTCATTGAAAGGTGGTTTTAATTTAGATTTTTGTAATATAGGAAGTAAGATAACATCAAAGAAAATAAAAAATTCTAATAAAACTTGAGTTTTTATTTGGTACAAACTACATGTAAATCGGTCCAGTGGAAGTCTCAGACGAGAACCGTCCATATGATGGAAAAAGTTAAATTTCCCTTGGGTTAAATCTCAATAAGAAATAGTTATTTGTGCTTCTAGGGACTAAAGTACAATTTTTTCTCCCTGAAGGGAAACTGTTGTCGCCCGAAGGCGAAGCCGAGGGCGACAATTTCCCTGAGGGAGATAAGTACTTTAGTCCCTTGATGCACACAACATTTTTCCTCCACCTACATGAATAACATTTAGGCCTAATATAATTTAATTTATACCGTATATAATTTTACTTTGCCTTCATATGATACCTTGCTCCATCAAGCTGGATCAGTCACATCAATATAAAAAACATACAAGGTAGGCTATATAATTTTTAAAGAACACAAAAAAACAAAATAGAATTTAAGCCTAGTCAAAAGTTTTAAACTTATGTTTTGGACTTCTTAGATTAATAGCCTACCTAAGCGAAATGTAAATAAACACGTACACTGCTCACTGACTGCTGACAGAATGGTCAGCAGTGAGCAGCAGCTACAGCTGCTATTAGTAAACAAAGAGTAACGAAACAAATACTACAATACAAAGTAACAGCTGACTGTGGCTCATGTTCTTTTTAATCTCTCTTTTAATGTTATTCTTATGTAACTAACTTTAGCCCCGTGGTACAAAAAAGTTGAGTTTTCCCTAGGTAGAAAAATTAAGTATTCAAGTCACATGGGATAAAATCTATTACTTTAGTACTCTATTTCAAGGAGTAAAATACGGCTTTAGATAGTAGGTGGAGGAAAAGTTTATTTTGAATTTTTATTTTTGACCAATTTAACGCAAATTATCGAAATACAAATAAAACCTGCTAATATAGAAGAGGAACATCCACAGTAAATTTCAACCCCGTAGTATTTTTGGTAATGTTGAGGATCTGTGGGGCGGAGCCCTAACGGAAATTCGCAGAACCGGTTCATAGTGAGCACCTATGAGTAATGAGCATTGTTAATGTAAATTTCAATGAGGTAGTGTAGGGCGAAGCCCTAAATTACTTAAAAACTATATTTGCAAACTCTTTTCTTAGAGAAAGCCTAATTAGCAGAGAGGAACGTCCATGATAAATTTCAACCCCTTTTAAGGGATTTACGGTAATTTTGAGGTCCTTTTTGGCGGAGCCCTAAAGGACATAAGCAAATTTCAGCCACGTTAGAACTATGGTAATTTTTAAGTTCTGTGAGGCGGAAATCTAAAGAAAATTTGCAAAACAGTTCCATAGTGAGTGCCTACGAGAAAAGGGAACGCGGACTACAAATTTTAACCCCGCGCACTTCCTAGTCTCTGAGATCCGTTTGTTTCCTTGATTCACATTTAAAATTGGCCACAAGGATAAAACATTAAAACAATTTTCATCATAGAAAAAGTTCTGTAGGGTGGTGCCCTAAAGGCTTCCAAAAACTATATTTTCAAAGCCATTTCCTAGTAAGTAACCTATGATGAGCAAAAAGAGAAACGTCCGTGTTAAATTTCAATCCAAGTAGGCTAAAGAGCCATTTTAAGTCCAGTTTCGGTGGAGCCCTAAAGATTCAATTTTTTTTAAACCCCTTTCTTAGTAAACAGCAATTAGCAACGGCGAATGTCCCTGCCAAAATATAAACCCCGTAAGCTCTATAGTAATTTTGAGGTTCTGTGGGGCGGGGCCCTGAAGGAAATGTGCAGCACAGTTTTTACTAAGCACCTATGGACAAAGAGATCACTCCAAATTTCAACCCCGCATTCCCTATAGTTTTTGAGATGTGCTGTTTCCTAAATTAGAATTTAAATAGGCTATAACGATAACATTATATTGCAATTTCAAAGGCCAATAAGGCGGGACAATAGGACAATAATCTGATTCCGCACTAACGATTTTCCATAAGATTTCAGATCAGATACTTCCATAATGAGCCCCTAGACTGCCAAAACTAAAGAAGGGACCTGATTTTTCAGCCACCACGGCAATTGTTAAAGGTCCAGGGCCGCCGAGAGAATTTTTGTGTCCCGGTGCAAAGTTCCGGTGTGAGCCCCCCAGCTGCTGGACCCATATCCATGCTCTCCGTCTGGGTTCGAACGGATGCAATATACACATTTATATTTTCATTTATTTATTATTTGAAAATACAACTCCAAATATATGTAAACGTATTTAATGCGAAGTTATAGTTTATGGAAAGATGTCCCGATAAACACAGTAAACTTTATCGGTATAAAGTGGTGTGTTACCGACAAGAAGCAATTTGAAGAAATCAAACCCATTTCAATAAAATTCATAAATATTCGCCTTGGCCCTTGGATGGTGAGAAACAGGAAATATTTAGTGCTATTACGAAAAATCATTTCACATGTAGAGTCAAGCAAAATTATTATTGTTACTCATAAGCCATTTTAAGTAAATTTTAAGTATTATTTTTACTTTTGTATGATTTTGTAAAACTTGAAAAATGTGTCCATATAAGCTCCTACTCCTAAACATCATTTAGCAGCACGGTAATTTAACAATCTACAAGAGATTCACTTAGGTGAACAGCTTTTGGTAGGCCTGGCCTATGGTATAATTTGTATGCTAACGCTATTTTGCTAGTTGCTATAGCTCATGAGGGTTTTTAGCTTATTAATTTAATAAAACCTAAACTGGAATGCATCTAACATGTAAGGGAGCAAATTCCCAAAAATTGTTCAATGTCTGCCCACTCCTTAGTCTTCGCTAGGGCATTTTGGTTATTTCCGTATGCCATATAAGACCAGATAGAGTCCGATAGAAATTAATGTGCGATCGAACTGCAGATTTCCATTCCCTTAAATTCCATTTATTTCATTATTCTTTTCATCCCCCCCATTCATTTTGCTACCAATAATCGAATAATCCAGCCAAACAGAATCACTTTTAACTTTGACTATCCCCCGTTCTCAAGGAATGTGGAGGAGAAAAGAATAAGTGAAGTAAGTGAAGACACTAAACATTACAGCAGCGGTCTCATGAGAATATAACCTCCTTGGTATCATCATGTAACATTTTTTTAACACAATTTTTATTTACAATCTGTTTCATTACAAAACAATTAATAAGTAAATGTGAGGTAATTAAAAAAAGAACATGAGTTAGAATTTGAACAGAAACAAACCTAACGTAACATTAAAATGAGTAGGCCTAACATGAATACTATTGTTTAGATCGGGAAGTCAAGTCCAGGAAGTTGTGGCGTTTCAGTCTGTAGATATGATTGCTGTTGTCCAAGAGGTTGAGGGCCAGGTGATTTGGGTGATTGTCCAGTTTTGATAGGTATTTCTTACTAAAGCGTTCTATTTCTGTCACAACTAAAGGGATGGATGTATCCGTATGAAGAGTAGCATTGCTGACAAACCAGGGTGCTTGAAGAATAATCCGTAGAATTTTAGATTGGAAACGTTGAATAATTTGAATGTTAGAATTTGCAGAAGTTCCTCACAGTTGAATTCCATAAGTCCAGATAGGTTTTAAAATTACTTTGTACAGGAGAATTTTGTTCTGCGTTGATAATTTAGAATTTTTATTAAGAAGCCACGAGAGTTTCCTATAATTTAGGTCCAGATTTAACCGTTTGTTCCAGATGTGAGATTTCCATGTTAGTTTACTATCATGGAATACATGCCGAGATATTTCACTTCTGTTAGCTGCGGAAGACGAACATTATTTAAGGAATCAGGAGGGCAGATACCAGTTTTAAGGGTAAATGTAACATGGGCTGACTTTCCTTCATTTACTTTTATGCGCCACTTTTTCAGCCATTCCAACAAATCATTTAAGGTTCTTTGGAGGATTGCCGAGGCAGCCACATTGTCATGGTGGGAAACCAGAACAGCAGTGTCATCTGCAAAGGCCATCTCAGATTCGAGGTTTGTAGGTATGTCTGCTGTGTATAGCACATACAGGACAGGTCCTAATCCACTACCTTGTGGCACTCCTGATTGTATACGCTGTGGATGCCCGAGAGAAAGTCTTTAAGCTTTATTTGAAAAAATCTGTCACTCAGGTAAGATCGAAATATATTGTAAAAAGTATGTGGAAGGGTTTTCTTGATTTTATACAGCAGGCCTTTGTGCCAAACCTTATCAAAGGCTTGACTTATGTCCAAGAATGCCGCTGTGCAGTATCGCTTATTTTCAAGGTCTTGTTTGATTACATTGGCTACCCTGTGGACTTGCTCGATCGTAGAGTGTTGCCGCCTAAATCCAAATTGGTGACTAGGAATAATTTCTCGATCCTCAATAACAGGAAGTAAACGTTTCAAAAGAATTTTCTCTAAAACCTTTGACAGTAGGGGGAGAAGACTGATAGGTCGATAAGAAGACACTTGGTAAGTAGATGGGATTTGCCGGTCCTGGCGCAGGTCAAGGTCAGCGGTTGTAAGTGGCAGATGTGTGTTGTTGATTTGGGGGTGATTTTGGGGGGTTTGGGGAGGGGTTGGTAAGTGTGTCAAGGTCATCCGGAGGGGGTTTTAAAAAAGGTGGGGAGTCTGGGGATGAGTCGCGGGCGGGAGTGTGGCGGGAGCGGAAGGGGGCGTCGGGCTGTGGGAAATAAATTTATTCATCAAAGCCCACTAATGATCGTAGGATAGCTTCCAAGTCGTTTGCAGCCGTACTGTTGATTTCATTGCTCTGCACGGGTTGGGAGTTGGCGGTGTTAGTATTTGTAGCCAAATTTTGTGTGGGAAGACTGCCGTTGTTATTGTTAGTAGTGGATGTCACTACAGGAGATTGTACGGGTGAACCCTGTTGTGTGTCCATATTTTGAATAAATGAGAGCTGTTAGATGTTTATATTGTGAGTTGATAGAGCAGAATGAGAGATGTGTGTGATGAAGAGCGGTTATATAAACCAGGTAATATAGTGAATAAGAATAACTGGATAACATCATCAATAGGTGTGACAAGATTATAATGTTGATATTTTAGCATATCAGTTAAGACTGTTTGCAAAATAGTGTCAGTAGAATAACTGTTGTGAAGGTTGGATTTTGTAAAATACAAGGGGTGAAAGCTGAACTGTTTCTTAAGTTTAGCGAATGTATTACGAGGTCTTGAAACTGTGTAGTTAGACTGTTTTTGTAAAATATGTTTGGTGCGTAAAAGTTTTAGCTGCAAAGTGTGGGAAGCCATTGTAATAGTGGTGAGTAAATGTGCAATGTATAAAAACTAATTGATAAATGGTTAGTGTTTGCGAGTGTGTTTTTAGAGTAAGAAATATAAGTTAGAAAATTGCTAGAAAAGTAAAGACCGAAGTTTACTCTACGGAACCCGGCGAATAAATGAGACGCGTGCGGTACTGACCCCGTATTTAAGCAATTTGTGAGTCACGAGCAACCCCTCCTCGACCCTCCCCCCTAAGCTGATGGGATAAAAGGGTGGGATCGCGGTCACCCCGGTTATTTGTTTCGTAGCGTTGTGATAGTTTGTATTAATGGGAGAGGCAAACATTTTAAAAATTACTTTGTTAAAAATATTAAGATAATATTTGAGTTGAAAAAAGGAATTTGTTATTTTATATAAATTGGCTATGAGTTGTAAAGTGTAAACAATAGTCTGTTAATAAGTTGATGAGGTAAGAGCTAGTAATTGTACAAATATTATAGTTTAGCAATAATTATAAGTGTTATTAATGTGTAAAACGGTAAGTTAACACCATGGATAAGATCAATAGTAATGTAATACTATGAGTGTTTGAAAGGTGTAAATATAATTAAGAGTTAAATAAAAAAAATACAGATGTAAAAAATGAATAATTAGCAGTAGGTTAATATAAATATTAAGTAACAATAAAGCAAATAAAAATAATGTTGATGCAAGGTTAATTTGTGCAGTAATAAAAAAAAAAAAAAAAAAAAAAAATAGTGATGGGAGAGTAATATGTGTATGTAGTAAATAAAAAGAAATAGTTAAAAACTAAGTGATACATGTAGTGTTAAAAACAAGCAGACCTAATTGGAGTAAGTTAAAAAAGCATATATAATATTAGTAGACGGTAGCGACTTACCAAGGTGTTGTGTTAGCTGCGGGTCCCGCGAGTGGAAAGAGGCGCAGCTGCCTGTGTAACGGTATTTATAACAGCAGGTGGTAATTATTTTGAAATTGACCCCCCCCCAAAAAAAATAGGTAACTAACCCCCCCCTTCACTTTTACTTTATGTTGAAATGGTAATAGTAGTTAAGCTTGTGTAATACTAATTTGGTGTTACCAAACGGTAACTACTGTGGTTAGGATAATACAACATATATTTAAGATAAATTAAAGTGATAGAGTAATGGCAATTTGGGTCTGCTGTTGGCAATAGATAATAACTATAGTTGAGCGGCGAAAGGGAACATATAACTTTCTACTGTTATTAAAATAATAGCAGTTATCAACTATGGTGTAATGCTATAAGGAAAGTCGTGGCTGGATTAAGTGGAGAACCTAATTAGATGTTAGCCAACATTATTGAAAGCCGCAACACAACACTTAAATTATCGACGACCTACTTGTAATAACCGCCGCTACGTGTATGAAACAGTTTTGCTTGAAAACCTTCTACTGAAGTTGTACGTTGAACGTTGTAACCCCCTCAAACCCCTACAAGTTCCCCCACCATTTTGGAAGTTTACGAATATTCCGTCGAGAATTTTAGAATCAGTTCGTACTGAAACTCCGGACGCGGAGGATCAGGACGAACTCAGAGGGTAACTTAAATATATAGGCGGCCGATATATATTTGAGTTACTCTTGCTGTTAGGGTTTTAATATTAATATTTTTTGTGTGTGACTGTGTGTGTGTGTAAAATGTTATTTATTTTTTAGTTTTAAGTTGCGTTATTTTTAAGTTTTAATTTGCGCATTGCGATGTTAGCATTAAGGTGTATAATATTATTGCTAATGTTTAAAAAATGTGTTTTATGCATTTAATTTTGAGTGTTGATGTAACTATTGTGTATTTGTGTGTATGTACTAATAACCTTTCACAGCTAGCTGTTAGGAGGGTAGATTAAATTTAAATTTAAATTATAGAAGTTCTGTTGAACTTCATTAAATATGGGTGGGACATGCGCGTTGTGCCGTAGGTAGCGCATATTTTTATTTTTTAAAACTTTAATTTTTTGTTAGGAAATAATTATATTTGGGTGGGTTTAGATTAAGGGTGGGAGGTTAGAGTTGCGTCTTGCATTAGTTGTTCCAGACTCCCTATTATAATTGGATGGTCAAGCCCAGTGCCTTCGGGCCCGAGACTGAACCGCCCGTATCACAGCTCACCAAACTGGATCGCCACGTGCGTGCGGGCAAAAAATCGGGATCCCTTGCAAGACGTAACTATAGGGTTGGGATTGGGAGTGTTTGAGGAATACGGAGTGGTGGAGACGGCCGTGGCCGCCTCCATCATTTTGGATCATTATTATTTTTTGGTGACCTTGACCTAAATTAAGGTAATTAACCCCCCCCCTTAAAATTACAATTAGCCCCCCCCCCGAGGTCACTTTCACTTAGCATCCCTATATAAGCGGGGCTAGCTAACATGTCTGTTTATTCTGATTCCAGCCGCTAACGCTGCCACTTCAGAACCATGTCTTCATCAACAACTTCTGCTACTACTATCACTACGCCTGCTGCTCTTGCTGCTACTTCTGTGCCTGCTCCTACTATCAATACACCAGCTGCTAACAAGAAACCGGCAAAGAGACTGAAGTTGAAGAACGTCCCGGAGTCGATGCTGCGGCAGATGGATACACCACCATCTACATCTGCTACAACTGCTCCGGGAAATATTCTTCTCCAAGCCATGGCGGTTCTTGGAAGTATTTTTTCTCCACCTCCATCACCAACACACCCTACGGCAACTCCACCACTACAACCCCAACCTACACCCACAACATCACCGCAGATAGAGCTTCCTGTTCGTCCTGATACTCCTTCAATTCTAGAATCTATCCATAATTTCACTTCATTACCACCACTAATAACACCAATTCCTGAACCAAAGTCCATTAATCATATCATTCCTAGTTCTAAAGTTAAAAAGTCAGTTTTCAAAATTGCTCCTTCAGAGCGCTTTAAATTATTAAATGAAGAGCGTCGCAGGGCATTTAAAAATTTTCGTAAATGCTCTGAGAAGCTCCGTAAGGGTGCTAAAAAAGGATCGGTTTGTGGTAGGAAATGTGTTTTAAATGAAAAGTATTGCCGTGTACATCTCATAAACCATCTTTCTGAGCCACAACCGACTGTAATCTCCAGTAAGTCCTACCCTCCCACTAAATTAAATAGACTGAAGGAAGGTTTGAGGTACTTTTTCGTAAGTAAAACAGACAAGCACAACAAAATTGTAATTGGGTGTAACGGCTTCAAATGGGTAATACAGCTGTCTGTACCTTTGAGAAACCAAAAAGCGATCAATAGACTTGATGCGAGAGACTATTTAATAAGAGGTGAGGATGGTTGGACTAAGTGGGGACGTAGTAAATGTTAAAATCAGTTAGCTTTTTTTCAAAATTTTGGTAGAAAAATAATGGGAGAGAAACCAGCGCTATATAACATTGCGCTGTGTTTCTCTCCCATTATTTTTTGGTTACTCTAAGTCCCGTGACCTACTTTCACATGACCTTAAACTTGAACTTGAACCCCCCCCCTCCCTTCCAACTTTCTCTTGCCTTATATAAGTAGCCGCTATGCAACTGGGTATGGAACATTGATTGCTTACCTGGTGTACAGTGAACATGGCTCCGCTGGATGGTTCAAACTTTTACAACAGGCGATTTGAGCCAGAGGAAATGGAAGAAGTGGAGGAAGATGAATCTGAGCTAGAGGAAATGGAAGAAGTTGAGGAAGATGAACAATTAATATTTGAATATTTGCGTTGTGTAACTTTGGACCTGGAAGAAAGTCTTGACCCATACATGTGGGAAGCATTGGACTGGTTGCAGTTGGGCAGAACAATAGTAATCATATCGCCAGTGTTGTTTCTTGGTAGCCCAATTTTGTATGTGACTGCAGACAATGCCGAATACCTCTGGCAATGGGTGGAGTTGTTTGAGGATTTTAGGGGAAATGAGGAGTATAATAACTGGTTCAATATCTGTTTGAGATAAGCAGGGTTTTTTAAAACCCAAAAAGGCTCTTTTAGAGCCACCTAATACACCAATTAACCATATGAGTTATTTGACTGATATGGTAACTGTTACTACAGTTTAGGTAACTGGTTACTACATAAGTTAAAGTTTGTTGACCTTGAACTTGACCCCCCCCAAATTAGTAATTAACCCCCCCCCCCTTCCATTAGTTGCATTATAAAAGCCCGCAGCTCACATGTTTGCTCAGAATTTAACCAGTTGCTATATAGTGAACATGTCCAAAAGATTGGATTCATTCTTTGCTAAACATACAGAACTTTGGCCACTATTATATGGATTACATAGAAAGATTGAAGAAACAATTTTGAAAGATATGGGTGTAGGGGTTAAAGTGCTTGTATATCGTCGAGGTGATTACAAATTATTGTGTTCATGTACAGTCAGAATTGCAAATTTAAATAATTTATTTCCTTGGATGGTGCAATTACGTAATTTTGTAGAAGAAATGGAGTTTGAGTTGCAAGTAGCCGCAATGTATTACAAGCTTGATAAAGAAGAGTAATCATACTATGTTACAAATGTTTAACTATATGAAATATAGTGGGGGAAAATAGAATATATATAAGACAGCAACTTCATACTCAGTATCACTTTGTCATAAGATATTACTTTGGTGTGAAGAGAAAAGGTTAATAATGGTTTTTAAGGATACACCTTTTTTAAATTATTTTGAAGTAAAAAATCAGTTTAATACAACTGAAAATATAACTTGGATAGAAGAGACAAATGAAGGTTCGGAAGAAGAATTGAATAATAGTCTGGATGATTCTATATTGGAAGAAGAAATTTCGTCCTTTGAACAAGAAATATTTGAAGAGCTGATAAATGATAGTGATGAAGAAATTGTTAAAGAAGCAATTGAAACATTCATTTTAGATTCGTCAACTGATACATTGATATCCCCTATACAATCTTCAGACTCTGAATCGGACTAATGATATGTCGGTGTTTTTCTTACTGATCCCCCCCCCTCCTTTCCCCTTCCCATATTTGCTATAAAAGCAAGAGTTGATCAGGTTTTTTATTCATTATATGCTGTGTTGTTAGTAAAGCCATACACTTTATTAAACTATGTCTCCAAGAGCTACTACCTTTATATACATTACTGAAATTATTACACATCGTCAGATACAAGAACAAGAAGAACTAGAACAAGAGATGAATGTTACATTTGGAGAGTTAATAGAAGAAATAGTAGAAGAATTTATAAATTTAAACCAAGAAACAACTAATGAAACTGGAAATATATCAATGATGCATCAACCGGAAGAGTTAACCGAATCTGAAGAAGAAGAATCTGAATAAAATGGTGGGGGGTTAGGTTATTTAAGCAGGAAAGAAAACAGTTTAAAAATCATTTCATAGGAGGACCGAGAAGCAATGTTTAAAGCTTTTTGTAAGGAAGAACCCTGGGTTCCACCGGTAAATTCTTTTACATATTATTTCCCACTTTTAGACATGGAGGATTGTAAAAAAATTCCAGACATTGGTTTTAAATTTCAAAAACAAGGAATGTTAATTGGTGTCACCGAAAAATATCACAATGAATATTCGGAAAGATTGGCGTTTAACTTTATGATGGACAATATGAATATTAAACCCAGTGAGTATCCATATTTTCTTTATAAATTTTTAGTTGAAAATGGTGCCAGTGTAACTATTGAAATATGTATTCAACATTTTTGGCCTACTCGGGATAGTGGTGGGGGAAAGTAGATAAATGTGTTGTTGAACCGGATAGTTTCTCACTCTTGTAAAATCATTCACCAACAATGTATCGTCCAATTTTGTCTGACTTGGTTGCCTCTCATGAAGAAGCCGAAGCTAGAAGGAAGAAAAGCGAACAAGCAAGACAAATTCAGTCTAATATTAATATGGAGTATTATAGGCTACAAATCCAAATCCCAGGCATGCATCTTGGAGAAAACAGAGTAAAGACCGTACATGCGGCTGGTAGTTATATTAAGTATTTGAAATTATTATTGGAAGATAGAGAGTCTAAAATTACAAAATTAGAAGATGAAATGAAGAAATTGAAAAATGAACTATTGCTCTTGAAAAATGGAAATAATGAAGTCGTAGTTGAAGAGGGTGCAGAAGAAGGAAATGAAATATTGGGAATCTGAAGAAAGAAGTTTAAACATCTGTATAAACTTATAAAAAAAAAACAAAAATAATAAAAAATAATAAAATAAAAAAAATATTAAAAAAATTAGATATAGAATAGAGAGCGGGGAATAGATCACTTTGTGGCAATGGAATAACATGTCACTTAGTGCTCTATTCCCCGTTCTCGCATTAATATAATTTGACCTTGACATATATAAAATATGGTGGGGATAAAGTATTTAAGACGGATGTAACATGTGTAAACACTTCAGTTGAAATATTAATCTCTTTTATAAAACATGGTGGATACTCTATTTGAACTTTGCTTGAGGAAAATTATATGTGATGGTTTTTTATTTAACCATATAATAAGATCAGAAGAATGTGTTATTCCAAACAGCATTAGAGAAGCTATTCATGAATACCGAAGACAAAATTACGGGTTTGGCATTATTGTTGCTTATAAATTTGCGGATGGGACGACTCTTTGTCAAGATTGTGCACGAGCAGCTATAGATGATTGGGATGAATGTGATCTTGAAGGAGGATATGTAGACCATCGTGTTAAGGCACCACTAATAAGGTTTGAAATCATGAACGAAAAATGTACAATCTGTGCACAACTGTTATTTAGATTTATCAGGTGTAGATCATATTAAAAAACTGTTTATGTTACACTATAGTGGGGAAATTTATTGAATGGTGGGGGAAAATAGAAGTGGGGGTATTGGTTATATATATGTTGCTCGATGTACATCGATTTCTTTAGTCTTGTAATATTGTTTGAAAAAGTAACTTGTAATTTAGTAAAAAATGAATTTTGAACTAGAAGTGACAAGCTTTAAAATAGTTGAAGAGGAGTGGACAACGGTTTCAAATTTTATTCATTCAAAACAAGATAATGGAACTCTAATGAAGGTATTTTGTTACATTTTAGAGGAAGGGGATGAAGAAATAGTAAGAAACTATTTAAGAAATAGAGATATGTCAACTTCCAGCTCGGACTTTGTTAAATTTTTAAAAGACAACAATGTTAACGCGGAATTAGAAGTTTGGTTTTATGTTTAAAGAACTTGGTAGAGGGAGAATAAAAATGGTGGGGGAACAAGGTGTATAAAACAAGATTTATACGCAGCAGGAGTTATTCGCTTGCTACCATTTAAAAGAAGAACATCATAGAAAAATGGCTGAATCTTGGGACTATTCAACTCCTTCAACAAGTGAAAGAAAACCGTTAAATTTGTCGAAGAAGACTGTAAATTTGTCAAGAAAAGGTAAACCTATAACACATCCGGAATTGAGCACTTTAGCTAAGGAACGTCATATAAAAGAGAAAACTGAATTGTATCAAATGCAGCTTTTAGTACCTTCATTGGACGTAGGCTGTACAAGAGCACATACATTGAGGACTGCAAACAAGTACATAATAGAACTGTTGGGTAAAATTGAAGTATTGGAAAATAAACTAAAGGCGTTACAAACTCTAAATGTATGGAATCCGGCAAATGAACTCCCTGTTCTGCAGATGGAGCCAAACGATCTTCCTGCTACTTATGCATGGAACGCATTTAATGATATTGATGGAGACTCTCCTGTGAAGTACCAACCTCCTGCTGTGTAAAAGATGATGGGTAAAAAAATACAAAAAAATAATAAAATATAAAAGTAAAAAAAATTAGTTGTAGAATAGAGAGCGGGGAATAGATCACTCTGTGGCAATGGAATAACATGTCACTTAGTGCTCTATTCCCCGTTCTCGCATTAATTATGTTTAACCTTGACCTATATAAACATGGTGGGGGAAGGTAATTGAGTGGGGGAAACTAGATAAAAGAAGTCCAACGCGCGGTTGGAGTCATTCTTATCCTAAACTGGCGTTTACTAACATAATAAGAAAAGACAACATGAATAGTGAAAACATCATTTTGGATCTTTCATTAAGTGAAAAGAATAAAAAACAATATGCGGACTCTCGAAAAATGAAGATGAAAGAAATGGCAAAGGCAAGAGAAACAAGAATAAAACTAAAATATTATAAACTACAGAGGCTAATACCAGGAGTGAAATTGGGAGAAGTAAGAACCAGAACAATCGACATGGCTGCTGACTACATCAACCAACTACTTATAGAGTTGACTATAAAAAATGAAAGAATACGTCAATTGGAATATGAACATAAACAATTGTTTCACCAAGAAAAAAAAGAACCTATGAACTGTGTGATTAAAGACAATCAATAAAGAAAAGTTAAACAAAGGAAACTGCAAAATTACTAAAAATATTGAATATAAATTGGTTATTAATTGGACTTGCATTAGAGAGTGGGGAATAGATCACTTTGTGGTAATGGACTAACATACCACTTAGTGTTCTATTCCCCATTCTCGCTTTAAGCGTTGTTGACCTTGACCTAATAAAATAATTTATATAAAAGCAGCTACGAGAAAGGAGCTCTTTCATTTAATCGACATGGCTCCTATGGATACCACCGACTATCCAAGTAAACCTATTGCAGAAATATTGTGTAAAATTCTACAAGAGGAGTTTGGCATGGAAGATGTGGATAATGACAGTTCAGAAACAGATAGTGTTAACAGTATGGAAGAAGAATTGATAAATGAAGGGAGTGAAGATGTAGAAATGGAGTTAACAGAGAATGAATACACACCATCATTGGAATTTGAAAATATTCATAATGAAACTCCAACATCCAGTCATGATCCAGATTTGGAATCAATACGTGGAAGATTAATTTTTTGTGCGAGACAATTATTTCCATATGAAGAAGAAGAAGATGAAGAAGAAGATTAAAAATAGTGGTGGGGGTAAAAAGTGGTGGGGTAATACAGCATAAAAAGGAGGTATGAAAAAGATGCATTTCATTTATATGCCGAATTTCATAGGATAAACATCGCTAAAATGCATCGTTGTGATATATGTTTAGAAACTTATGAAGATGAAATATTGCTAGACATTCATAAGGAGTTATATCATAATATAAATGAAAATTTAACACAAAATGAAAATAAAAATGCATCTGCAGAAGAAGAAACAGCGGGACCATCTAATGCACTACCTAATTTAAGTATTCATGCATTGCCCGGAAGAGTAGTAACACATCACAAAATCCAAAATGAAAATTTAGAATTAGACAAATTTCTTGCCGAAACAAAAACCATTGTAGTTAAACTTTTTAAAAAAGAATTAAAACGATTGAACTTTATTAAATTCGGCCTGTTATTAGATGCTATGTTTATAAACGTTGAAGAAGAATTGTCACCAAGAGGATTTATAACCAAAAACAGAACCATCATGAGTAGTTCAGATATTAATTCAATAGTAGAAGAATGTTTTGATGAAATCATCAATAAAATCCAAGAACATGAAGGACGAGGATCAGGTTGGAGTTTAGTTAGTGTAGTAGGTATTGATATTAGAGTTCACAAGCATGGGTATGGGGTAATGGGGAGCAGTTATATAGCTCTTCCAAAAAGGATTCAAGATACAAAATCATGTGTAAATGTTCAAAATCATGATACGGAATGTTTCCGGTATGCAATGACATCAAAATTCATATTACGCGATGCACAAAGACCCAGCGAAGAATATGAAAACTATAGATACAGATATAATTTTCAAGGTGTGTCTTATCCGGTAGCCTTGAAGGATATTTAGTAGTAGCCTTGAAGGATAATTTTAGTAATTTTTCAATTTCATGTTATGTTCTTTCTGTCAGTCTTCATTCAAGAAACAGCTGGTAGCGGTGGCACGACGAGCTTTCTCCGATTTGGTGGGGAGAGCAGTGCTACCACTCTAAAACTTAAAAAATTTTGCATTGATGCTGGGCGGGTGTTTTAAGAGACACATGTAATTTGCATTTTGCCATTTTGTTATGTAGTATTGAGAGGCCAGCCTGTTGCCACACCACATTAGTTGTAAGAAAATTTGTATTAAATTGTTGTTAAATTTTTGTTAGATTTGGACCTCGATGATAAGTAGTTAACTTATCGAGGCCAATATTTGTAATGTCTTGAATTTATAAATAAATAAAATAAATATTTCTAAATTTGAAAAACAAAACCCTGGAATATCTGTAAATGTATTTGGTTTGGACAGTTCTAACAAGGTGTATCCTTTGAAAGTGGTAAAAAACGAACTTGCAGACCATACGGATTTGTTATTAATTACAAAGGATGAAGTATCACACTATGTATGGATAAAATCATTTGAAAAACTTGTCAATAAACAATTATCAAGAAGTGAACATAGAAAAATAATTTGTAAAAGATGTTTTTGTTTTAAAGAACATAGAAATGGAGGACAAAATTGGTTACTGGAGCACAAACAACTGTGTAATGAAAATTTTGAAGCTAAGATTATTCTACCACCATTAAATAAATCATATTTATTTACAGTTTGAAAAAGTTTTCCATCAGTATCGCATTCCTATAGTAATATATGCCGATTTTGAATCAACACTTGTTCCAATTGAAGATGAAAACATTGAAGCAAGGAAGAGTATAAAATATCAAATGCACAAGCCTAACAGTTTTTGTTTATTGGTTAAATCCACATTGGTTGAAGAACATTTGAATGCATATGGATTGTCATCAAAACCCGTGGTGTATCGTGGTGAAGATGTTGCCATAACATTTTTAAATCATCTATATGAAATAGCTGGCCATGTTGAAAATTTGTATAATGATATAGTACCAATGATACCAATGGAGGAAGAAGAGGAAATTCAACATGAAAATGCTACCCACTGTTTTCTATGTAAAAATGAATTTACTTTAAATAACTATAAAGTTAAAGATCACGATCATCTTACAGGATATTATAGGGGTGCAGCATGTAATGCATGCAACATAAACTATAAGATTTCCAGAAGAATTCCTGTAATATTGCATAACCTTAGCGGTTATGATGGTCATTTTATAATACCAGAATTGGGGAGAGATGATGGTGCAATTGATGTTATTGCAGAAACAACTGAAAAGTTTATAACCTTTAGTAAAAAAATTGGAAATATGAAGTTGCAATTTGTAGATTCGTACCGGTTTATGCCGTGCAGCTTATCAAAACTTTCTGAAAACCTTAGAAAAGAAGATTTAATAGAAACAAAGAAAATTGTAAACAATGATAAATTAGATTTAGTTCTTCGTAAAGGCGTTTTTCCTTATGATTACATTGACAATTTGGAAAAATTTGAAGAAACGTCACTTCCACCTAAAGAAGCTTTTAAGAATAAATTACATGAAGAGGACATCAGTGAAGAGGATTATCAACACGCTTATAGAGTATGGAATGAATTAGAAATGAGAACCTTAGGCGAATATTCAGATTTTTATGTTAAATCAGATGTGACTTTACTCTGCGACATAATGGAAGAATTTAGAAACACCTGTTTTACAGCATATAGATTAGACCCACTTCATTCGTACACAGCTCCCGGATTGGCATGGCAGGCTATGTTAAAAGAAACAAAATGCAAACTTCAACTATTAACTGACATAGACATGGTGTTGATGATTGAATCCGGTATCCGAGGAGGATTAACCCAAAGTGTAACTAGATATGTAAAAGCAAACAATAAATATCTTCCAAATTACGACGCATCACAACCTAGCACATTTATAGGTTATTTTGATGCAAATAATCTGTACGGATGGGCCATGTCGAACCCTCTTCCATATGACAATTTTAAAAGGGTTGATCCAAATTCAATCAATAACATCGCTGATATCCCTAAATATGGGGATATTGGCTACATCTTTGACATTGATTTTGAGTACCCAGAACATCTCCACGACCATCATTATGATCTACCACTATTAGCAAAAAAGAAATATCTCCCACTGGTAGATGGCCAAAATTGATGATGACACTTAACAATAAGACTAGGTATGTAGCTCATTATTGGACAGTACAGCAAGCGCTAGAGATGGGATTGAAAATTACGAAAATTAATAAAGTACTGCAATTTTCACAATCCTGTTGGTTAAAATCTTATATAGATAACAACACAAGAAGAAGAACTGCAGCAACATCCAATTTTCAAAAAGATTTCTTTAAATTAATGAACAATGCGATATTCGGTAAAACATTAGAAAACAAAAGAAATCACAAAGACTTAAGATTGGTTGTTGATCCAACAAAATTACAGAAATTGGTGCAAAAACCAAACTTTGCATCTTCTATAATTATTAATGAAAACCTTGTAGCCATTTCTATGAATAAAATTTCAATTAAGATGGATCGACCCATATATGTTGGAATGTCCATTCTAGACATATCAAAAACTCACATGTATGATTTTCATTATAATAAAATGGTGAAATTTTATGGTAGAGAGAATATCGGAATAGCATACATGGACACCGATGCATTCATCTATTGGATTATAACCAATGATATGTACAAAGATTTACGCACCTTTGTTTATAAAAATGACTTTGATTTTTCTGACTACCCACAACATCACCCTAATTACGACAATGGAATAAACAAGAAAGTTTTAGGAAAATTCAAAGATGAGACAAATGGTGCGCCTATGGAAGAAATTGTGGCATTAATGTCCAAACTGTATTCTTTTCAATTATACATTAGTGAAAAAGAAGAACATCAAGTTGTAAAGAAGGCAAAAGGTATAAAAACATCATATTTAAAGAAGAATGTACAGTTTGAACATTTTAAAAGATGTTTATTTGAAAGCATGGAAACAACTGCAACTTTTAATACGATAAGAAGCTTTAACCATCGAGTCTACAGTGTTAAGCAAACTAAATGGGGACTCAGCTACAAGGATGATAAGAGACATATCCAGGAAGACAATATACACACTCTACTTTTTGGACATTATTCTTTAACTCATATCGACCAATAAAACCTATTCTTTGTCCTTCCACCTATTTCCTTTTCCTTTCCGTAAAAAAGAGGGAGCATGGCAAGTTCAATGCCATGTTCCCTCTTTTTTACACAAATATGATATGGCCTTGACCCATATCTATATATATAATTCTGTAAGGGATATTTCTTGAGCAAAATTGTGAGCGTCATACAGATCGCAGAAAGATGGGAGGGATCTCAAATTAAAGGTCTCGGTGCCATGCACGAGGGAAAACTATCGGCGTGTCCATAATGTTAACAGGAAATGAGAAATCACGTAAAACGTCCTCCATAAGAATAGCATGGGGATTTAAAAAACGTCTGCTTTGTATACATTAAAACATGTGTTTGGTTTAATTTCAAAATGAGACACAGATGATAACATTGAGTGAAGATAACATAATAATTCACACCAAGAGAAGCAATCTAAGGTATATAATAATTCCGTAAGCGAAATTTCTTGGGCAAAATTGTAGGCGTTTATAAATCGCAGGAAGTTGGTAGGAGTCTCAAATTAAAGGTTTCGGTCCCATAAAGCGTATCCATAAAGTTACAAGGAAATGAGAAATATAGTGAAACGTCCTCCTTAAGAATAGCATGGGGATTCGAAAAATGTCTTCTTTGTGTACATTGAAACATGTGTTTTGTTTTTATTTTAAAACGAGAGACAGGTGATAAAATTTAGTAAAGAACTATTCATAGCCAAATGACAAAAACTAAACCTAGAGTGGTAATATTATAATAAGACGTTTTGTTGCTTTGAGCTACTAAAAATTCTACTAGGAGAGTTAACCTTACATACTATTACAAATTGACTGCTGATTTTACTGTTATTGTTACTATAATTTAAATTGTAAAAAAAAACTGAGCGTGTATGCAAATCATAAAATGCTTTCTGATCGTTGATAGAGATGCAATGGGCGTTGTGGTTTGAGAAACACATACATTATTTCCACTGTTTTGGTTTTATTTTAAGACGAAAAGTGTCAAATGATCTTATTGAATGACGATGACACAGTAATTGATACTTAAAGTGTATCAGTCAGTGAAGTTTTGGTATTCTGTTAGCTGAATTTTCCTAGAAACCTTTTATCCATTTCATAAATTGTGGGATTATAGAAGACGAGTTAAAAATCAAAAACGTTTGTCCTACATACTAGAGGAAAATGCAGCAGGTAAAAAACTTAACAACAAAATGGGAAATAATAAGAATCATTATTTTCTGAAAGGTTCTCCTTAAAGATTCTCCATGAAGTAATTTAAAAAAAAATCTGCTTTGTTTACACAAAATTAAGAGTTTTGATTAGGAGGGATGAATATTCACAGCAAGTGAAGATGCACTTTGAGGTGCTTTTTTTTAAATTTTGTGACTAAAACATAAAAAAAAACTGACAGGAGCTAAAAAATCAATGTTTTTTCATTGCCGCTGTTCTATGTTATATTAAAAAGCCGTCACAGCACAGCTCAATTAGGGGACTACAATTTCTTTCAAAACTTATTTTCCATAGATCGATATGAGTTTAACAACAGACAAAATAGAGTATTTACAAACGAATGACCTAATAGCACAGGATTGATAAGAGTACTCTGGGGCAAATGCCTTCAAACGATATTGTTAAAATAACTCAAATTAAATTTAATTTTTCTGTAAACCTTCGTTGTGGAAGAAATGAATACGCTGTGGTTCATGCTATTTCAATTTTATGATTAGGGGCTTTTGCCCCTATGAGCCACTAGTTTGTTAATAATATAAAAGGTGATAAACCATTTTGAGGATTAGTATTTTCTCAAGCAGTGTACAAACAACATCTGAAGATGGAAGGATTAAAGGATAAAATTGTAAACGAACTTCATAAGCCTGCAAGAAGAAAGTTTCCAAGAAGAAATACAATTATTAAAGGAATGAACGATCTTTACCAAGCCGATCTCATTGAGATGATACCGCATAGTAAATTAAATAAGGGATTTAAATATATATTGGCAATTATAGATTGTTTTAGTAAGCTTGCTGACGCTATACCACTCAAGAATAAGACTGGGAAAAGTGTAACAAAAGCTATGGAAGCAGCTATAAAGAAAAATAAATTTGTCATAAAACATTTACAAACTGATGATGGAAAAGAATATTTTAACAAAGAATTTACAGCATTAATGAAAAAATATAACATAAATCATTATTCTACAAATTCGGAAGTTAAAGCTTCCATAATTGAACGATTCAACAGAACATTAAAAGGAGCAATGTATAAAACATTTTCTAAACGAGGATCGTACGTGTGGTACAATATATTACCGAAGCTTATAAAAGAATACAATAACAAGTTTCATCGCACTATTGGTATGAAACCTATTGAAGTAAATAGCAATAATGCTAAGCTTGTTTTGGAGCGTATTAAAAAAAATACTACTCCTAAAATTGAAAAATTAAAACCTAAAAAGTTTAAAATTAACGACAAAGTACGTATAAGTAAATATAAAGGAGTTTTTAGTAAAAGATATTTACCAAATTGGACTAACGAAATATTTACAATCTACAAAGTGCAGCCGACAATACCAGAAACCTACATTTTAAAGGATGACAAAGGTGAACTACTTCAAGGCGGATTCTATGGTCATGAATTATTAAAATCGACAGTAGGTGATGTATATCTTGTTGAAAAAGTTTTACAAAGAAAAAAGGATAAAGTTAAAGTCCGTTGGTTGGGATTTGATAGGAGTGAAGATTCTTCGATTCCTACAAAAGACTTGGTGTAATACTTTAATAACTCATTATGTGTTTAACCTTTAAACAAGATGGATATTGTACAGCAAAAAGAACGATTTAATATTAATAATATAGATGAATTGACAGTGGATAATAACAATTTAAACCATGGTAATCATGGTGAATTACTACCAAACTCTATAAGATGTTTAATAACTGGCCCTTCTAATTGTGGAAAAACAAATGTTGTTTTTAACCTTATAACTAATCCAAAAGGGCTACGTTTTAATAACATATACATTTTCTCAAAATCTTTGCAACAACCTAAATACCAGTTGTTAGATAAGATATTAGCAAGTGTACCAGAAGTAAATTTCTACAAGTTTAATGCTAGTGAAACTATTATGCAACCAAATGAAGCTAAACCATTTTCTATATTTATATTTGACGATGTGTCATGTGAGAATCATGATACAATAAGAAGTTATTTCGCAATGGGGAGACATCATAATATTGACAGTATTTACATTGGTCAAACCTATAGTAAAATTCCAAAACAACTTATAAGAGATAATGCGAATCTATATATATAATTCTGTAAGCAGAATTTCTTGAGCAAAATTGTGAGCGTCATACAAATCGCAGAAAAATGGGAGGGGTCTCAAATTAAAGGTCTCGGTTCCATACACGAGGGAAAACTATCGGCGTGTCCATAATTTTAACAGGAAATGAGAAATCACGTAAAACGTCCTCCATAAGAATAGCATGGGGATTCGAAAAAAGTCTGCTTTGTGTACACTAAAACATGTTATGGTTTGATTTTACAATTAGAGACAGGTGACAATACTAAGTGAAGAACTATTAATAACCAAATGACAAAATATATACAGTACTTAGAGAGTTAATACTATAATAAGACATTTTGTGGCTTTGAGCTCCTAAAAATTCTACTCGGAGCGTTACCAACTTTACAAACTATTACAAATTGACTGCTGATTTTTACTGTTGTTATAATAATTTAAATTTAAAAAACCTGAGTTTGTATGCAAATCATAAAATATATTCTCACTGTGATATGGAACGATCGTAATGAACGATGAATTGTGGTTTGAGAAACGCCTACATTAATTACATTAAAACATGTTTTGGTTTTATTTTAAGACTAAAAGTGTCCAATGATCATGTGTAGTGACAATGAAACAAAGTATATCAGTCAACGAAGTGTTGGTATTCAGCTGAATTTTCCCATGAACCGTTTGGTCATATCATAGATTGCAGAATTATAGGAGAGAAGTTTGTCCTACATACTAGGGGGAAATGTAGCCCCCCTAGGGGGGATTTGAAAGTCAAAAACACTACAACAAAATAAGAAATTTACAAGAAAGATTATTTTCTCGAAGATTCTCCATGTATAGTGATTTAAAAAAAGTCTGCTTTGTTTACTCAAAATCAAGATTTTTTATTAGGAGGGACGAATATTGACAGTAAGTGAAGAGTTTGAGGCGCTGTGTTTAAATTCGTTGAGTAAAAAATAAAAAAAATCTGTAGGGGCTAAAGAAATCCATTCAATTTTAGGACAAAACAAGACAATGAAAAGGGTATGATACAAAACATTGAAAGTTCATTGACTCTTAAATGGGTGCTGAACATCCGTCATGTTTTTCTCATTGCCGCTTTTCTATGTTATGTTAAAAATCTGTCATAGCTCAAAGGAATTATGATTTATTTCAATGCTTATTTTTTATAGATCGATATAAGTTTAACAACAGACAAAATAAAGCATTTAGCCTACAAACGGGTTTCCTAATAGGACAGTATTGCAAAGAGTGCTTTGGGGGCAAATGGTCTGTTCAAACGGTGTTGTTAAAATATTATTTAAATTAAAATTATATTTTCTGGAAACTTTCGTATTAAAGAACTGGTATTCCGCTATAGTTTATGCTATTTTAATTTTATGATTAGGGGCTTTTGCCCCTATGAGCCACTAGTTTGTTGATAATATTCAAGCAAGATGAAACAAATTTGAAACATATATATAACGATCATGTGAATGCCGACATGACATTTGATAAATTTAAAGAGATGTGCGGCAAAGCATGGGCTGAAAAGTATGGATTTCTTGTTATTATGAAAGATGAAGCTATAAAAGATGGAAGGTATCGAATAGGGTTAGATAAATTTGTATTAATCCATTAAATGAATAGTGGTATGTCTAGTAATGAATGAGACTTCATAGTGTAAACATGGTAAATCAAGAAAAACTATTGAAAGAAATAAAATCACTCAGTGATTCTATTAGGATAAAAAACCGTGCATTAAGGATGGGTATAAGCGAAAGAGAAGAATTTTTAGAGACTACATTTAAACCTATTACAGAACCTTTAAAACAAATATCAGAAACCATTAGTAAACCTCGTTATGAAGGAGATGTTTTACTACCAGTTTCTAAACAAGAAGTACAAGCATTAAAAAAAGAAGACAATGATGATTCATATACAAGCGCTAGTGACCAAGAAGAAACAAAAGAAGAAGAACCTATTGTTGAAAAGGAAGAAGAACAGCCAATACCTGAAGCAGAACAATCTATTCCAAATTTAACTCAATTGAGTAGCGATATATTACAACACGGACCTCTCGGAAGAAAATATATATTGAAAATGCTACATGATATAAAATCAAACCCTAATTTAAGTAAATCACACATATACGGAGCAAGAATTGATGGGAATGAATTAAAAATAGGTGATTCAAAACTTAAAATAACTGAAGACGATTATATCATTATTGGTGAGCATAAATATAAGGGAACAAAAGGATTATATGAATTAATTTTTAAAAACATACCATTGAGATATTCGACCAAAGATTTAAATATTTTTAAGGAAATTTTACAAAATACTAATGCACATAAAAGGAATTACTCAAAGGATGCAATAATTAATCGTTCACGCGCAACAAAATATAACATTGTTATAAAAAAGTTGTTTCCCCCACGAAAACTACCAACATTACGTACCGCACCAGCAGTGAAACAACCGCTAAAAAGAAAATCTTTATCACTTATGGATTTATCACTTTTTGAACAACATGGTAAAAAGAGTAAAGGAGATACTTCAACATCTGGCAAAGGACTGATGAAAAATCTGTACAATACCAATGTAATTTATTACAAAGACATTAATAAATTAGTTGACAGAATGAGACTATTACATGAAGCTATGGAAGCCGGTCATACAGGTTTAAATAATGAATGGGTGGCTCTAGTTGATGAACTTAGAAGTCGAGGTGTCGTCGTATAATTGTCCGCAGATATAAAAGTACGGCAAGCATATAATGTATCATTTTTAACATGAGCGTCGACAAGTTTGGACGGTACTCCGCGTTAGGAGTGCAAGTTGGAGAAGACAGAAAAAGAAGTGGATTGCCGCAAACACCTGAAGGTGACTATAACATAAGTAATAAACGTTTAAAACTAGTTAAAGATCCAGAAGAAGATACTGATGGAGCAAATTTAAAGACAGTAAAAGAAGCTACTTCAACATCATTAAAATTACTTAAGGATACTTACGATGTTAAATCACATAGAATAATTAATGTTGGTAAACCAACTGACAGTTCTGATGCAATTACTAAAGAGTATTTATCATCTGAACTTTCAAACACTTTAAAATTGCAGTGGGGTAACAATTTAAAAGATGGACAAACATATGATGCTGGAAATCATAGGATAACCAATGTGGCAAATCCAAAAAATGATAAAGATTCAGTTAATAAAGAATATTTACATTCTATAATACCGGAAAAGACTCAACGAGGATTTTCTTTTTATAAGTTTATTATAAATGACATTGGATACCCAAAGGAAGACGGTGATGCTGTAAACCTGAAATACATCAAGGACAACTGTATTTTACAAGATGCTGATGAAATAGATTGTCATGGAAAAGCATTGTCAAATGTAAAATTTGGTTCTCAAGCAAAAGACGCTGTTACTATGGAACAATTATCTAAAGAATTAAAAAGGGGAACATCAAATTTTGTAAAACATGAAGATGCCGTGCTAAAGCGAGGAAATACATTTATACATGGAAATGAAAAGTTTGATTTAATGCAAGGAAGTAATGATAAATGGGATGCGGGAGGTAAAAGAATAACAAATGGAAGATTTGGTGAAAAAAGTTCGGATGTACCTTTAATGGCACAAACATTAATTGCAAGCGGTCCTTTATTAGGCACATATGAAGGTCATAATAGAAGCATAAAAAATATAATGCCTGGTTATGAAGAAAATGATTGTGTTACAGTGAAACAAACAATAACTTGGGATAAACGCAATGGAACCAAATTTGATGCTAAAATGAAGAAAATAATTAATATCTTACCAGGTGAGATTTTAATGATGCTGCTACTATTGGACAAGTTATAACAACATCAAAAAATGATTCGACCGCTTACACGTGTAATGATAAACGTATTATGCAGTTACACGATCCTCAACATCCAAAAGATGCTGTAACTTTAGATTGTTTAATAAGAATAGTGGGCAATTTACTTATTGATACCCACAATCATATAGCTAGTACAACAAGTCATGTGATGATTCAACCCGATGAACGAGAAGCATGGATTAAAAATAGAATCATAAATCAATATATAATTAATTTGAATAATTAATTATTTAAATATAAAAAATTGTGCATAAGTTATTCATTTATATAAAGCATCTCGTTGAGTAAACACGCCGGTTATATATAAAACAACATAATGAAGATCGCACAGCTCAGTCGTCGTCAAGTCAGCGGCAAGAAAGGACGTGGTATAACATCGGCTGCGTTATCCCTTCTCAAACGAATTCCTGTTGGTGCTGTTGTAAATCGGGCAATAGACGCTCTACAATACGAATTTCATCTGCCCGGAGGTTATCAATATTGCGCACCCGGAACTAAATTGGCAAAACGTTTAGCAAGAGGGGATCCTGGAATTAATAAATTGGATCAAGCTTGCAAAGAACACGATATAGCGTATTCCAAGTTTGCTGATTCAACAAATAGATCAATAGCAGATAGAGCGCTAGCAGAAAAAGCTTGGCAAAGAGTTAAATCAAGTGACGCAAGTATTGCAGAAAAAGCAGCCGCTTGGGCAGTAACTACAGCTATGAAGGCCAAAACGAAATTTGGTGGCGGAAAACGTCGAAGAGGAAGACCTGCAAAGAAAAGAGCTCCTAAAAGAGGTGGAAACATTAAAAAGAGACGTCGTAGAACTCGTAAAACAAAGACAAAGAAGACTTCCGTTTGGTCAATGGTAAAAAACGGAGCAGGTCTATACCTAAGACCGTACCGTGTGTACTAAATAAGAAAAATCAATTGATAATTCCAAATAAAGCCTTAACAAATCATCAATTATCAAATTATGTAAAATGTTTGAAGATACCATTTTTTAGGAGAGTTTTTATGAAAGACGCATTACCAAAAAACATATGGAAAAATGAAACTGGAATAGTAAATTTAGATTCCTCCTATGGTCCAGGAACTCATTGGGTATGCTATAAAAAACTCGGACAAAGCGTTTATTATTTTGACAGTTTTGGCAATCTACCACCACCTAAAGAACTTCAACACTATTTTAGAAACTCTAAGAATATATTTTACAATTATAAAAGAGAACAACCTAACAATACAGAAATATGCGGTCATTTATGTTTGGAGTTTTTAGCAAAAAGTGTCAGTCAGCTTTAAGATGTCATCGTACACAGTGTCACTGAGCGGAAATTCATCTACATTAAAAAGTACTCTTTTCCCAGCATTGCGTCTATCTAAAGATAGATTATGGGAAGCGGCATTATTAGATTTCACTACGTACAATTCCATTCCCAACATTACAGAGGGTAAAAACAATTTACTACATTATTATGAAAGTAAAGATGAAAAAGGAAATTATTCAGAATTAAAAATAATCACCTTGTCTACGGGAGCATATGAAATAGATGATATAAACCAGCTATTACAGAAGCAGCTAGGAGAAGAAAATATCTGTATAAAAGGAAACAACAATACTTTAAAAGCGGAAATTACCTCAAAATATTATATAGATTTAAGTTTAGAAAATTCAATCGGTAGTTTACTCGGATTTTCAGATAAGAAAAGAAAAATCTTAGATCCCGGAACTACTCATACCGGTGATACCACAGTAACAATATTAAAGGTTAATAGTATTGATATAACATGCAATATTATACACGGATCGTATAGAGATGGGGTAAACCAACATATTTTACATACATTTTATCCAACAGTTGCTCCTGGTTTTAAAATAGTTGAGAAGCCACAAAACCTTATATACCTACCATTAAACACCAGTTTTATTTCAGACATCGTACTGAACATATCAGATCAGGACGGTAATAGCAATGTATACAGAACCGAATAAGTAGGGACATCCTTATGGGGAAGTGAGAACGCCGCCCCTGAAACACAGATAGCACCACCAAGATGATAAGGATTATGCTGATTGGCTGAATGGAAACAGATGACTAGAATAATTTTACAGAGGTTAGTAGAGGCCTTTTGAGGCACCTGGGACAAACGCAAATTCAGCGGTTTTTAATCAGTGGTTACGTATTAGTGACGTGTGATGACGTATGTGTGACGTCATACGGTGAGGAGGTGGAGTGTGTGACGTCACGGGTGTGACGTGGTGGTGTGACGTCACTGATTTGGTATGTGACGTTTGATGACGTATGTGTGACGTCATACGGTGACGTCACGGGTGTGACGTGGTGGTGTGACGTCACTGATTCGTAATCGGACGCCAATACTACGTTATCCTGATTGAAAACCACATTGTTTTGAGTTGGCCCCGGCTAGCTAAATTTGACGGCGACTTCAAACATGTCCAAACATGTTCAAGGCCACTCAAACGAAGTTTTAAAAAATATTTTTAATCATAACTTACGAATATTAAACAAAAGGTTGGAATTAATTGGACTCGTTAGAAACTCCATATTCACTCTCGACTGTTATCTTCAAATGCCGCGGAGGATCACGACTCACGAGACGAGACAGTAATCCATGGATGGGTGGAATCGGACTGACCTAAAGTTTCATTGACAAATTCGAGTGTTATATATAAATCTTGCGGATCATCACCACTTAGCAGACGATAAAGTTGTTGATAGCGTATTACTGTATCCAGAGTGTCCGAGACGTCAAGTTGGAACTTCATGGTCCTGTGGAGTATGTTGTTGTAGAGGTAGAGTGGATTTATCTAGTAAAATACCATGAACCGTTAACGTACCCTACCTACGTACTGCACAAAATACGGTGGGACGAGAGTTATAAAATAAAACAAGTTCAAACATGTTCAAGGCCATTGAAAAGAAGTTTTAAAAAACATTTTTTAATTATTAGACACTTTAGTAGTTAGAAATTATTTAATGGTTTTCCAGTTTAACATAACATCATGGAGATACGTCATCCCCGGACTTCGGGGACTCTTGCTCTGTCTTCACAGGTAGCTGATCACTGGAAACATAGGGTGAAGATGATGCTATCGGAGATCCTGGGGGTGACCGTGATGAATTTGGTTCTTCAACCGTTATATCGTCAAACTCAATTGTAATGTTTAAACGGAGAGGTGGATCACCACTCATCAGACGAAACAGTGTTTCATGAAACATTCCCAAATCCACTTCGTCCAACAGAACTAGATGAAACTTCATGTTGATGTGGTTGTAGGATAGCGGAGTATACGAATGAAGTTTGTAGTCAGTACTACATATACAATCTATAACGTCCCCTACCTACGTACCGTACAGAAGACGTGTATATTTTTTGTAATGTTGCGGTGATGGGCTGATTACTTATGATGAATAAATTTAAGTGGGAGGGGAGGGGGGCTATAATGTCTTGAAGAAACTATGTCAAGGTCATTGGTTGGAGTTTTTAAAAAAAGATTTATTTACAAATAACAGTAAAACGTAAGACATACATATTAGAACTAACAATGCTAAGTAATAAAGAATGAAAGAATATTTATAAAGCTATGAACTTAGATAATTTTACAAAGGTGTGTTCAAATGGATCGTAATTTCTGTAGAGTTGTTCCCAGACGGTCCATGGGAAACTATATAAAAAATTCCGGGTTTGATAGAGTCCAGGTCTTCGTTCATGAGCACATTGACAAATCGTCTCGGAAGGTATACTTGGAACTTGGGTTTGTCACCTTCCTTGTAGGGCGAATCTCCAAGAACAGCGACGACAGCTTCACCAACCGATGTGTCCATTTTTTTTCATTGAATGTACTGCATAATGCTTCTTCTCTTGAAGTTCGCTGCATTTCTTTGTTGTTAGAAGGTCGGATTTGGAATGTTGGTTGAATCTGTCCGCAAGAGCTTGCAATGGAGAACTTGAAGCCATAGTGGAGATGATGTTTACTGGATGAGATCCTGTGTTAGAATGATAGTAGGATGGATCTACACCGGTATATAAGGATTTCCCCCTCCACTTGATATAAGTCGACCAATCCTGTATGCTCGCGACAATGCGCAGTTGGAGATTTTGTGTTGAGGATTTTTCACACCGATACAAAGACCACTTAAGTCCGTAGCATAAGTTTTATCCAAACTAACGTTTGTTATATCAGACGTAGTGTACATTCTGATCCAATTAGATTTTTCTTCACCAGCAGTAAAAATTTCGTCATACTGTTGACAATAATGATACATTATGTTATCCAGCTCTTTGTATTGTGTAAATCCTTCGTTCCATGTGATGTGATGAAGGTATTTCGTTAGCCACGAATTTGTTCTAGCACTTTTTCGGTTTAGTTTCTTAAAAGAAAACGGTGGTTTAAAAAGAAAGTAGTTAACAACATTTGTATTTATGTCAAAAAAGGCTAGTTCTTTTATGATAAATCCGTCATCGTTGTTTCTGAAAGCTTGGAATTCCACCACACACTTCTTAGACATGGAAACATTATCAACAAAACGAACTGTTCGGTCCATTGTTCGTAAGTAACTAAAGGTAACTGAGAGAAAATATTAGGTTGCTTGACTTTTATGATCATGTCAATCCTTAGTTTCCGTTTGTATGTGTTGGTGGTGGGGGAGGGGTGTTTTTTAAGATTCCCAATCTTTTCTGTTTTTACAAAACTTCAATACACATTCACAGAATGCTTTAGGGTAGCACATTGAACATGAGCGGGTAAAATCGTGTACATTAAACTTGTAACACATGTCCATGCAACAGGTGAAGTAGTCTTGTAGATTTTTAACATCTGCCGGGTTGGGGGTGAGATTGTAAATGATTTGCAATTGCATCTACAGTAACTGAAGCACTCACATGTTCTACATGCTATTCCGTCAACTTGTAAATTTGGACGTGTAAAACATTTTTCGCTGCAGCAATAATTATTCATTTTGCGAGTGTTCTTCAATGTGAATCTTACAATCAACTGCATCCATGTAGCAACATTTGTTTAATATATAGTAAGTGAAAAGAACAATAACATGTGTAAACTGGAGCTGTTTCAAGGTCACGTAATTATGTTTTTAAAAAAGTATAAGTAATACCTACATTAGCACCTTTGCAAAACTGAGCTTTTTCAAGGTCATATAATTTTGTTTTTAAAAAAAGTGTAAGCGCTACAAATATGTGCAAACCTGAACTGTTTCAAGGTCACGTCATTTTGTTTTTAAAAAAGTATAAGTGCTACTAATGAGAGCACTTTACGACACAATTATTGAAATCATTTTTACTACTTTTCTTGATTTACAATGTTTTCCTGCTGGTTCTTTGTTGGAGAAACTTTCACTGTGGTTTCTTCACTTCGACGATTATTAAAGAAGAATACAGTTTTTCTGTAGTACGACACCTCTTGAGGTAATCTGTTGTATATAGACTGGTCTATCGGTCCATATAGCAGTGGCACAGCTGGATTTGTGTTTACCGAAGTGTTCAGATAATCAAATATGAGAGGGGAATATGTAGTAAGTTGCTGGATGTACCTGATTATTACAGGTGTTAGGTTTGACAGAGCTTGAAATTCTTCCAAAGTCATGAGGATCTTCTTGTTGTGTTTGGAAAGATCTCTAAACCTCACAAATTGGGTACCTCGAAGTCTTATATTATCGATTTCCAAATTAGAATCTTCGAATCCAATTGCAGTTTTTCTTCCTGTCAACTTGTTGAATAAATAGGCTTCAATGATAGATACATATTTAGTAAATTTATCCCACATATCCAACGTGAGCAGCAACGAGGCTTTTCCGCAGTGATTAATAAGCACTGCAGGATTGAAGTTTAACGATTTGAAAACCCCAACGGTGACAGATTTATCCATGTTTTGATTCAACGGGTACATTAAGCGTAAAAACACATCCATCAACACATCCATATTTTCTTCATCATCATCTTCATTGTCACATCGTTTCCTTTTTCTTTGATCGTTTCCTTCCAAAGATAAAAACTCAGACAGTTCTTTCTCAATCTTCTCGGTAGATTTTTTGGAGTTTTCAGTCGGTTGTTCTTCGTTTTGTGCTGGCTTTGTGTTAGTAATCGGTACTTTGTCAACCGGTAGTGGAATATGTTCTGTTGAATTAGTAGGCAAGTCTTGAACTATTGTTGATGAAGATGGAGATTCTTGTGAGTTTTTGTCAGTTTCAAAAGAAACATCTTCAGTTGTTTTAGTAGAGTTCTCGCTAGTTTGTGAGGATGCTGGTAAATCATGTGCCGATATTTCAGATGCAGATGTCATAGCTGGTGGTGTGGCCTCGAGCGCTTCATATCCTGTCGTTGATTCATCGTCAGGAATAGTAGATAGTACACTGTCCATGTTAACCATCAATGTTGACTTGCTGGTGTCAGGATGAATACTGATGTTTTTTCACCGAGTAATCTCTCTTTTATAACCTGTGGTGGGGGTAAATATGTGTAAGAGCTGCATGCTGTCATAAAAAATCTAAATTATTCTTCTAACCACGCCTGTTAGTGGTGTGTATGTTACAATTGTATCATGTAGTATCAAACAATAAGCTGTAGTTTGGTCAGGAATATTTTCTTCCAACTCAAACTCGATGCGAATGTCTACTGTTGACGACTTTATTGATTCGTTTTGTTTCGAACAATCTATGACTGCTATAGGTGCAATATTCTTGAATGAATCAGGTTGGAGGAGAGGTGAGTTTGTCCTTCCATAGTAAGATGACTGAAATCTTGCATACATATCATATAGAATCCCAAATCTGTCCTTAGAAAACATAACATTGAGGCTGTCATATGGAAAGAACTGTGAATTTAAAAACAGTTTAATGTTTGTAAGTTGACAGTGGTCAAATTTGCTTGCGTTAGCCGTAATGTTAGATCTTTTATTTGTTTGTAGAGCGAAAATAACATATCTCGGTTTTTCTAGGTTACTCGATGTTTTCACAGCCCACGTTTGACGTTGAGTTATTGGCAAAACTGGCCATTCATGCATTTCCCAGCTTCTAAATGGAACCACAATATCCCTATCAGAATCCAACATCCGCAATAGGCTTACTCGCCTTTCATCGGCCAACCGTACATGAGGTACCCTCCAAACTATTTTATCCAAATTCAATTTCCATTCAAGTTTGTCAGGTGTTGTTTCACTATCGGCTTCTATAACATCTGTATCATGAGACGATCTCAGTAAGACCAATTCTTGTTTGACATTAATGATTATTCTTCTGTAGTCCTCAGCGAATCCTAGTAATAGCCGCAACGGAATGCAAAAGTCAAAATAACCACTTGCATTAGGTTTTACTTTGGTTGCATTAGGTAATATCCACCCGGCTGTTTTTAATGCGTTTATTTCATTGGGTGATAAGGATACCAAACCTTTAAGCGTACTGCTCACACCGACTTTTTTAGTCGAATCCACTACAATGCCTGATATTTCATAGCGAATTTCTTCAAACAAAAAGGCCATTGCATTGTTAATAAATGGCACTTTAGATGGCGTAGATCCATTTCTTGCCAAAACCCTTCCTTCAATATAAATATAACTTTCAGATGGTAAGGTATAAGCATCTTGATGTTGTATTGGAATTCGTATCTCATCATTATTTCCTAATTTCGATGAAGCGTAGGGGTTGTGTGTGTGAAACTCTTTCTCCCATAGTGTTTCGTCGAAAACCGGTCCATGTTTTATATCCAGTATGTCCATTTTCATTAACTTTAAAACCGAGTCCTTCTAAGAATTTAGTGTTCTCTCTGGTTAACCTCTCCGCGTTAGGAGATATACTGAAACTGTTTGAAGGTTGTTTGGTGCTATATCCAAATTCAAGTCCCATCTTTCTTTTTATGGTGATTGTCTAATGTGTAAGCGCAAGGTAATAACTTCTCCTCTAAAATCCACAGCGTCACCGTCTTGATCTAGTACGTTCAATACGATGTCTGAAATGTGAGTGGTGTTTAATGGAAGATATATCAGATTATGAGGTTTTTCAACGATCTTAAATCCAGGCGGAACGGTTGGATAGAATGAATGTAAAATATGTTGGTTTGACCCATCTCTGTAGGCCCCTTGAACAATATTACATGTAATATTAATAGTATTAACCTTGATAATGTTTACAGTTTTTGGACTCGTGTGGGACATATTTGGTTCAAGGATTGTGTCTTGGGATGGAAAACCAAGTAAAGGGGCAATAGATGCAGGTTGAGTTAGATCCATATAAAATTTACATTTTATTTCACACTTTAAATTGTTATTATTAGCCCTTAGTTCAATTGCATCCTTTCCCAACTTATTTTGGAGCTCTCTGTTTATGTCAGCTATTTCATAAGCACCAGTTTCAATCGCAACAAACTCAGGTAGCTCAGTGAGATCCTTAGCCGTTTTATTTTTTGTATAGTGTAATTTGTTGTTGACACCTTCTATTATGTTTGGAATTGAGTTATAAGTTGTAAAATCCAAAAGTGCAATCTCCCACTGTTTATCTTCTCTTAGGTGTAATGGTGGAAATAGTGAACTCCTCAAAGTTGAAGATGTGCCTGTAATTGTTACAGTACAGGAAGACATCTTAAAGTTGACTGACGCTTGTGGCTAGGAATTCCAAACATAAATGGCCGCATACCGATGTTTCTTCTTTTTGTCTTCTATCGTTATTAAAATACACTTTAGGCACTGAACCGAAATACTCGCGCAATTCTTTTGGAGGTGGAAGGTTCCCAAAACTGTCAAAATAAAACACAGAATCGGATAATTTCTTGTAACAAACCCAATGGGTACCAGCACCATGAATATCATCAAGGTTTACGATTGCGGCTTCATTTTTCCAGATTTTTCTTGGCAACCCGTTCCGCATAAACACACCTCTGAAAAAAGGTATTTTCAAACATGATGCATAGCGTTCAAGCTCCTCGTTGTTCAAGGCTTTATTTGGCAAAATTAATTTGTTGTTATTTAATATGCACGGTATGGTCTTAGGTATAATCCTTTTCCGTTTGACTTTTTTTTAGAACATGTTGAACACCTTTTCCTTTTACGATTTATTTTCTTAGTAGTGCTACTTCTCTTCCTTGTGCCTCCACCGGATGTATTTTTCCTTCGTGTTGTCTTTCTTTTCCTCCTCCTCGACCCTCCTCCAACTGCTGTTTTGGCTTTCATAGCTGCTGTCACTGCTAATGCAGCTGCTCGTTCCCCAACACTTGCGTCACTTGATTTTACTCTCTGCCAAGCTTTTTCAGCAAGAGCTCTATCTGCGATTGATCTTCTTTCCGAATCTGAGTAATTTGAATATGCAATGTCATGCGCTTTGCAGGCTTCGTCCAATTTGTTTATTCCAGGATCTCCTCGGGCTAAACGCTTCCGTAATTTCGTACCCGGTCCACAGTATTGATAACCTCCAAGTAAATGTAGCTCTATTGGAAGTGCGTCGATAGCTGTGTTTATTAATGCACCTGTAGGTAAAGTCGCAAACGCTTTCTTAAAAAGACTCACTGCTGAACTAGTGAGTCCTCCTCCTCTTCTCATGAGTGATGAATCACTACTAAATGGCTTCCTCCTATGCATGATAGTTTTAACGTGTTAGTTCCTTAGTGATCAACAATGGTAATGGTTTGTCTAGATCGCTCTTCGTATTATATATTGAATTCACACTGTTTGTAGGGGCTTCACTGCTGCCTCTTCGTGAAAAGGTGAAAGGATTCCTTCCAGACTGTAATTTATCTAATTTTTCGTAAATATCTTTCTTTAGTTTGTATATCTCTTCCAAAACAAATATTTTATTTGCAACATCAGTTTCATTTTCTGCATTCGCCACATTTATAATTTTTTTATATTTAGCATCAAACATTTCTTCATCATTCTTGCAATGTAATGTTAATGTATGAATAATTCCAAGATTTACTGCTTCATCCTTAGAAATGGGATTTGCAATGTTGCACAAACGTTTCCCTCTTATATCATAGTTTCCATCTCTAGTCAATAAAAAACCTTCACCAGGTGGACCCCTCCAAACCTCTCGGGCCAAAGAGCTTTCATGACGACCGAACTTGTCAACACTCATGTTTAGACTGAACCCTTAAGCTATGTATCCTCTACTTTTTAATTCTTCAGTTAAAGCAATCATTTCATTATCCAGCCCGTTGTGTCCAGCCTGAATAGATTCATATATTAACCGCATTCTGTCAACGAGCTTATTCACATTATTATAATATATGATGTTTGTATCATAGGCAGATTTCATAGACATTCCTTTACCTTTAGCCTTCGAGGGTTTTCCTCTAATATTAGAAAACAGCTTTGCAATTACATCCTTGTACATATCTGATTTATTTCTATGAATAGGTGCATTAGATGAATAACCTTTTCTATGGGAGTTAGTCAACAAACATATATTTTTAAAATTATTTAAATCCTTCTTGGAATATTTATTAGGAGACGACTTAAAGATCAACTCAAACAGTCCAGCAGTACCTTTAAAAGTTTGATCTTTAACTTTAATATTATCTTTGTCATCCACCTGTATCACGCTGTCTCCCATTCGAAGACCATCTCTATCCATGCGAGCTCCATATACATGGTATCTTGACGATTTCCTTGCCCCATGTAGCATTTTTTAAATATATTTCCGTGAAAGAGGTCCTTTGTTGCCGATTTCTTTACTTAAAATGCTGATATTTGTAGGAGAATCTGTTTCTTGTAAACTGTATACATCTTGAGTTTCTACATCTGTTTTACTGCTTTCTTCATCTTCATCTTCATCTTCATCATCTTTTTCCAATGACTGCGTTGACCTACTAAATAATTCCGATTCAAACTCTGAGTTGTCTGTTTCTGAAGTTGAGCTTGTTTTAATCACTGGTTTGTCTTTTTCTGTTTCAACTTGTTCCGTAAAATTTGATTTGTTAATTTTTTCATTTATTTTATTCAGAGGATCGACAATGGGTTTGAATGTTTCCTCTAAATATTTATTTCTATCCACTAATCCTTCTTTTAGTAACAGGTGTTTCTTCCGTATAGAGTCACTGAGAACTTTTATTTCACTAAGCAACTCCTCCTGGTTTGACATTATTAGTTCCGAGTGTTCTCTACAGTGTCACAATAAATACTGAAGACTACACATGTAGGTGTTAATGTAATAAGACAAATTTATCGAATCCTATTCTATAACGACCGTTACTCATAGCCCTTTCTTTATCCACAACTAAAAATCCAAACTTTTCTTTCCATGCTTTCCCACACAATTCTCGAAACTTTTCAAATGTCATATCAGCACCAACGTGGTCGTTGTATATGTGTTTCAGATTTTTTGCATCCTGTTTGAAAACTATTAAGAAGTTAACATTGTCCCTAATTAACTGTTTTGGGATTTTACTGTATGTCTGACCAATGTAAATAGAGTCGATATGATTATGCCTTCCCATAGAAAAGTATGTTCTTATTCGGTCATGATTTTCAGAAGAAACATCGTCAAAAATGAAAATTGAATACGGCTCGGCATTGTTGGGCTCTATGATCTCAGTACTTGCGTCAAATTTATACAATGAGACATCGGGCACATCATTTATAATCTTTTCCAATAACAGATATTTTGGTTGATTGAGAGACTTGGAAAAAATATATACATTGTTAAAACTTAATCCGTTTGGCTTTGTTATTAAATTGAAAACAACGTTAGTTTTCCCACAGTTTGAAGGTCCACTAATAATACATCTCATTGTATTGGGCAATAAAGTGCCATGCTTACTTACTTCCTTATCAAAGATATCCGGTGTCAAACAATCAATGTCATTGACGTCAAGTCTATCCTTTTGATAGATTACTTCCATGATGTTAGTTATACTTGAGCAGTCTATCCGAATGCTGCGACCTTACTGGTTTTTCCATTTCAAAGTAAGTCCTTTTGATCTATCCAAGTATCTTCGGTCTTATCAAATCCCAACCATCTCACTAAAAGCTTATTACCTCTTTTCCTTAAAATCTTCTCAACCAAATAAACACTACCAGTTTTAGATTTTAACAATTCATGGCCATAAAATCCTCCCTGCAATATTTCCCCTTTACTATCCTTTAAAATATATGTTTCTGGAAAGGTAGGTTGCACTCGATGCACTGTGAAAACTTCATTCGTCCAATTGGGTAGATATCCTTTGGTGAATATCTGTTTATATTTACTTATTCTCACATGGTCTCCAATGGAAAATTTAAGAGGAGGCTTTTTATCTAACCGCGGCGTAGTATTTCCCTTTATGCGTTTCAAAACTAAAGATTCATTTTCTTTGTTCACCTGATTTGGTTTCATACCTATAGTACGATGTTTTGTATTGTTGTAATCTTTGATTAGAGTTGGAAGAATATCAAACCACACATAACTTCCTCTTTCTGAAAATTTCTTGTACATCATTGTTTTCAATGTGCGATTGAAACGTTCTACAATGGAGGCTTTCTTTTCACTAAAAGTAGAATAGTGATTTATTTTATTTTTCTTCATCAGATTAGAAAAATCTTTGTTAAAAAATTCTTTGCCGTCGTCTGTATGTAGATGCTTTATACGTTTTCCTATTGCCTGCAGTACCTTTCTCATTGCTTCAGTAACCGAAGGCCCATTTTTGTTTTTAAGGGGAATAGCACTGGCAACTTTTGTAAAACAGTCAATAACTGTTAAAATGTATTTGAAACCTTTGTTTATTCTACTGTATGGTTTCATTTCTACAAGGTCAGCTTGATATAAGTCATTAATACCCTTCACGACCGTTGATCTTCTGGGAAAATTTCTTCGAACTGGTTTGTGAAGTTCTTGAACTATAATTTTTCTCTCGTCCATTGGTCTGCTTCATTCTTCGTCCATTATACAACTGAACGATAACGATAATTTATTCAATTATACTTGTATGCATTTCAGAAGTCAAATTGATATAAAAAAGATGAGTTCAAGGTCATTCAATTTAAGTTTTAAAAAACTTTACAATTTTAAGTCAAATTGATATAAAAACATTAGTTCAAGGTCATTCAATTTAAGTTTTAAAAAACTTTACAGTTATTCTTTACACTACAATACAGATTTTGTGGATGTTCCTTACTTTTTTGAATGTCTTATTCAATCCATTTCTGTTAATGAATAGTGCCCATAAGGGAGTGTGTGGATCTTATTTTGAAGGATCACACGCTTGTCGTCTCTGGCTGACAATGACTTCTTTTTTACTGTCAAACTGTACAAATTATGCTTAAAACTCCGGATGGTGTTGAAAGTTGCATTGTACTCAGCTCCTCTAAATAAACAATTATAGTAATGTTCGAATCTCATTTTCTTCATTATATAATTTTTTTTAATTCCTTTTGCCTTTTTAATGATTCCGGCTTCGTTTTCATCCGCCGTGTCATTTCCTGTTCTGCCTGTAAACATCCTTAAGGCGTACATCTTTGACATAAGGGCTACAATTTCTTCTAGGGGCAAACTAGAAGTTTCATCTTTAAACTTTCCTAACACCTTTTTGTTTACGCAGTTGTCATAGGTTGGATGGTCAATGGGGTAGTCTGAGAAGTCAAAGGAATTCCTGTGAGGAAACACTCTGAGGTCTTCATACATGTCGAGTGTCTTGATCCAGTACACAATCCCATCAGTGTCAATGTAGCATATTCCAATTTTATCCCGTCCGTAATAGGAAACCATCTTGTTGTAATGGAAGTCATACATATGGGTCTTTGAAATGTCAAGTATACACATTCCTACATATAGAGGCCGATCCATGACAACATTGGTTTTGTTCATACACACTGCTACAAGATTTTCATTAATTACAATAGAAGTTTTGAAGTTAGGCTTTTGAACTAATTTTAACATTTTCTTCTCTTCAGAGACCAGTTTAAGATTCATGTGATTTCTTTTGTTTTCGAGACATTTCCCATAGACTGCGTTATTCATCAATTTATAAAATTCTTTATGAAAACTTGATGTGGCAGCTGCTCTCCTTGCAGTATTAGAATCAATATACTGTTTCAACCAAGGCTTTTGTTTAAATTGAAGGACCCGATTGATTCTAACAATTTTTAAGCCTAGTTCAATGGCTTGTTGTACAACCCAGTAATGTGCTATATAATTTGTTTTATTTTCAAGTGTTGTCATCAACTTGGGATGTTTGCCTCCTGGAGGAATCTCGGTCCTTGGTAAGAGAGGAAGATCATAATGGTGGTCGTGAAGATTTTGCGGATACTCAAAGTCAAAGTCCAAAATGTATCCAATATCATTGAATTTTGGGATGTTTACGATGTCTCCTAAGACAGTTGATTCTACCCAGCAAAAACCACCATAGGGCAATGGCATCGACATAGCATATCCGTAAAGGTTATTTGCGTCAAAGTAGCCTAGATATACAGATTCTTCTCTTGGATTATAATTTGGAAGATGTTTGTTATTGGCTTTGACATAGCGTGTAACTGATTGTGTCAGCCCTCCTCGAACACCATCTTCAATCATAAGAACCATGTCAATGTCTGTCAAAAGTTGGAGTTCACATTTAGTCTCTTTCATCATTGCTTGCCAGGCTAATCCCGGAGATGTGAAATAATAAAAACAGTCAAGTCCATAAGCGTTTAAACATGAATTTCTAAACTCCTCCATTACATCACAAAGGAGAGTTACATCAAGTTTAACATAAAAATCATTGTAATCTCCGAGCGTAGACATGTTAAGTTCTGTCCATACCTTAACAGCATGATCATAATCCTCCGGATCTACCGGCGATTCATTGAGTTTGCTATAAAACATTTCTGGTGGAGGTAGTTCAGTCTCGTCGAATCGGGCAATGGAGTCTATGTAGTCGTAGGGAAATACTCCTTTCCTTAATACAAGCTCCAACTTATCTTCTGGAACAAGCTTCCTCGTTTCAATCAAGTCTCCTCTTTCTAAATTCTTTGAAAGTGTCATCAAACTGAAAGGCATGAACCTTAATGAATCTATGAACCTTAATTTTATATTTTTTACTTTCTTCGAAAAACTGATGAATTTTTCGGTTGTTTGTGCCAATACGTCAATTTGACCTTTGTCTCGACCGAGCTCTGGGATGATAAAGTGTGCGTCATAACCACTTAGGTTGTGTAATACGACGGGTACAAAATTAGGTAGCTTGAAGTTGATGTTGCAGGCGTTACATGCAGCTCCTCGGTAAGCGCCTGTCAAATGATCATGGTCACGCACTTTGATGTTGTCTTCGGTAAACTCGTTTTTACACAAGTAACAAACGTTCTCCATTAGATGACAAAGTTCTTGAAGTGGGCTCAGAGTTTCCATTGGAACGATGTAACTATAAAGGGTTGATACGTTTTCAGCAATAATGTACAGATCGTCAACAAATCGTTTTGCAGCTTCCTCTCCTCGGTAAAGTTTTGGAGATGTTGGAATACCATAGTGCTGAAGATGTTCTTCGGAAAGTGTCGATTTTACCAAAAGACAATAGCTGTTTGGTTCATGTCTTTGATATTTTCCACTGTCGGGTGCATCAGGATCTATATTTTCTACTGGTATCAACGAAGATTCAAAATCTGCGTAAATGACTATTGGTATTCGATATTGGTGATGTATATTCTTGAACTTCAGAACGGAATTCCTCGGGGTAGGCAGGATAACCTTTACTGCCGCATGATCTCCACAAAGCTTAGAGTGTTCCGTCAGCCAACGATGTCCTCCCCTATATAATGGGATATTTTTAAAGCAAAAACATCTTTTGCACACCGTTATCAGATTCTTGTGTTTGGTAAGCTGTTTGTGAATAAGTTTGGTAAAATCTTTTATATACACATAATGTGAAACATCACCATCTGTAAGTAGCAATAAATCTGTATGATCTGCCAGTTCCCGAGTCACAACTTTCAAAGGGTACACATTGTTTCTACTGTCGAGTCCAAAAACATTGATAGATACCCCTGGATTGCGTTTTTCAAAACATCCTATTTCGGCCAATGACACTGGGTAGTTTAGCCCATTAAAATTATACCTACAGATTAGTTCTTGATATCTTCTATTTGGTCGTTCTGGGTGTTGGACACCTTCTCGCACAAGATATTTTACTAACATGGAATATCTGAAACATTCATTGTCATTGTTTTGAACATTGATACATGAGAAAGTATTTTTTATCTTTGCTGGCAGTGGAATATAACTGCTGCCACGATCACCGTATCCACGTTTATGAACACGTAAATCCAGACGGTTTATGTTGAGCAAGGACCATCCAGACCCACGAGCTTCGTGTTCAGTTATTTTAAGTACCAATTCCTGCAAACATTCCTCAACAATTTCATCGATATTTGACGTGACCATGATACTGCGGTTTCTAGAGAGAAAACCTCTATTGGACATTTCTCCTTCAACATCATTAAATGTTGTATCTAATAGTAATCCAAATTTTATGAAATTCAATCTATGGAGTTCATAATTTAGTTTTTCGACTATGACATCCTTTACTATAGTCAGGAAATTTTGTAGTTCAAGCGAATTTGTATTGTTTATTCTATAATGTCGGACAACAGCTTTCTCAAATGCTTCCACTAAAACTTCGACTCCCAACATAGAATCTTGACTCGGAGTTCCTGTAGTCGAAGGTTGAGACGATTCATCAGCAGAATCCATCACATCTAGTAGGGGTGCAGCTTCACTCGGTGTTCCTGTAGTCGAAGGTTGAGACGACTCATCAGCATGATCCACCACATCTTCTCTTGGAGGTGCATATGCGATGACACTTGGCCTCGTAGAATTTTCGGCAAGGAAGCGTACAAAGTCAGGGTGGTCTTCACAGTCGGACGATGCATTTTCAGCAGCATTATGATAAATTTCACAATGCAATACATACAAATCGTCATTCGAGAAATCTTCATTACAACGATGGCAGTAATACATTGTGATTCAATGACTCTTCCATGCGCTCTATGCAGTTCCAGAAGTAGTAATGAGAACCAATGCTTGAATTTTCTAGTTTTATAACAAATGCTTACCTCAGCACTTAATTCCTATTGGTTCATTTTTTGCTGACATCAGCACCTTCAGTGTCATTGGTTCATTAATTCAACCTGTGAACATGAATGTATTTTTAAATTAGTATTTAACAAACCTTATTAGCGACTCCGTCGTAATAGCGACTCCGTCGTAATGGGGCAGAAAATACAGGTCCATTAAATATCCTCTAATACACCACCTTTTCAACCATTGTCTCCGGGAAGACAAGTGACCGGTGAAAAAATCCCGTTCCACAGAACTAGTCTTCATGATTAACTTTTCAAATTAAGTGAAAATAATACCTATGTCCCGGGTAGTCCCAATTTTTTGTTGGCAACAACGATGATGTTTTTTCGGTGGGAAAATATTCGTTTGGTGGATACGAAAACTGCTTCAAACATGTTTGAAAATGTTCAAGGTCACTCAAAAGAAGTTTTAAAAAACATTTTTAACTATAACTTTGCAAATATTACTAAGACACTTTATAATAAGCAAAAATTTTTCTGCATAAAACGGTTAACCATTTTGAATGCATTTCCCAGTTTATATCTAATGGGTGCAATTTCATTTGTCATACGCAGACTTCCGGAACTTTGACTATTTGTACTGTTTAAGTGTCAAAAACTAAATTTCATTCATCATCCACACATTTCGGAGGTTCATTAGTTTGATGTCCTTCCATGTTGTTGTGCAGGCTATTAGAAATATTGGACGAAGAAGTTGCTTCCGGTGACCAATTTTGTAGTTGCTGGGATGAATAGGACTCGTTTAACATTTCTTCTTAAAACTCGACAGAAATCTTTAATTGTATCGGAGGGTCACCATTCATCACACGAACCAATGTTTTATGAAACAGTCTTAAATCTTCTTCGTCTGACAGAATCAGATGAAACTTCATGTTGATCGTCTTGGGCTGCGGCCTGTTGACAGTTCAAGAGGTAGGTTAACGTCCCATTCCTACGTACCGCACAGAAGACGAAATCAGGTGTTTCACAGGGACGGACATCTACGTACTGCACATAGAATACGGCATCATGAGTTTTCACATAAATGTAGAAACAGGTTTTAGACACAATAAGAAATTTTATTAAATTACGTATACAGTTTTAGCATTGACTTTGTACACTACGTGAGTGTACATAGTCAATGGTTTTAGTCAGTACCAGTTTTAAATGTGACTGAAAGATCCAGAAGTTAATGGGCTTATTATTCTTTTCATTATGAATTTATAGTTATTTCATACGTATTAATTTACTCCTTTTTTTTATTGTTTGTAGTCGTGAAAAAAATTCGCTTGGTATTGGGCCACAAATTTGAAGTAGATGCTTCTGTCGTTTCTTTAATTCTTTCCTTGTGCTCCGCAATTACGGCGGTCTCTGATGTCACTGGACCATAGTGTAGAAGACATATCGGTTTTCTAAGATGGAAACGACAGTGAGTCCTTAAACACACCATCATATATACCTCCCATCTTCTCATATACGTACCGTAAAGAATGCGGTAACATGCGTTTTACAATGGCGTACACAAAGAAACAGGATCAAGACTACTGAAAAAGTAAATAACAGTTTTGACATTTACTTAAACAAAAAAATATTTTGACATGTACAATAAACACCAAGTTTTCAGTGGTTTTAGTTTTTATTTTATTTTTTACATCCTATCCAAAGAACGTTGTCCGATGTAGGGACATTGTCTAGGAAACCCTTTCATCACACTAATTTATATTAAAGTATTTCTTTGTACTTAAATATATTGTGTTAAATATTTTTACTCCTAAAATTATTGAAAGTTTTACAGTTAATAGAAGTCGCTAGGTATTCATTAGTGTATTTCTCTGTGAAACATTTCAAAAATTATGTATACAAATTATGATAACTTTACAAGTTTATTACTTCACATATTTTTATAGGTACTAGACTAATTGCAGAAACAAGGAACTGTACTAAATATTTATTTGTATTAGGGAAATTATATTCGTCTAACATTTAAAAAAATTTTAAACATATTTATTACAAGTTCATAATTGTAAATGGTCTATTCGAAGTAAAATAAGGATTATGTGAAAAAACTATGGAATCTTTAGCAAATTTTCATATGTATATATATATATATATTTTATAAAAAATTTAATTCAGAAAAAAGTTATTTGGAGTCGTGTTCACTCATAAAACCGTGTGTATATGTTTATTTATTAATTATTCAAATGGCTAAGTGTAAAATACGATGAGGTGATTAAATAAAAGTATAAAATCAGAGAAGGGTTTCTGTAAACAAATGCAGTACTGTAAACATTTTACATCTGAACAAAGTAATGTCATTTGTTATGTATTTGTAATAAGAGTTCTTATTTTTCGTAGCAGGCATACACAAATTTATTGAATAAGAATATGTAAATATTAAGTTAAAATTACAATTATAATTCATTGTGATTATTTATTATCATGTTAAATAATCTTTGAACTTGAATAAGAATTTTGTATTTTTTTTACATGGTTTGGTTATCGCTAAAATGGTTAATTTATTCCCTTTCTATTCATCTAGGAATTATGAGGGTAGTGAATATCATCTGTGACGATATGATGGTGTGTGTTGATGGTGTGTCGGCCGCGGATCGCTGCCGTGGGGTCAGCTTGTCAGCTGTTATCGTCTCGACAGGTGATAAGCACGCGTGCGCTGCAAGTATCTTTGTCAAGGCCAACTGCACCTTGCACGCCTTGTGTGTAATCAGAGAACGAACGAACGAAACGGCCTGCCTGCACCCCAAACCTAGCAACATAAAAAAATCGGCAAGCGAATCGTTTCACTTCCTCTAATTATAAAAATGAAATTTAAAGGAAAAAAAGTTTTTTTAGTCCAAAACCTGTTTCTACATTTATGTGACAGACTTTGGAAAACTCATTTTTCCATTTTCTAGTACATATTAATACCAAAGATATGTTTATCAGAATAAATTAAAGTTATTTTAATCATCAAGCAAAAAACATTATATTGTTTTTATTATTCTGCACAAAATCAACCAGTTTTTTTTTTGTTTTCTCGATAGTTCCGAAACCGTTTCCTTTTTTGTCCTAGGACAAAAAATCAGCTGGAATATTTTTTAGGTCCTAGGACTGAAAAGGCAACTGTTTGGTTAGTAGGTATATTATTATTATTCATTTATTGATTTTGAGGTGCAGAAGTTTGAAGTTCAAACGTTATGAGGAACAGTGTTTGTAAATAACATAAATGTAAACACTGCATATTAATTACATTGTAAATATAACCTCAAAAATACAACTTCAGTTAACTTGGTTAGTAAGATAAAAAGTCTAATTCTTCAATAACGATAGATAACGTTGTTCATCACTCAGACCAAAAGTGTCTTATTTATGCTTAATCGTTTTAAAACACGATTACGCGCCAACAAAAGTGGGTCTTTTTGGTGTGCAATCGTGTATCAAAAACGGGCCGCAGCCGAGTTTTTAAAAACGATTATGCATAAAAAAAGACACTTTTGCTCCGAGTGATGAACACCGTTTTTTATCATAATGCGAAATTAGACTTTTGATCGTTAGTAGTGGGAAAAAGCCACTTCTAAACCGGAAGTGACGTCAGCTGCCAGGGCAGCTGCAGGGGTCAGATGGTGTCAGCTGCCAGGGCAGCTGCAGGGTGCAGATGGCGAGAGCATATGCCCTGAATTTGAAGTAGAATTGGGCATGAATTAAGAGTTAGTTGAAAAGTAAAATTCAACTGTGTTAACTAAACTCTAAAAGTTGAACAAAAATTAAGAGTAAGATCAAAACTGAAATTCAACAGTTATAACTGGGGGCCTGGAAAGTATGTCAAGGTCATCCAGAGTAAGTTTTAAAAAAGCCTACCCAACTACCACCAGAAATAGTTCAAAGTTGAACTAGTTGGTGATAGTGGGATAATTCATTCGTGCCATGGGAGAGGTGTTTATTGTTTGAAAGTTGGCTATTGAATGAGAAGCGCCGCCTAGGGAGAGGGCTTATAAAATGGCAACCTTCTCCCCACCACCCCTTCCCCCACTCCTTTAGACCAATAACCGGTCGCCGACTCTATGTGGTGAAACTGAACTAGACATGGCGGCCGCCATGGATAAGTCTAACCTCAAACCTTAGTTTAGCTGAAGAGAATAGAGGAGCATGAAGTAGGAATTGTGGTGACAGCGCTTATATGAGGAATAGTAGGGGTAAAATAAAAAAACTTGTTGAACACAGTCGATAGGTGTAACAAGTTCAAAGTTGTTGAATTGTAACATAGAATGCAAAATGTTGTAAATAACATTATCATCAACATTAACCTGCGAAGTCTTTGAGTATAATGGGTTAAAACTGTACTTCTTTCTAACTCTATTTAAATTAGTTTTACACTTTGAAATTGAAGGTTTAGAAGTACTTCGTAATATGTGTTGTGTTCGCAAAAGCTTTAATTTTAAACATTGTGCAGTCATCATAACCGATGTGTTAAGTTCAGAAGTTAAAATAAGACTGAGATATAAAATGAAGTGTAAAAGAAATTGAAACAGAAAGCCAGAGTAGTAATTTTATAGGTTAGAATTTACGAAGGCTATTCCATGGATAATTCTAACCTCAAACCTAGTAAGTGAAGTAGTCATAACATAAAACTAACGAGAGATGATGACCGAGCGGATGCGAGGCAATGAATGTTTGTAGAGCGATAAACTACCCACCTTTATAGAGGCAATAACTCCAGCCAGATGGCGGCAGATGGCAAGCAAATGACTGGTTGACCGACTTTCACCTGAGTAGTAAGAGAAGTAGGGTTCTGTGTCTATCCCTACTCCTTGGGGTCAATGACCGACCGGAAAGGTCAATGACCTCCCCCTCCCTCCCCCCCCTCCCCCCCCCCTCCCCCCCCGAAAAAATGGAGCCCCCCCCCTTCCCCCACTCCTTCCCCCACTCCTTCCCCCACTCCTCCAGGTCAATGGCCGGTCACCACCGGTTGTTGACTTTATGTGGTGAAACCAGACTAAATATGGCAGCTGCCATGGATAATTCTAACCTCAAACCTGCTGCGCATGCAACAAGTTCTCCGGATCGGAATGAGTCTATGCTATGCGCATGCGCCTAGTCCTGTATTACTCACTTTAGCGCTACTGCACATGGATAATTCTAACCTCAAACCTTGGATTTGTGTTGTTGCGCATGCGCCGCTCCCCACTCCTTTGCCTTCCTTTTACACTGCTGCGAACTGGACTGGATTGAACACTGTACTGGAGTGAAACAACTTCCCCCACTACTCGAGAATCCGAGGAGCAATACGAGCCTGATCTTAGCGTCAGTCGTCAACAAACTTTCATAGCGAAAGGTTGTTGGCGACTCAGCAAGAGGTTTCAAATATATAGTAGGCCTATATATATTTGAACTTCTTCTACTACGTTGCGTTTTTTAATGCAATGTGGTATGTGTGTGTGTGTGTGTGTGTGTGTGTGTGTGTTTAGTTTTAAGTTGTATTTAATTTAAGAAATAATTTGCGCATTGCGATGTTAGTTATAAGTTGGGTTTAGCATTAAGGTGTATTAATTTTAAGAGGTGTTTAGCATTAAGGTGTATTAATTTTAAGAATAATGATGGTATTTGGTTGTGTTGAATTATTTGGTTTTTAATAATGATGTGTTGTTAGTTTTAAGTGTTGATATTAATAATTTATGTTGTTGTTTTGCCTTTCAGCTAGATGTTAGGGGGTAGATTAACTGTAAATTCAGAAGTTCAGTTGAACTTCACTTAGAAGGGGTGGGACATCCGCAAATTGCGGACTAGGTTTTTTGCATTTTGTTTAGGAATATGATGGGTGGGATTAGTTTGGGTGGGTGTTAGAGTTGCGTTTCTGCATTAGCTGTTCCAGTTTCCCTGAAATTAATGGTTACGCTTTGATGCGGACGGGACGTTACGCTTTGATGCGGACGGACCAGGGCCTCCCTGCTGTTCCAGTTTCCCTGAAATTAATGGTTACGCTTTGATGCGGACGGCACGTTACGCTTTGATGCGGACGGCCCAGGGACCTCCCTTGCAGAACGTAACTAGTGGGTTGGGAGTGGGAACCGCTAGGCAAACAGGGTGGTGGGAACAGTATTACTGTTCCCATCACCTTGGATCATTATAAATCTTGAATGACCTTGACCCACTTTCGGAAGGGTCAATGACCCCCCCTCCCCCCTCCCCCCCCTCCCCCCCCCCTCCCCCCCCCTCCCCCCTCCTCACCCCTCCCCCCCCCCCGAAAAAATGGAGTCGATCCCCCCCCCTCCCCTTCCCCCACTCCTACCCCCACTCCTTCCCCCACTACGGGTGAACGACCGGTCATGACCTGAAAAATTAAAATGGCTATAACTTGATAACGGATTGACGGATTTGGACAAGCGATACATCATTGAAAAGGTCTATGTAAGACAAACATTTTGGTAAAAGAAGAATTTGGTTATCTTATTTTAGTCAAAAGTTATGCGAATTATTTTAAATAAATACCTTCTCTTTCCCCTTTTCCCCCACCTCCCAGGTCAATAATCAGTCTCGGCCAGCTGCTACCCCTCTCATTTGCATATTGTTATAAAAGACGCACCGACTGCGGCTAACATTTCATTCTGATTCCAGACGTTACGCTGCGAACTTGGAGCCACAACCATGTTATCTCTGCCAACTACAACTTCTACTTTAACTTCTACTTCGACTTCTATTTCTACTACGGCTGTTCCTGCACCTAAGAAAACTCTTCGCCTCAAAAACCTTCCTGATTGCTACAAGAATCGACTTGCATCTCAACCTTCAACTTCTGGAGCTATTCTTCCGCCAACTAACACTTCTAGACTTCGTAGTATTTTTTCACCGCCTTCGCCTTCAAAGGACTCCGCACCACCATCAACTACTATGCCGCCACCGCAGAAGCCAGTTCACCACCATCCTAATACCCCTTCCGTTGAAACCATTGTTCATCGTCTTAGCACACCCATTATCCCACTATCACCATTGCCTCCTACCCCACCACTTAGTACACCTGAAGATCATACCTATCACAAAACTGAATCCTCTCAACCTGCTACTAAATCATCTCCTAAATCAGCTCCTAAACCAGCTTCTAAACCAGCTCCTAAACTTACTCCTAAACCTACTCCTAAACTCGCTCCTTCAGAGCAATTTCAATTATTACAAGAACAGCGTCGTAGGGCATTTAGCCGTCCCACTACTTGCCCTGAAATGCTTACTAGGGGAATTAAGAAAGGATCACCTTGTGGGAGGAAATGTGTAAAAAACGAAAGTTTTTGCCGTGTACATGTCGTAAAACACATTTCTGAACTACAAGTGACAGAAACCCCCACTGTTGAATACCAATCCAAAATTATTGGTGTGAAAGGAAATAGGCTTAAGAGAGGTTGTGTCTATTTTTTTGAAAGTGTTATTGACAACGAACACATTTTGGCAACTTGTAACGGCGTAAGATATAATATTAAAGTGATTGAATCCTTGCGCAAAGAGAAATCCGTTTATGAGTTAGACTCTAAAGACTATCTCCTCAGACACAAACTGGATGGTATTACAAGGTGGGGGCGTAGCAAGTAAATTCACATAGCTTTTTCCAAATTATTGCTTAAAAAAATACTGGGGGAGAAACACAACGTGTTATAGCGTTGTGTTTCTCCCCCATTATTTTTTAACACTCTAAGTCTCGTGACCTACTAACCTACTTCCATCCAAGTAGTAAGAAAAGTACTTCCCCCACTCCTTTGGGTCGATGACTGGTCATGGTCAGCACCTACCCCTCATTTGCATACTATTATAAAAGCGGAGCGAGCGTTGGTCACCCCTTCATTTTCTCTACACGCCGCTCTTGTCGTTTCGTCTCTGCTGTTTATAATACTTGCTTCAAAATGCTCCTCATCTGAATGAAAATTTTAATTTTTCTGAAATTTCCTGATGTTTTTGAACAATCTGAAGACACTTTAAGTAACGACAGTGAAAGTGAAGATGATGAGGACGATGATGATTATACTGTTGAACTTAGTGAAGAACGTTAAGTCATAGCAATTGATCCACAATTTCCATTTGATACAATAGAAAAGTTTATGGCTGAAGCTAATAAATGGTTGGACCTCAGGATGTTATGTACGAATTGACTCTTTTATATTGTATGGTGATAGTCATTCTTTCCTTGTCACACCAAATGACAGAGACCGCATGTTGCAGTGGCACAATCTATGATGGAGTGCTACGAACAAGGTGTGGACACTGGCGGCTATTTTCTTGCACAACTAGTGTAATAACAAATTACCCTTCCCCCACGTAGTGAAGAAGGAAAAGAAATATTAGGAATCTAATTATAATACTTCCTTCCACATATAAAGAAGAAGGGGAACGGAGTGGGGATTATAAAGTGGTGGGGGAATGTGTATAAATGCAGGTTGTTTCAAGAGACTTTTATTATTATTGTGGCTTTAGCAGAAACAACATGGAGTTTAAATCTTCAGCAAAAATAAGGAATAATATAAATAAAGAAAGAAATTCGCAAGAAAGAAAAGATTGAACTTATAAAATTACAACTTATAATACCTTCCATTGAAATTGGGATGTAGCAAACTAAAGACTTTGGTGAAAACTAACGAATATTTGTTACAATTGCTAAAAACAATCGAAGAGTTGAAGAGAAAGAATGGACATTCTACATAGTAAAATTTGAACATTTTAATATAAATAAGTAAACTGAAAAAAGTAGATGTAGAATAGAGAGCGAGGAATAGATCACTTTGTGGTAATGGACTAACATGCCACTTAGTGCTCTATTCCTCGTTCTCGCGTTAAATTGGATTACCTTGACCCTATTTGTTTGACTGTTAGAATTTGGTTAACACTGTTGAATTTCAGTTTTGAACTAATGTTTATTCTTGTTCAAATGTTAGAGTTTCTTAACACTGTCGAATTTTAGTTTTGAACTAACTTTTAATTTATGCGAATTTTTAATTCAACTCTAGTTAATTTATGTGCAAATTTAGTTCAACCAAGTGCCTGTGCTCTAGCCATTTCCACCCTAACATTTGTTCTTTCAACATCTGTCCCATAACATCTGTCCTAATAGATGTTTGGAGGGCAGGTGTTTGGTTTTAAAAGTAACTAAAATTAGTTGGGTGGGGGAAAGTTAGTTAAAGCTTGAATATAAAGAAGTATATACTAAAACTCCAATGGGAATAAAGAACACGAATGAACAATTAGTTTGTAGAAGGTTAATATTTTTATTTAAAAAGTTTGATTTCCTTGTATAGTGAAGAAGATGAAATAGTGGTGGGGGGACCGTTATAAAAGGAGGAACGCGAGAGCCCATTTCATTTCTTGGCAAAATTTCGAAGAGTAAACATCTCAACATGTATCGTTGCGATAAATGTTCGGAATCGTTTCACGATGAAATTCTATTAGACTGTCATAAAGAACTAATTCACAACAACCCAGAAGAAAAACAAGAACAACAAGAACAAGAACAACAAGAAGAACAAGAACAAGAACAAGAACAAGAACAACAAGAAGAACAAGATGAAATAACAGCAACATCTTCAACTACTTTACCGAATCTACAAGTATTTGCATTACCCGGTAAAGTAGTAATGCATCATAAGATTCAAAATGAAAACTTGAAGCTAGAAGAATTTATTAGAGAAGCAAAACCAATCGTAAGTAAAATTTTAAAAGAAGAATTGAAAAGATTAAACTTTCTTAAATTTGGTTTACTACTAGAAGCTATGTTTGTAAATGTACAAGAAGAATTATCACCAAGAGGATTCATAACAAAAAACCGAACCATTATGGAAAGTTCAAACATTGATTCAATAATAGAAAATTGTATAGAAGAAATATTAACAAAAATTCAGGAACACGAAGGAAGAGGATCCGGATGGAGTCTTACAAGTATTGAAGTATTAGATATAAGAGTTCACAAACATGGATATGGACTAATGGGATCTAGTTACATTCCTTTACCAAAAAGAATTGAAAATACAAAATCTTGTGTTAATGTTAAAAATGAAGACAATGAATGTTTTCGTTATGCAATGACAGCTAAATTTGTACCACCACTTCATGTGAATAGACCTAACCAAGAATATGAAAATCAAAGATTTAGATACAATTTTCAAGGAATCACTTATCCTGTATCACTGAAAGATATATCAAAATTTGAGAAGAAAAATCCTGGTACGTCTATCAATGTTTTTGCATTAGATAGTTCAAACAAAGTGTATCCTTTACGTATTGCAAAAGAAGAGCTACCAGATCATACGGATTTACTACTACTAACGCGAGGAGATGTGTCTCACTATGTGTACATAAAGCAATTTGATCGTCTTGTTAATAAGCAGCTTTCTAAAGATCGACACAGAAAGTTAATTTGCAAGAGATGTTTCAATTTTAAACGAGATGGGCTACACTCAAGAGAATGGTTACAAGAGCACAAAAGATTATGTAACAATAATTATGAAGCAAAGATTATTTTACCTTCGGAAAGCAGAGCATTTGTTACATTTGAAAAGGTTCATCATCAGTACCGTATTCCTCTAGTTGTGTATGCGGACTTTGAATCAACACTTGTTCCTGTTGAAGATGAAAATTGTGAAGCTAGAAAAAGTGTCAAGTATCAAATGCACAAACCAAACAGTTTTTGTTTAATGGTTAAATCAACATTATCAGAAGAACATTTAAACAGATATGGATTAACTTCAGAACCTCTAGTATATCGTGGTGAAAATGTAGAAAAAATATTTCTTGATCACTTATATTCAATAGCTGGAAATGCACAAAGATTATATACAAATATTGTACCAATGAAACCGATGGAGGAAGAAGAAGAAATTCAACATGAAAATGCAACTCGATGTTTCTTATGCAAAAATGATTTTACTATTGAGAATTATAAAGTTAAAGATCACGATCACCTCACAGGTTATTACAGGGGTGCTGCTTGTAATAAATGCAACTTAAGCTATCGTTTACCACTATTTATTCCTGTGGTTCTGCATAACCTCAGTGGGTACGATGCTCATTTTATAATACCTGAACTAGGAAGAGACGACGGTAAAATCGATGTGTTAGCTGAAACTTCAGAGAAGTTCATAAGTTTTTCCAAAGAAGTTGGAAACATGAAACTAAGATTCTTGGACTCCTACAGATTTATGCCGTCGAGTTTGTCCAAACTTTCAGAAAATTTAAGGAAACAAGATTTCATCGAAACAAAGAAGATTGTAAATAACAACAAACTGGATTTGGTACTTCGGAAAGGTGTGTTTCCATATGATTACATAGACAGTTTAGAAAGATTTAATGAAACATCACTTCCGGCTAAAGAAGAATTCAAAAGTAAACTTTATGACATGGACATATCTCAAGAGGACTATGATCATGCATGTAAAGTATGGAACGATTTAGGATTTAGAACATTGGGAGAATATTCAGATTTTTATGTTAAATTGGATGTAACTTTACTATGTGATATAATGGAAGAATTTAGAAATACATGTTTTGCAGCATATGGATTGGACGCTCTTCATTCGTACACTTCACCTGGATTAGCATGGCAAGCTATGTTGAAAGAAACAAATTGTAAAATACAACTTCTTACTGATATAGATATGGTTATGATGTTAGAGTCAGGAGTTCGAGGGGGATTGACGCAAAGCGTTACACGACATTTCAAGGCGAACAACAAGTATCTGCCCGATTATGATGCATCAAAACCAACAACATTCCTGGGTTATTTTGATGCAAATAACTTATACGGATGGGCAATGTCGAATCCCCTTCCATATGATAATTTTAAATGGATAGATCCAGAATCGATTGGAAACATAATGGATATACCGAAGCATGGTGAAACTGGTTACATTTTTGATGTTAATTTTGAATATCCTGAACATCTTCATGATCAACATTATGATTTACCACTTCTTCCTAAGACTGAAATTTCCCCTACTGGAAGATGGCCAAAATTAATGATGACTTTAACCGACAAGTCTCGATATGTTGGACACTACTGGATGATACAACAAGCTTTAGACTTAGGATTGAGAATTACAAAAATTAATCGAGTACTACAATTTTCTCAATCTTGTTGGTTAAAACCTTACATCGACAACAACACAAGAAGAAGAGCCACCGCTACATCAAGTTTTCAAAAAGATTTTTTCAAATTAATGAATAACGCAATATTTGGCAAGACTTTGGAAAACAAAAGGAAACATAAGGATATCAAATTGGTAACTGATCCAGTAAAATTACAGAAATTGGTGCAACAACCAAACTTTGGTTCATCTATAATTATTAATGAAAATCTAGTTGTTATTTCCATGAACAAGAAGTCAGTTACAATGGATCGTCCTTTGTATCTTGGAATGTCAATCTTGGATATATCAAAAACACATATGTACGAGTTTCATTATAAGAAGATGGTTAACTATTATGGAAGAGAGAACATTGGTATTGCATATATGGACACGGATGCACTAATTTACTGGATTAAAACAAATGACATGTATGAAGATCTACGCACCTTTATATATAAAGATGATTTCGACTTTTCCGATTATCCTAAGGATCATCCAAATTACGACTATGACAGAAATAAGAAAGTATTGGGAAAATTTAAAGATGAAACAAATGGTGTGCCGATGATGGAAATTGTAGCATTAATGTCCAAACTGTATTCATTTCAACTGTACATAAACGAGAGGAACGAACATCAAGTCACGAAGAAGGCCAAAGGAATAAAAACTTCTTTCCTGAAGAAGAATGTACAGTTTGAACATTATAAAAGATGTTTGTTTGAAAATGTTGAAACAACTGCAACGTTCAACACTATTAGAAGTTATAATCATCAACTTTTTAGTGTCAAACAAACAAAGTGGGCATTAAGCTACAAAGATGACAAGCGCCATATTTTAGAAGATAAAATTAATACTTTACCATTCGGCCACTACTCTCTAAACCCTATCGACCAGTAAACCTATTCTTCGTCCTCTACCTTCTTCCTTTTTCCTTTCCGTAAAGAAGAGGGGACATGGCAAGCCCAATGCCATGTTCCCTCTTTTTTACACTAATATGAAATGGCCTTGACCTATATTCAAAATATATAAATGAGAATAAACTATTCTATGGATCAGTATTTTTACATGCAGTGTACAAGCAACATATGAAGATGGAAAGTGTGAAGGACAAGATTGTAAATGAACTACATAAACCAGCAAGAAGAAGATTTCCAAGAAGAAGTACAATCATTAAAGGAATGAATGATCTTTATCAAGCTGATCTCATTGAAATGATACCGCACAGTAAATTAAATAAAGGATTTAAATATATTTTAACAATTATAGACTGTTTTACTAAAATAGCTGACGCTTTACCAATGAAGGATAAGACTGGTAAAAGTGTTACAAAAGCTATGGAAACCACAATACAAAGAAATAAATTTAAAATTAAACATCTACAGACCGATGATGGAAAAGAATATTTTAATAAAGACTTTGGAGCTTTGATGAAGAAATATCAAATAAATCATTATTCTACAAATTCTGAAGTTAAAGCTTCAATAATTGAAAGATTCAATAGAACATTAAAAGGTGCGATGTATAAACAATTTTCAAAAAGAGGATCATACGTGTGGTATGACATATTACCACAACTTATAAAAGAGTATAACAACAAATATCATCGTACCATTGGAATGAAACCTATCCAGGTAAATAGTGCTAATGCCAAAATTGTATTACAACGCATTAAAAATAATACAACACCGAAATTGGAAAAATTGCAACCAAAGAAGTTCAAGGTCAACGATAAAGTTCGTATAAGCAAATACAAAGGTGTATTTAGTAAAAGATATCTACCAAATTGGACTAATGAAGTATTTACAATTTATAAAGTGCAACCAACTATACCTGAAACCTATTTATTAAAGGATAACAAGGGTGAATTACTTCAAGGTGGATTTTACGGACACGAATTGTTGAAATCAACAGTCGGTGATGTATATCTTGTCGAGAAGATTTTACAAAGGAAAAAGGATATGGTTAAAGTCCGGTGGTTAGGGTTTGATAAAAGTGAAGACTCTTGGATTCCTTCAAAAGACTTAGTATAGTTGTTTAATAGCTCATTGTGTGTTTAACCTTTATACAAGATGGAGATTGTACAACAAAAAGACCGATTTAATATCAATAACATTGATGAATTGACAGTTGACAATGATAAGTTAAATCATGGAAAACATGGTGAATTACTACCAAATACGATAAGATGTCTAATAACTGGTCCTTCAAATTGTGGAAAAACTAATGTTGTTTTTAACCTTATAACTAATCCTAAAGGATTGCGTTTTAATAATATATACATTTTTTCAAAATCATTGCAACAACCAAAATATCAATTATTGGATAAAGTACTTGCAAGTGTACCTGAAGTGAATTTTTACAAGTTTAATGCCAGTGAAACAATTATGCAACCAAATGAAGCAAAACCATTTTCTATTTTTATATTTGACGATGTTTCTTGTGAAAATCATGACACAATAAGGAATTATTTTGCTATGGGAAGACATCATAATATTGATAGCATTTATATTGGTCAAACATACAGTAAAATTCCAAAACAACTTATAAGAGACAATGCAAATATGTTGATCATCTTCAAGCAAGATGAAACAAATTTAAAGCATATATATAATGATCATGTAAATGCGGATATGCCATTTGAAAAATTTAAAGAGATGTGTGGCAAAGCATGGAATGAGAAATATAGCTTTCTCGTTATTATGAAGGAAGAAGATATTAAAAATGGTAGATATCGTATAGGGTTGGATAAATTTGTATTTATGCGTTGAACTACCGATGCTACATCTAGTTACACGTTGAACTTCACAGTGTAAACATGGTGAATCAAGAAAAACTATTGAAAGAAATAAAATCACTCAGTGATTCTATTAGGATGAAGAATCGTGCATTGAGGATGGGTTTAAGTGAAAGAGAAGAATTTCTAGAGACTACATTTAAACCTATTACGGAACCTTTAAAACAGATATCAGAAACTATTGGTAAACCTCGTTATGAAGGAGATGTTTTACTACCAGTTTCTAAACAAGAAGTACAAGCATTAAAAAAAGAAGAAGATGATGATTCATATACAAGTGCTAGTGAGCAAGAAGAAACAAAAGAAGAAGAACCAATTGTTGAAAAGGAAGAAGAACAGCCAATACCTGAAGCTGAACAATCTATTCCAAATTTAACTCAATTGAGTAGCGATATATTACAACATGGACCTCTTGGAAGAAAATATATAATGAAAATGCTACATGACATGAAATCAAACCCGAATTTGAGTAGATCACACGTATACGGAGCAAGAATTGATGGGAATGAATTGAAGATTGGCGATTCAAAGCTTGAAATAACACAAGACGATTACATCATTATTGGTGAGCATAGATATAAAGGAACAAAAGGATTATATGAATTAATTTTTAAAAACATACCACTAAGATATTCATCCAAAGATTTAAGTGTTTTTAAGGAGATTCTACAAAATACTAACGCTCATAAAAGAAACTACTTAAAGGATGGAATGATTAATCGTTCACGTGCAACAAAATATAACATCGTTATAAAAAAGTTGTTTCCTCCACGAAAATTGCCAACATTACGTACTGCACCAGCGGTAAGACAACCACTGAAAAGAAAATCTTTATCACTTATGGATTTATCACTTCTTGAACAACATGGTAAAAAGAGTAAAGGAGATACTTCAACATCTGGTAAAGGATTGATGAAAAATCTATACAATACAAATGTGATTTACTACAACGATATCAATAAATTGGTTGATAGAATGAGACTATTGCATGAAGCCATGGAAGCCGGTCATACAGGTTTGAATAATGAATGGGTGGCTCTAGTTGATGAACTTAGGAATCGCGGTATAGTCGTATAATTGTCCGTGGATATAAAAGAGGTGCAAGCATAAGACGTATCAGTTCTAACATGAGCGTCGACAAGTTCGGACGGTACTCCGCTTTAGGAGTGCAAGTTGGAGAAGACAGAAAAAGAAGTGGATTACCGCAAACACCTGAAGGTGACTATAGCATAAGTAATAAACGTTTAAAACTAGTTAAAGATCCAGAAGAAGATACTGATGGAGCAAATTTGAAGACAGTAAAAGAAGCTACTTCAACATCATTAAAATTACATAAGAATACTTACGATGTTAAATCACATAGATTAATTAATGTTGGTAAACCAACTGAAGGTTCTGATGCAATTACTAAAGAGTACTTATCATCTGAACTTTTAAATACTTTAAAATTGCAATGGGGTAATAACTTAAAAGATGGACAAACGTATAATGCTGGAAATTATAGAATAACCAACGTGGGAAATCCCAAAAATGATAAAGATTCAGTTAATAAAGAATATTTACATTCTATAATACCGGAAAAAACTGAACATGGATTTTCTTTTTATAAATTTATTATAAATGACATTGGATACCCAAAGGAAGACGGTGATGCTGTAAACCTAAAATACATCAAGGACAACTGTATTTTACAAGATGGTGATGAAATCGATTGTCATGGGAAAGTGTTGTCAAATGTAAAGTTCGGTTCTCAACCAAAAGATGCTGTTACTATGGAACAATTATCTAAAGAATTAAAAAAGGAAACATCCAATTTTGTAAAACATGAAGATGCCGTGTTAAAGCGGGGAGATAAATTTATACATGGAAATGGAAAGTTTAATTTAATGCAAGGAAATAATGATGAATGGGATGCAGGACATAAAACAATAACAAATGGAAGATTTGGTATAAAAGATACAGATGTACCTCTAATGGTGCAAACATTAATTGCGAGTGGTGGTACATTAGGTACATACAATGGTCGTAATAGAAGAATAAAAGATATTTATCCTGGTTACGAAGAAAATGATTGTGTTACAATGAAACAAACAATAACTTGGGATAAACACTTTGGGACCCAATATGATGCAAAGATGAAGAAAATAATTAATATTTTACCAGGTGAAGATTCAAATGATGCTGCTACTATTGGACAAGTCATAAAAACATCAAAAAGTGATTCAACAGCTTACACATGTAATGATAAACGTATTATGCAATTACATGATCCTCAACATCCAAAAGATGCTGTAAATTTAGATTGTTTAATAAGAATAGTGGGCAATTTACTTATTGATACCCACAATCATATAGCTAGTACAACGAGTCATGTGATGATTCAACCCGATGAACGAGAAGCTTGGATTAAAAATAGAATTATAAATCAGTATATAATTAATTTGAATAACTAAGTCTTTAAATATAAAAGATTTTGCACAAGTTATTTATTTGTGTAAAGTATCTCGTGGAGTAAACACGCCAGTTATATAAGACAACATAATGAAGACCGTATCGCTCAGTCATCGTCAAGACAGCGGCAAGAGAGGACGTGGTATAACATCAGCTGCATTATCCCTGCTTAGACGGATTCCAGTTGGTGCTGTTGTAAATCGAACGATAGACGCTTTACCATACGAATTACATCTGCCCGGAGGTTATCAATATTGTGGACCTGGAACTAAGTTGGCAAAGCGTTTAGCAAGAGGAGATCCTGGAATTAATAAATTAGATCAAGCTTGCAAGGAACACGATATAGCATATTCAAAGTATAAAGATTCAACAAATAGATCAATAGCAGATAAAATTCTAGCGGAAAAAGCTTGGCAAAGAGTAAAATCAAGTGACGCAAGTATTGCAGAAAAAGCATCGGCTTGGGCAGTAACTACAGCCATGAAGACGAAAGCAAAGTTAGGTGGTGGAAAACGTCGCAGAGGAAGACCTGCAAAGAAAGGCGCTCCCAAAAGAGGTGGAAACATTAAAAAAGGACGTCGTAGAACTCATAAGGCAAATGTAAAGAAGACTTCTGTTTGGCAAATGGTAAAAAACGGAGCAGGTTTATACCTAAGACCATACCGTGTGTACTAAATAAGAAGAGTCAATTGATAATTCCAAATAAAGCCTTAACAAATCATCAGTTAAATGATTATGTGAAATGTTTGAAAATACCATTCTTTCGAGGAGTTTTTATGAAAGATGCATTACCAACTAAAATATGGAAAAATGAAACTGGAATAGTAAATTTGGATTCCACCTATGGTCCAGGCACTCATTGGGTATGCTATAAAAAACTCGGACAAACCATTTACTACTTTGACAGTTTTGGCAATCTACCACCGCCAAAAGAACTGCAACATTATTTTCGAAACTCCAAAAACATTTTTTACAATTACAAAAGAGAACAACCTAACAATACTGAAATATGTGGGCATTTATGTTTGGAGTTTCTAGCGAAGAGTGTCAGTCAGCTTTAAGATGTCATCGTATACAGTGTCACTGAGTGGAAATTCATCCACATTGAAAAGTACGCTGTTCCCAGCATTGCGTCTATCCAAGGAAAGATTATGGGAAGCGGCATTACTTGATTTGACTACCTACAATTCAATTCCTAATGTTACAGAAGGAAAAAACAATTTACTACATTATTATGAAACTAAGGATGCTGCAGGAAAATACTCAGAATTGAAAATAATTACATTTCCTACTGGAGCATATGAAATTGATGACATAAACCAATTATTACAGAAACAACTCGGAGAAGACAATATCACCGTTAAAGGAAACAATAATACTTTAAAAGCAGAAATAACTTCGAAATATTATATTGATGTCAGCTTGGAACAGTCGATTGGCAGTTTACTTGGATTTACAGATATAAAAAAGAAAATCTTAACTCCTGGAACTACTCATTCAGGTGATTCAACTGTAACAATATTGAAAGTAAATAGTATTGATGTCACGTGCAACATTATACACGGATCGTATAGAGATGGAGTTAATCAACATATTTTACATACATTTTATCCAACAGTGGCTCCCGGTTTTAAAATTGTTGAGAAGCCACAAAACTTGATATACCTACCGTTAAACACCAGTTTCATTTCAGACATCGTACTGAACATATTGGATCAAGACGGTCATAGTGTTGACTTTAGAGGAGAAACAATTACTATACGGATACACATCAGAGCAGCAACATAAAAGTCAACATGGGATTATCATTTAAACCACAATGGAAGAGTCGGGAGCTCAGTAGCTCCTCGACATTGGAAGAGTTAACATCGGAAAACATTCGTTTTCTACAGAAGATTGGATTGAAACTTAACAGCGATGGATATCCTGGATATATCTCAAGGACCAACGTTCGACGAAACACTATGGGAGAAGGAATATCACACGCACAACCCTTACACTTCATCAAAATTAAACAATAACGATGAAATAAGGATCCCCATTCAACAACAAGATATTTACACTTTACCGTGTGAAAGTTACTTGTACATCGAAGGACGGGTATTAAAATTGGATGGAAAAACTGCTTCAACAGTTCCTTTTATAAATAACCCGATGGCATATCTTTTTGATGAAATAAGATATGAAATATCAGGGGTGACGGTTGATTCAACAAAAAAGGTTGGTTTAACAACTACATTGAAAGGATTAACATCATTAACACCGCATGAGAAGAATTCAATAGTCACTGCCGGATGGGTTGCCCCCGATAAAGACACTATAACACCAGCTTCCAACGGTCACTTTGATTTTCATGTACCTTTACGATTGCTTTTGGGATTCGCTGAAGATTACAAACGGGTAATAATAAATGTCAAACAAGAATTAGTATTACTCAGATCTTCAACTAATAAGGACTTGATACTTGCAGACCCTGCAACTACGGAAGATAAACTGGAATGGCAACTACAGTTGGATAAAGTTGTTTGGAGAGTACCTCATGTAAGATTGGCTGATGAACATAGAATCCTATTATTGAGAAAGTTGAAATCTGACCGTGATATTGTGATGCCATTCCGAAGTTGGGAATTTCATGAATACCCTACACTACCTCAGACAGAACGACAAACATGGACCGTCAAGACATCAACTTACTTGGAACGAGCAAGGTACATAATACTCGGTTTTCAAACTAAGCGAAAAGATGTTATCACTGCAAATGCTGGTCAATTTGATCACTGTAAAATAAAGAATTGTAAAGTTTTTCTAAACTCTCAATTCTTTCCCTATGACAATTTGAATGTCATGTTCAGCAAAAAACGTTTTTCCATTTTATACGATATGTATGCAAGATTTCAATCATCATATTATGGAAAGACTAATACACCACTATTATCACCTGACCAGTATTATTCCAAGGCTCCAATAATTGTAATCGATTGTTCAAAACAAAATGAATCGGTAAAATCATCAAGTGTGGATATAAAAATTGAAATGGAATTTGAAGAACCAGTAGCGGATGGAACTTCGGCATACTGTCTAATTCTACATGATAAAATAGTTACTTACACACCGCTGACCGGAATTGTGAAGAATGTACTTTAAGAAGAATTGTACAACAACTGCAAATTTTTGAGGTTAGAATTATCTGCTTTAATTTTTGAGGTTAGAATTTCATTTGTGAAAGACAAGTTGAAAACAAACAATTATGTAATTGTATAAATTTCAAGGATTTACGAAAAATATAAAAGCGAGAAAATAATTAGTAGAAACTTCATTCTATCTTCAACCGTCGTATGGGAAACATCATTCGCAAGATGAATTCTACTAACGGAGAAGAAAATACACCTCTAATGGATGATAATAGTTCAGATATAGAAAAACAAGTTGAACGAGAAATGGACGAGTTCCTAAAATTCAACAAACATAAGAAGAGAGAAGAAGAAAAAGCTGAAAAAGAAGTAAAAAGGAAGAAGGTTGAAGTTAACATTACAACCAATATTTTAACAGAAGTATTTCTTCGGATTATCTACCCAATTTCTTCATGCATGACAAAAAGTATATCAGTTGGAATTTTAAAATCAATGGATTATTCACCAATTGTTATTTTAAATCATGGAAACAAAATGGTTACTTTCAGTGAAACTACTTGGGAATCTCTCATGAAACATTTACATCTTTTGGAGTGCTATTTAAGTAACAACACATTTGGAAGAAGAACAAGATTAAGTTTATTGGAATCAAATATTGAAGTTGATATAGTAAAACATCGTGGAGGACAAATTGTTCGCTTCAGAGATTTAACTACACATAATGTTAAATTATATTTCACTAAAGAAGAATTTTACACTTTAAGTTGTACTACCGGTCCCGTCACCAGATATTTGAAACAACTAATATTTTCAAGTGCAATAATTAAAGACTATCTAATTGATACATTGGACAAAAAACCTTTTGTTCCAATTTTATACGGTCCCGTGGATACTTCAATCTTTAATAGAATACCTCAAGAAGTTGAAATGTGGAGACAATTAAACAACTATCACACCAATTTTAATATTGATGAAGTGGCACAAGAAGTGAAAGAAGAAGAACAATCCTGTCTGTTATAAACATCGGCTCATTCAATTTTTAAGTCAGTTGTTAGTAAGACTTCATCATGAATAAACGGGTTTCGTTTTCTAATGCGCCACATATAATGGAAGTTAAAAGAGGTATAATTGAATTTCAAGCTTTCCGAGGAAATGATGGTAATTTTATTATTAAAGAATTAGTAATCTTGGACATGAACACATCAGTAGTTTATCATTATTTGTTCAAACCTCCAGTACCATTTAATAGACTAACAACTAAAGCGAAAGTTACAAACAAATGGTTGAACAAACATTTTCACAACTTAAGATGGGATGAAGGTTTCATTAATTATAACATGATGCCGCACATTATGAATCATTATTGCAAAGAGTTTAAAATTATCTACACAAGGGGATTGGAAAAAGCAAATTGGATACAATCATTTACAAGCAACGAAGTGATTAATGCAATAATTGATAAAGATTTCCAATGCTACTTCAACGAACTTTGTATTTCATCAAAAAGTTTTAAACATCGAAGGTCGCAGTGCGCTTTAAAGAATGCCTACCGCTTGAATAATTTCCTTCAACAAACTGGTGGGGGTAGTGTCAGTGGTGGGGGTAGTGTCGATTATAAAAGTGAGAGCGCTACCATGACACAGCATGAGTATTACTCAAACCTCCGAAGAGACAACATCTCCGACGGACATTCTTATTAACAAGAAGATTAACAACAACATCAATATGGCATCACAGAACTTACTTCAAAGTTTAGTTGATCAGTTCAACGCTCATTCTAAATCATCAATTCTACCTACAAAGAAATGTTCTGAACTAAAAGAAGAAAAACACTACATCATTCATACTATTAAGAAAATGGAAACTTCAGTAGGTGATGCTATAAATTGCACTTTGAGCGAGGCACCTTATACAATTGGTGATGAAGCAAAATTTCAGATCTTCTTACCAAAGCGCTTCGTACAACTACTTCAAAATGAAGATCTTCGTATAATTCAACCCGGCGCACTCTATTTGGTATCACATGGACCCAGTGGAAACAACTCTACTGAACTTACAATTCATGTAACACCTACTACTGATTAATTTGTACATAACATTGTAAATATTTCTTTGTATTTGTTTTTTCAATAAATATGATATAAAACAAAAAAAAAATAAAAATAAAAAGCAACATATTGTAATGTCTTTGTACATTACAATATGTTGCTTTTTTTAAAAATTCCACTGGATGACCTTGACCCAATTTTGTATAATTATAAAAGGGGAAATGTACTTGCAAAATTCATCAGTCTACTGATACCTTTCATACCGTACACATCTCGCTCTTAATCCCTGAATATAAAACTGCAACATGTCCCTAAAGGTCAAGTGTGCATCTTACGATACTAACACCATAACAACTTTTGAACAACTCGAAGATTTAACCAACGAAATGCGAGTTTTACTTACCGGTGGTTATCACTTAACTGTTGATGTTAGTGCTACTAATACAAGAATGTTCACTAAAACAAAATATTGCGATGATGAAATATTTATTTCTACACAACCTACAACTTCTTCATCGCCAACTGGTCAACATAACATCAAGTTCCAAAAGTATTACCAATGTTGAATAACTTTTGACAGACAAAACTACAACTAAAGAATCACATGATCAATATGAGTTAATAAAAAGGATGTGATACTTGTATAAATAATCATTTGCTTCTCAGCTCTCACCACGACAAGACCTATTTAAGAAAATGTTGTACAGAATGATGATTCAACTTGATGGAAAAATCTATGGAAAAGACTACAACACCATTGAACAAATGACCCAAGATTTAGATGTATTAACTAAAGAAGGATATCAAGCTAAATTAATTTTAAAATTTCCTGAAGTACATCCATTATCAACAGAAGAACTTGTTGCTATGGCTAAGGCGGAGAGAGAGAAAAAGTCTGAAGAAAACAAAGAGAAACAAACTTCCTAAATTTTAATAATCCTTACACTTGTAAGGTATAATTTTTTAAAACTCCATTTGGATGACCTTGAAATTACCCCCACCACTTTTCACAGTACATAAAACTCACTATTCAACACTATACACTCTTATTCTTTCACTGGACTCCGCAGCGTCAACATGGAAGAGCAAAAATACAAGTACAAACCTCGTTACTGTTGTGAACAACAGTGTACAGATTTAGGACCAATGATGGTGGATGGGTTAGCTTGTACTAAATGTGAATTCTTCGGATCTTGTTATTGCAAATGCAAAACAAAACAACTACCACCACCGGAATTGCGAACTTTAAAATTTTACAAATCAAGATATTTTCATACATGTTGTCCTCAAAGATGTTTCAAATTTCACCCTCTAGATCTTGCTCATTGTCAACGCACCAATTCTCATCAAGATGATTTTTGTACACATATGATAAAAAGATGTAAATACAGATCAGATTGGTATTCCGATCCTGTAGAACCATCAAATGTGTAATTTCAGTTTTACACTCTTTTTTAAAACTTCATTTGGATGACCTTGAGATTTCCCCCACCACTAGTTCTAATTTTTATATAATATTAAATCATTCCACTTCCAACACTCTAACTAACAACATGGAAAACAAATTTATCAAATTTGAACATATAATAACTGACAGGGAGGAGATGGAAGAATTGTTTCAAAACTTACTTTCTGTCATTGACGAATATCCTATAAGATGGTTCAGAATTGTAGTTCAATATTTAAATCCTGGTGAATTGTTTTCTTCATCAAGTGAAGAAGATGAAACAACTACTTCGGTTCAAATAATTGAATTAAAAGATGGAGAAGAAGAACTAAACGTTTTATTCAATCATAAGCTCAAGGTTCCCTATATAAAAGCCCCCTCCCTAGACAGCCCCCCTCCCTAGACGCCTGCTCAAGGTCACCATTATATAAGCCCCCTCCCTATGCGCCGATCCTCATTCCATCACCGACTCTCCAATAATGAACAACTCTCCATTGGCCCGAATGAATTCTAGTTTTGAAATAAACTCTAAAGAAGAGTTACAAGACATTTTTAATATTTTACAAGAACTTGTAGATAATTTTACAACCATCAAAATGAATTTGGAAATAACATACGATTGTCCTATTTGTGATAAGATTGAAAGTTCGGACGAAGACAGTTTACTAAATCTAACTCCTGCACCATCTGACACTACTGATGGTAATAATGAACAGCAAAATATTTCCCCCACCACTTCTTTGTAATTCTTCGTTCCCCCCACCACTTCTTTATTTAACTAACATTTCTCGCTTTCACTTCTCATTCCGTCTTCAACTTTTGAACTATCAACATCACTTGTTTTAAAATTTCAAACACTACAAAATCATGATGGATATGATGGATGAAGTTCCCTTCATAACTAGAATAGAAGAGGATAAATTGAAATTGGAAATTAAACGATTGGAAATGGAACGGGAAAACCAACTCGAAATGTTACGTTTGTTCAAGCTTTTCAAATACATCATCTGGGGACTCTGCGTTTACCTTCTCATCGTCGTTGGTGTTTGCATTTACAACTCTGTAGTTCATCACAAAAGTTCAACTTGTTTAAACTCTGCTGTTGCACATTAATTATATGTTCACAAATAAAATTCAAAATTTACTTCAGCCTATCCCACTATCACCAACTAGTTCAACTTTGAACTATTTCTGGTGGTAGTTGGGTAGGCTTTTTTAAAACTTACTCTGGATGACCTTGACATACTTTCCAGGCCCCCAGTTATAACTGTTGAATTTCAGTTTTGATCTTACTCTTAATTTTTGTTCAACTTTTAGAGTTTAGTTAACACAGTTGAATTTTACTTTTTAACTAACTCTTAATTCATGCCCAATTCTACTTCAAATTCAGGGCATATGCTCTCGCCATCTGCACCCTGCAGCTGCCCTGGCAGCTGACACCATCTGACCCCTGCAGCTGCCCTGGCAGCTGACGTCACTTCCGGTTTAGAAGTGGCTTTTTCCCACTACTATCGTTAAAAATATTAACTATAAAACTGTATTTTCGAGGTTATATTTACAAAGTAAGTAATATGCAGTGTTTACATTTCTGTTATTTACAAACAATGCTTTTCATAACGTTTGAATTTTCAAATTATACTCCTCAACAGTAATAAATCAATAATAATATACTTAGCAAACAGCTGACTTTTCAATCCTAGGACTCAAAAAATTCTCCAGGTGATTTTTCAGTCCTAGGACAAAAAAGAATCGGTTTTGGTACTATTGAGAGAGCAAAAAACCGGCTGATTTCGTGCAGAATGATAAAAAGCATTTTTTGGACATGTGTTTATTTGATTTTTTTAATTATGTACAAGCAAGTAATCATATCCCAAAGTCATGGAACATTTTTTTGTGTCATCCTGAATAATATATAAATAAAAATACCAAATATGTGTATAATTTAAGATGTCTTCAATTTTAAAATAAGTAATGTTATCGTGTGATGACGTATGTGTGACGTCATACGGTGACGTCACGGGTGTGTGACGTCATCGGACGACAGTGATATGTAGAAACAACATTTCTCTCTATATATTTTTTTATCGTGTAAAGAAAGAAGTATATTCACTGAAAGTTGAAGGCTTGAAAAAATAACTATAGAAATATCTTTAAATGTTACATATATACACGAAAGATACGTCTATCAGAATGAATTGAAGTAATTTTAATTATCAATCGGAAAGTTATAGAGATGTTAAATATTATTTTCTCAATACCAAATTCGTTAAGTGTACCAATTACTCACGGAATTAAAAAATAGTAATATGTGTAGAAGGAAAATGGTGGCTAGCGGATTATCAAAGTATTTTTAGAACATGTGTTTATACGATTTATTCCTTGTCACTGTCAAAGAATTATATTTTACTGGTCTAATAATTCCCGCCATTAGTGAACAAAACTTGACCGAAAAGTGTTAAACATCGCTTTCAAGCAACTTTATTCCCCCCTGGTACAACCTCTCTTACTCGACAATGTTTGGCGGAAAAAATTGAAAGATCTCGGTCAAACCATTTTATTTTACTGGCCTAACTGTTCCCGGCATCACTGAACAAAAGTTGGCGGAAAAGTTTTAAATACCGCCGTCAAGGAGCTTGAATTTATTCGCCTAATAACAAGCGCGTCTACTAGACAACGTTTGGCGGAAAAATTTGAAACATCTCGGTCAAAACATTTGAGTTGCTTCCGCTGTCTGCGTACCGTACAGAATACGCTTAGAAATTCCAGCGTAATGGTTTCAGCGCTGTTGCCGGGAGGTGAAGGAATATCGTGCGTCATGTTCAGCTGATGTGTGCCCCCGCGCAACCCCCGCGCGTAATTAAATGTACACGGCGGCGAGACATCTCCGCTCCGTCAACCGATTGTTGCATACCCGTGCTCAGGTAGAGGGGACGACTCTAGTATATTGACGCTGGCGGTAAGCCCTCCGCTGGGTCAACCGATTGTCGCATTGCAGTGCACACCTAGAGGGGACGACTTGAGTATGTTTCATGACTGTGGGATATGATTACTTACTTGTACAAAAAAAATGATTAAATAATTTTCTAACGATATTGTTACGTGAAATCGCGAGTTAAATTATAATGTTTAGTTAAGTTAATTTATTTTCGTCTAAAATTCTAGTTTTTTACTACGGGCTTCATCCGTGTGTCTGTTATATATTTTGGGCTGTAATTATAATGTTTCTTTGGACTATAATCGAGCAAACTATTTATATTATGTTTTGCGTTACTTAAAATTTTGTTATTATTCTTGCTTTATCTCAGTAAATAGTTATGTTTGTCTAATGTATGGAATTTATAAAAAGTGGGTTTTCCTTCAATAAATAAGTGTTTTCTTTACGATAGGGACTCAGCAGAGCAAAATGAAATGTTTAAACAACGTGAATATTTAGGTCAGTACATTAAAATGGTATGACAGTGACGACTTCAAACGATTAAACTATTTTCTAACGTTATTATTATTAAATGAAGTTGCGAGTCAAATTATAATGTTTTGTTAAGTTTATTAATTCTAACACAAGACAATATTACAGCTCGGTTGGATTTTTCTGAGGCATAACCACCATCTTTAGCCGAGTAGGTTTCTTCCGAAAAACGACTGGAGTTTTCTGTAATGCCATCATCGGGATCTTGACTTGAGTCGAGTACAATCTCGCTGCATGGCCCCGTGGTGAAGTCATTAACTGTAGCTCGCTTCTGATTGGCCCGGCCGCTGAGCCAATGAGAGACATCCGTTCCTCGCTGAGTCGGGATAAAACCGGGACCTGCTCGGGCCACTGTATCACTCTGCATCGAGCCGTCACGGGACCAGCCAAGAAGCAACTCCGACCTCTCCCCGCAAGCTACCGGGACTCGGCGGATACCATCGGAGACACCGGGCATTCGGCGATGTCTTGGGAGAAGCGCAAGCCCTGCGTGGTACACCGCCTCGGAGTCTACGCCAAGCGTGATACCCTTGAGGTCACCTCGCTTACGCCGCTCGATGTCTACGAGGGTCGCCGACGAGTCACTGGGGCATGCGCCGCCTACGTCCCGAGGAATGTCGCCGTGCCTGGGTCAGACTACTCCGGACTTATGCGAGGAGACTCGGACTCGCTGTGAGAAGATCCTTGGGCGTCTGGATCAGTTTGATCACGGGACCGTTAGGTCCCTTCCCTCGTTTGCACTTAGTCGGCGACTTCCTTCTTTACTGTCTTTTCTTTGCATGGCTTTGCGTGGGTTCTTTCTTATTTTTTTTTTGGCAAACTAACACTCTAGTGTACTTAAACTATGTCCCTTACCTATTTCCTATCACACCCCCCACAAAACATACCCGGGTGGTTCGCGCAGAGCGTTTTCTGCGGTCCCCCACACCTTGGTTCACTCGGTCGGTTGGCCTGCCCAGCTACGAGGAACTGCCCCCTAAACTTGGTTGGTTGGCAGGCTTGTCCGCTACAGCCAAGTTCCTTTTTTTTCTACATTCAATTTGACCTTGAACCTGTTTGAACCTGCTCAGGCGTAAAAATATTTGTTAAAACCCGAATAAACAATATAATTATAGCCCAATATATTAGGGTTACACGAATGAAGCCCGCAGTTCAAAAAATTAAGATTTAGTCGAAACGGCCTTTCTAAAGGCCACGGAAATAAACGTTTAAAAATTAATAATATTGTTTAAAAAGTGTGAAACTAAGGTGTATGATAGAATAAAGAGACCGGTGTGTAATAATTATTACATATTCCCGCCAAAATATAATCGTGGTCGAGTGTTAGTTGTGTAAAAGTATAAGGGGAATAAAATCCGTAGTTTTGACCGGGAATTTAAGAAGTTTTCTGTCATTTATTGAAGCAAAACTCCGGTTGTATAAATCGGATAAAAATTAATGGATTTTACCGGGTGAATAGAAATACTCTTAAATATATATTTTTTAAGAACATACAGTAATCTTTATGTGCCGGCCTTTGTAAGTAAATAAATTTGGTATCTAGCATTGCAATGCAAAGAGCGAGGGACTATAGCGGCACTAGCGTGATCGGCCCGACAGCCGGGGGTAACGTTTGGTCATAAACACAAATTAACAGGAAAATCAATACTCTCTGGGCTCCGCTAAAAGTTCAACAGCGTATTAGTAACGTCACACCACCACGTCACACACCCGTGACGTCACCGTATGACGTCATCACACGTCACACCCGTGACGTCACACACTCCACCTCCTCACCGTATGACGTCACACATACGTCATCACACGTCACTAATACGTAACCACTGATTAAAAACCGCTGAATTTGCGTTTGTCCCAGGTGCCTCAAAAGGCCTCTACTGAGGTTTGTTATTGTTTTTATTTTTTGTAAACAAATATGCTCATTTTGACGTTTGGGAGGTAGAAACAGCGCCTCCCGTGACAGTTAGGAGAAGTAATCCTAGCATCAGCGCTTTATTTTCCTCTGGTTTTCAGGGGCAAAACTAAAATTTTTTAACATGGGATGTCCCTACTTATTTGGTTCTGTATACATTGGTAATAGTGTTGACTTTAGAAAAGAAACAATTACAATACGGTTACACATAAAAGCGGTAACTTAAGTATAACATGGGATTAACATTTAAACCACAACGGAAAAGCCGGGAGCTCAGTAGCTCTTCAACATTGGACGAGTTAACACCGGACAACATACGTTTCCTACAAAAAATTGGGTTAAAACTAAATTACGATGGACATTCTGGATATATCTCAAGGACAGACGTTCGACGAAACCCTATGGGAGAAGGAATATCACACGCACAACCCTTACACTTCATCAAAATTAAACAATAATGATGAAATAAGGATTCCCATTCAACAACAAGATATTTACACATTACCCTGTGAGAGTTATTTATATATTGAGGGACAAGTATTAAAATTGGATGGAAAAACCGGTTCGTCTGTTCCTTTTATAAATAACCCAATGGCATATCTTTTTGACGAAATAAGATATGAAATATCAGGAGTGACAGTTGATTCAACAAAAAAGGTTGGTATAACAACAACACTAAAAGGATTAACATCATTAACACCGCATGAAAAGAATTCAATAGTCACCGCCGGATGGGTTACCCCCGATAAAGACAGCATAACACCTAATTCCAATGGTCATTTTGATTTTCACATACCTTTACGATTGCTTTTGGGATTCGCTGAAGATTACAAAAGAATAATAATAAATGTCAAACAAGAATTGGTATTACTCAGATCTTCAACTAACAAGAACTTGATACTAGCAGCAAGTGGCACTGAAGAAAGTAAACTAGAATGGCAGCTACAATTAAATAAAATCGTGTGGAGAGTACCTCATGTAAGATTAGCCGATGAACATAGAATCGTATTGTTAAGAAAGTTAAAATCTGACCGTGATATTGTAATGCCGTTTAGAAGTTGGGAATTCCATGAATACCCCATATTACCTCAAACAGAACGACAAACATGGACTGTTAAAACATCTACTTATTTGGAACGAGCAAGGTACATAATACTAGGTTTTCAAACCAATCGAAAAGATGTTATAACCGCACACGCAGGTCAATTTGACCATTGCAATATAAAGAATTGCAAAGTTTTTCTAAACTCTCAATTCTTTCCTTATGACAATTTAAATGTCATGTTTAGCAAAAAACGTTATTCCATCTTATACGATATGTATGCAAGATTTCAATCGTCATATTATGGAAAAACTAATACACCACTGTTATCACCTGAACAGTATTATTCAAAAGCCCCAATAATCGTTATCGATTGCTCAAAGCAAAATGAATCAGTAAAATCGTCAAGTGTGGATATAAAAATCGAAATGGAATTTGAAGATAAAATACCAGAAGGTACTTCGGCATATTGTCTCATTTTACATAACAAAATAGTAACGTACACTCCACTAACTGGAATAGTTAAAAATGTGTTATAAAAAACGGGTTTTAGGTGGGGGGCAATTGTTATAAAAGGAGGAAAACGAAGTAAAAATTTCATTATTTGTTTGACCATCCTATGGAAACATCGTTAGCAAAATGAGTTCACTTAATGCAAATACTAACGAAGAAGAAACTACACCGCTTATAGCCGACAACAGTTCCGATATAGAAAAACAAATTGAACAAGAAATGGATGAGTTCCTCAAGTTTAAACATAAGAAAAAAGAAGAGGAAGTTGAAAAAGGAATTAAAAAAAGAAAAGTCGATGACATTATTTCCACCAATATTTTAGCAGAGGTATTTCTTAGAATCTACTATCCCATCTCATCATGTATGACAAAAAGCGTATCTGCCGGAGTAATAAAATCATTGGAGTATTCACCAACTATTATTTTGAATCATGGATCTAAAATGGTGTTTTTCTCTGAAATTTCCTGGGAATCGTTTATGAAGCATATACATCTTTTAGAATGTTATTTGAGTAACAATACATATGGAAGAAGAACAAAATTAAGTTTGCTAGAATCAAATATTGAAATCGATATAGTAAAACATCGAGGAGGACAAATTGTTCGTTTTAGAGATTTAACTAAACATGACATAAAAATACACCTTACAAAAGATGAATTCTACACCCTCAGCTGTGCTACAGGTCCTATCACAAGATATTTAAAACAACTAATTTTTTCAAGCGCAATCATAGAGGAATATTTAACCGATACATTGGATAGACAACCGTATGTACCAATCCTATACGGTCCCGTAGATACTTCCATTTTCAATAGAATACCTCACGAAGTTGATATGTGGAGACAGTTGCACAACTATCAGACTAACTTCGGTATAGATGAAGAAGCACAAGAAATGAATGAAGAAGCATCTTGCAGCAACCAACTTGCAGTATAAAAAGACGTCCTCCATAATTTTACAAACAGTCCATTATCAACCTTTGTCATGAATAAACAAGTTTCATTTTCAAACCAATACCAAATAATGGAGGTGAAACGAGGTATAATTGAATTTCAAGCGTTTCGCGGTAACGACGGACATTTTATCATTAAAGAGTTAGTTATTCTAGACATGAACACATCTGTAGTTTATCACTATTTATTCCAACCCCCTATACCGTTCAACAGATTAACTACTAAAGCAAGAGTGACAAACAAATGGTTGATGAAACATTTTCACAACTTGAGATGGGATGAAGGTTTTATCCACTACAGTATGGTGCCACACATAATGAATCATTACTGTAAGGAATTTAAAATTATCTACACAAAGGGATTGGAAAAAACCGCTTGGATACAAGCATTTACAAACCATGAAGTGATAAATGTGCAAGTGGATAGAGATTTTCAGTGTCACTTTGCCAACATTTGTATCTCTACCAAAAACTTTAAACATCGGCAGTCCCAATGCGCTTTAAAGAACGCTTATCGTTTGAATGCATATCTACAACAGAATGGTGGGGGGTGGGAAGGATATAAAAGCGACAACGCAACCATGACCCAGCATGAGTATTACTCTAGCCTCCGAACAGTCAACACCTCCCACACAGATTCGCAAGACTAAGAATAATATCAACAATAAATAATAAGAAGAAAAAGTAAAGATGACGTCACAAACATTTTTACAATCTCTTGTTGATCAATTTAACAAACATTCAAAATCTACCGTCTTACCTACTAAAAGATGTTCAGAATTAAAAGAAGAAAAACATTATGTTATCCACACCATTAAGAAGATGGAAACTAGTGTTGGGGACGCCATCAACGTTACACTGAGTGAAGCACCCTACACACCCGGTGATGAACCAAAATTTCAAACATTTCTTCCCAAGCGCTTCGTGCACCTCCTGCAAAACGAAGATCTACGCCTTATCCATCCCGGCTCTCTGTACTTGGCATCCCACGGTCCAAGCGGAAGCAATTCAACGGAACTTACACTTCACGTCATGCCTACTGCCAACAACTAATTTATTATTTGTAATACTTTTGTACACCTTTGTGAATTATTTTAAAAATAAATAAAAATAAATAAAAATAAAAAAATAAAAAGCAATATACATATCACTATGTGTTTTTGCACATGGTGATATATTGCTTTTAAAAAAATAATTTTAGATGACCTTGACCTAGTTACAAAAACTATATAAATGGAGTAATTTTCAAGGGGATTTCCTCAGTCTACAATTGACTTCCGTGCTGTACACATCTCCCTTGGTTGTCCAATTATTATAAACGACAACATGTCTCTCAAAATCAAATGCGCATCATACGATACCTCCACCATCACAACTTTTGAACAACTCGACAATTTCGCTAATGAATTGCGAGTACTTCTCGCAGGCGGTTATCACTTAAATGCCGATGTTTATGTTACAAATAAGAAGATGTTTTCAAAACAAAACTACTGCGATGATGAAGTGTACTTTTCCACACAAACGGCAACAACATCCAGCCCTTCTACTCAAAATAATGTTAAATTCCACAAATACTACTAATGTTAAATTACAATAACAATACTCCATCAACTTGAGGCTTCGCTATAAAAAGGCTATTCAACCCAGACTAAGTCATCATTTGCTTTTTGACAACCGCAGCGATAACAACTACAACTACTATGCTGTACCGAATGATGATTGAATTTAATGGTAAAATATTTGGAAAGGACTATCAAACGGTAAAAGAGATGAGCTCCGATCTTGATGTATTAACTAAAGAAGGCTTCCAACCAAAGTTAATTCTAAAATTTCCAGAAGTACATCCACTATCCACTGAAGATCTCGTCGCAATGGCTAGAGCAAAAAAACAAGAACATGAAGTAAATATTAAAAAGGAGAAAGAAGAAAAATAAGACGAACCTATATCTTAAGTGTGCAACTATTTAATATTTGTACCCCATTCTTTTTTAAAACTCCATTTGGTTGACCTTGAAATTACCCCCACCACTTTTTTCTTTTAATAAAACTCTCTATTCTATACTATACACCTTCATTTCCCAACTCCACTTAGAACCGTCAACATGGAAAAGAAAAAAGAAGACTACAAACCACGCTACTGTTGTGAACAAAAATGTACCGATATAGGAAGATGGATGGTAGACGGATTAGCTTGTAGAAAATGTGAATTCTTCGGATCCTGTTACTGCAAATGCAAAACAAAACAACTACCACCACCAGAATTGCAAACCTTCAAAATTTATAAATCAAGATACTTCCACACTTGCTGTCCCCAGAGATGTTTCAAATTTCACCCAGAAAGACTTTTTAATTGCCGAAAGTGTGATGCATATTATAAAGACAACTTTTGTACATGCATCAAAAATTTGTGCAAATATAGATCAGATTGGTCTTCTGATCCTATTCAAGCTTCAGATGTATAGCTGTAGTCACTGACTGCAGCTCTTTTTTAAAATTTCATTTGGTTGACCTTGAGATTATCCCCACCACTTATTTTACAATATATATATATATTCTATATACCCTTTAACACACTTCTCATTTACACTACATTGCTTGGACTAACACCAACATGGGTGACAGATTTATTTCTTTTGAACATTTAATTACCAAAAGAGATGAGATGGAAACTCTATTTCACAACTTACTCACACTTATGGATAGGTATTCTTTAAGATGGATCAACATCAAAGTAAAATATGTAGATCCTACCAGAATATTTTCATCATTATCATCATCATCATCTTCCAACAGTCCAGGGGAAGAAGAAGAACCAACTTATGGTATTACAATTATTGAATTAAACAGCGAGGAACAAGACAATCAAATTCAAATTATAAATAAACTTAATATTTCGTTTACAAAAGTGATTGGTATTTCTATTCTATATTAAAGCTATTATTATTTTATTTCTATACACTTCCCACAACCTACCCGGACGGCGTTTCGCGGCGAACTGCGGTAACTGAAGTTCTCTCACTTCTCGTTTTGGATTACCCCCACTCTTTTTCTTCCCCCCACCACTATTCCCCGTTTCCATATAAGCGACCGCCTTACCGCCGCCACCATTTGTTTGCCTACCGCCGAACGATGAACCAGCCTCAATTAGCAAAGAATACTACTACTTTTGCAGTAACTTCGCAACAAGATTTACAGGATATTTTTCAAACTTTAACCGATGTTGTAAACACGCCAAACAACACAGTTACTATTACTGTTGAAATTACCTACAATTGTCCAGAGTGTGAAAGGATGGAAAGCGAGAATGTTGAAGAATTAGAAATGCCAAACAACAGTCCTTCATCCGCCCACGATTCAACACCAGACGATGAAAGCTAGTCCTACACAAATATTCTTTTTCAATCCCCCACCACTTTATATTAAATATATATATCCTCCCCTTATTCGCTCTCCTCATTTCATCGTCTACTTTTACACCATCTACACCGCTCCTCTCTTACCTGTACACAAACATGATGGACAGCTTTTCAATCACATCACAATTGGAAGACGATAAATTAAAACTCGAAATTAACAGAATACAATTGGAAGCACAAAATCAGGAAGAAATGATCCGGCTGTTAAAGCTCTTCAAATGCGTACTGTGGTTGGTATGTGTCTATCTGCTCATCGTCATCACCATCGGCATTTACCAGACCGTCACCGCCAAACATCGCTTGGACACCACTTCAAATAAAAATTCTACTTGGCTTTCCTAAAATACATTATTAATTCCCACAGCCCCACACCCCCCATCCGCTCCCGCCACACTCCCGCCCGCGACTCATCCCCAGACTCCCCACCTTTTTTAAAACCCCCTCCGGATGACCTTGACACACTTACCAACCCCTCCCCAAACCCCCCAAAATCACCCCCAAATCAACAACACACACCTGCCACTTACAACCGCTGACCTTGACCTGCGCCAGGACCGGCAAATCCCATCTACTTTGGTAAGGGGGTTTTCCAGGTTTCTGAAGCACAACAATTTGGGAGAGCTTCCATGGGGTTGGGAAGTATTCTAGCCTTAAAATGGCATTAAAAATTAATGTCAATAACACAAAGGCTTTTCTAGGAAGTTCTTGAAGGACCCTACCAGTTATTAAATCATATCCAGGGGATTTCCTTGGGTTCACTTCTTTAATAATTACAGTTTTGATCTCACTTGGAGTAACTGCTTGAAGGGGTAAGTCCATCTGAGTTGGGGCTTCAAGAAGTTCATCAAGTTCGTCACTGATGTCAATACCGGTATCATTAGGTTTGAAGACATTTTCAAAATATTCACAAAAAGCTTCACTCTTTTCCTTGTTACTCTTTGCCCAGGAGCCGTTAGATTTAGAAATGGGTGGGATTGGTGTTTTAGGTTGTTTAAAATTCTTGGTAGCTTTCCATAATGAGTAGTTGGTCGCTTCTGTCGGAGAAAGATTTTCAGTGAATTCCTTAAACCAGTCATTTTTTAGTTCTTTTAACATCACAGTAAGTTGCCGTGATGCCCTGTTAAAGTTTGTCTTATATACAGGATTTCTAGTGTTTTGCCAAATTCTCCTCAAACGTCTCTTTTCTGCTACTTTCCTTTTTATAAAAACTGTTGTTGTGTGTTGTGTGTAGTTTATTCTTTGGCCGTTTTTGCTTGTTTGTCTTGGTGTCGCAAGCCAGGCTGAATGTTGCACCAGTTGAGTGAATGTTTCAACAGAATTATCAACATCATCAGGAGTTTTTAGAGGGATTTTCAGATTAACTTTTTCAGAAATGAGATGTCGAAAGTAGTCCCAATCCGTAAATTTATTGCACAAACCTGGAGGCTGCTCTTGTAAAATTATGGAGGTTTCCAAGCTTAAAATAACAGGTGAATGATCTGATGAGAGGTCGAGATTTGATTCAATTTGCAAATAGTTGTCTGAAATACCTTTAACAACAAAAAAATCTAGCAGGTCAGGGAGTTTATTTGGATCTGTCGGCCAGTATGTTGGTTCGCCGGTAGAAATGTGACTTAAGTTGTTACCAGCCATAGCTCTTGCAAGCTGCCGCCCTCGTGGATTATTTATTCTGGAGCCCCACATGTGATTTTTAGCATTGTAATCCCCACCAGACAAAAATCTATGACCAAGGGTGTTGAAAAATCAATAAATTGAATAATAGTAATATTATGCCTGGGAGATCATGTAACATGATGGACACGATGGTTTGTTTTGCTTTTTACGTGAACAAAATATGCTTATTTTGAAGTTTGAGAAGAAGAATAAAGCGCTTGCTACACGGAAATTAAAATGACATACCATCAGCTCTGTTGACTGCTGCAGCTTCTAAAATGAATATAGGCATATTACAGATGTTAAAACAATAAAATAAATTTATAATAATATTTATATGTGGTTAGTTATTGTTATAGGTTAAATTAAAATGTGAAAACATCAAAACATCAAACGGTTTCTAATAGGTAATGTGTTAAGAACATTTTTTTTAATTATAGGCTACTTTTTAATTCGATAATTTAATTTATGTCTGATGTTACTTATGTATTCTTTTATTTGTATTACACCAGCAAAAAACTATCATAACAATTTTGAAAATTGATGGGTCTTTATCAGCTAATAGGTATAGATAATAGACAATCAACAACACCAAAATAACTTACGCCTTTGAAACTGTTCACGAAAGGAAAAACGTTATACAATATTGAAAGATATAAAATATCTCTCGTCAATCCTCTTCCACTTGTAAATTATAGTAAATGGAGCAGAATATAATATTTAATGTTTGAATAATTTGGACCAAGGTGTACAGATATTAATAAATCCGTCATTTTCAATTACATAAAAAAAAATAGTTTCCTTCACCATTCATAGCATTCCTCACCCCATTCCAAATTACTTTCCACTTTACAAAAAACTAAAACGAAAAACTAAAAGCTGGGCCGGACGCATCTTTGATAATATACTGTGTATTGTAATCATCGTTGTTCGTTATAATACTATCGTAATATTTATTTGTTGGAGTCAAGATGTTAAGTTTGCAGGATGCTGATCTACGAGTACCGCGTGGTGAAGCCGCTGACGACTGCGGAGTGCCAGGTGGCCTCCCTGTACACTGTTGTGTTGTTGCAGGATGCTGACCTACGAGTACCGCGTGGTGATGCCGCTGACGACTGCGGAGTGCCAGGTGGCCTCCCTGTACAGTGTTGTGTTGTTGCAGGATGCTGACCTACGAGTACCGCGTGGTGATGCCGCTAACGACTGCGGAGTGCCAGGTGGCCTCCCTGTACACTGTTGTGTTGTTGCAGGATGCTGACCTACGAGTACCGCGTAATGATGCCGCTAACGACTGCGGAGTGCCAGGTGGCCTCCCTGTACACTGTTGTGTTGTTGCAGGATGCTGACCTACGAGTACCGCGTGGTGAAGCCGCTAACGACTGCGGAGTACCAGGTGGCCTCCCTGTACACTGTTGTGTTGTTGCAGGATGCTGACCTACGAGTACCGCGTGGTGATGCCGCTGACGACTGCGGAGTGCCAGGTGGCCTCCCTGTACAGTGTTGTGTTGTTGCAGGATGCTGACCTACGAGTACCGCGTGGTGATGCCGCTAACGACTGCGGAGTGCCAGGTGGCCTCCCTGTACACTGTTGTGTTGTTGCAGGATGCTGACCTACGAGTACCGCGTAATGATGCCGCTAACGACTGCGGAGTGCCAGGTGGCCTCCCTGTACACTGTTGTGTTGTTGCAGGATGCTGACCTACGAGTACCGCGTGGTGAAGCCGCTAACGACTGCGGAGTACCAGGTGGCCTCCCTGTACACTGTTGTGTTGTTGCAGGATCCTGATCTACGAGTACCGCATGGTGATGCCGCTGACGACTGCGGATTGCCAGGTGGCCTCCCTGTACACTGTTGTGTTGTTGAAGGATGCTGATCTACGAGTACCGCGTGGTGATGCCGCTAACGACTGCGGAGTACCAGGTGGCCTCCCTGTACACTGTTGTGTTGTTGCAGGATGCTGATCTACGAGTACCGCGTGGTGATGCCGCTGACGGCCGCGGAGTGCCAAGTGACCTCCCTGTACACTGTTGTGTTGTTGCAAGATGCTGATCTACGAGTACCACGTAATGAAGCCACTAACGACTGCGGAGTACCAGGTGGCCTCCCTGTACAGTGTTGTGTTGTTGCAGGATGCTGATCTACGAGTACCGCGTGGTGATGCCGCTAATGACTGCGGAGTACCAGGTGGCCTCCCTGTACAGTGTTATGTTGTTGCAGGATGCTGATCTACGAGTACCGCGTGGTGATGCCGCTGACAACTGCGGAGTACCAGGTGGCCTCCCTGTACACTGTTGTGTTGTTGCAGGATGCTGATCTACGAGTACCGCGTGGTGATGCCGCTGACGGCCGCGGAGTGCCAGGTGGCCTCCCTGTACACTGTTGTGTTTTTGCAGGATGCTGATCTACGAGTACCACGTGGTGATGCCGCTGACGGCTGCGGTGTACCAGGTGGCCTCCCGGTACACTGTTGTGTTGTTGCAGGATGCTGATCTACGAGTACCGCGTGGTGAAGCCGCTAACGACTGCGGAGTACCAGGTGGCCTCCCTGTACACTGTTGTGTTGTTGCAGAATGCTGATCTACGAGTACCGCGTGGTGAAGCCGCTAACGACTGCTTAGTACCAGGTGGCCTCCCTGTACACTGTTGTGTTGTTGCAGGATGCTGATCTACTAGTACCGCGTGGTGAAGCCGCTAACGACTGCGGAGTACCAGGTGGCCTCCCTGTACACTGTTGTGTTGTTGCAGGATGCTGATCTACGAGTACCGCGTGGTGAAGCCGCTGACGGCTGCGGAGTACCAGGTGGCCTCCCTTTACACTGTTGTGTTGTTGCAGGATGCTGATCTACGAGTACCGCGTGGTGAAGCCGCTGACGGCTGCGGAGTACCAGGTGGCCTCCCTGTACACTGTTGTGTTGTTGTAGGATGCTGATCTACGAGTACCGCGTGGTGAAGCCGCTGACGGCTGCGGAGTACCAGGTGGCCTCCCTGTACACTGTTGTGTTGTTGCATAATGCTGATCTACGAGTACCGCGTGGTGAAGCCGCTGACGGCTGTGGAGTACCAGGTGGCCTCCCTGTACACTGTTGTGTTGTAGCAGGATGCTGATCTACGAGTACAGCGTGGTGAAGCCGCTAACGACTGCGGAGTACCAGGTGGCCTCCCTGTACACTGTTGTGTTGTTGCAGGATGCTGATCTACGAGTACCGCGTGGTGAAGCCGCTAACGACTGCGGAGTACCAGGTGGCTCCCTGTACACTGTTGTGTTGTTGCAGGATGCTGATCTACGAGTACCGCGTGGTGAAGCCGCTAACGACTGCGGAGTACCAGGTGGCCTCCCTGTACACTGTTGTGTTGTTGCAGGATGCTGATATACGAGTACCGCGTGGTGAAGCCGCTGACGGCTGCGGATTGCCAGGAGGCCTCCCTGTACAGTGTTGTGTTGTTGCAGGATTCTGATCTACGAGTACCGCGTGGTGATGCCGCTGACAACTGCGGAGTACCAGGTGGCCTCCCTGTACAGTGTTGTGTTGTTGCAGGATGCTGATATACGAGTACCGCGTGGTGATGCCGCTAACGACTGCGGAGTACCAGGTGGCCTCCCTGTACACTGTTGTGTTGTTGCAGGACTGATCTACGAGTACCGCGTGGTGATGCCGCTGACGGCCGCGGAGTGCCAGGTGGCCTCCCTGTACACTGTTGTGTTTTTGCAGGATGCTGATCTACGCGTACCGCGAGGTGAAGCCACTTACGACTGCGGTGTACCAGGTGGCCTCCCTGTACACTGTTGTGTTGTTGCAGGATGCTGATCTACGCGTACCGCGTGGTGAAGCCACTTACGACTGCGGTGTACCAGGTGGCCTTCCTGTACACTGTTGTGTTGTTGCAGGATGCTGATCTACGAGTACCGCGTGGTGATGCCGCTGACGACTGCGGAGTACCAGGTGGCCTCCCTGTACAGTGTTGTGTTGTTGCAGGATGCTGATCTAAGAGTACCGCGTGGTGATGCCGCTAACGACTGCGGAGTGTACCAGGTGGCCTCCCTGTACAGTATTGTGTTGTTGCAGGATGCTGATATACGAGTACCGCGTGGTGATGCCGCTACCGACTGCGGAGTACCAGGTGGCCTCCCTGTACAGTGTTGTGTTGTTGCAGGATGCTGATCTACGAGTACTGCGTGGTGATGCCGCTAATGACTGCGGTGTACCAGGTGGCCTCTATATGTACACTGTTGTGTTGTTGCAGGATGCTGATCTACGAGTACCGCGTGGTGATGCCGCTAATGACTGCGGAGTACCAGGTGGCCTCCCTATGTACACTGTTGTGTTGTTGCAGGATGCTGATCTACGAGTACCGCGTGGTGAAGCCGCTGACGGCTGCGGAGTACCAGGTGGCCTCCCTGTACACTGTTGTATTGTTGCATAATGCTGATCTACGAGTACCGCGTGGTGAAGCCGCTGACGGCTGTGGAGTACCAGGTGGCCTCCCTGTACACTGTTGTGTTGTTGCAGGATGCTGATCTACGTGTACCGCATGGTGATGCCGCTGACGACTGCGGAGTACCAGGTGGCCTCCCTGTACACTGTTGTGTTGTTGCAGGATGCTGATCTACGAGTACCGCGTGGTGATGCCGCTAATGACTGCGGAGTACCAGGTGGCCTCCCTATGTACACTGTTGTGTTGTTGCAGGATGCTGATCTACGAGTACCGCGTGGTGAAGCCGCTGACGGCTGCGGAGTACCAGGTGGCCTCCCTGTACACTGTTGTATTGTTGCATAATGCTGATCTACGAGTACCGCGTGGTGAAGCCGCTGACGGCTGTGGAGTACCAGGTGGCCTCCCTGTACACTGTTGTGTTGTTGCAGGATGCTGATCTACGAGTACCGCATGGTGATGCCGCTGACGACTACGGAGTACCAGGTGGCCTCCCTGTACACTGTTGTGTTGTTGCAGGACTGATCTACGAGTACCGCGTGGTGATGCCGCTGACGGCCGCGGAGTGCCAGGTGGCCTCCCTGTACACTGTTGTGTTTTTGCAGGATGCTGATCTACGCGTACCGCGTGGTGAAGCCACTTACGACTGCGGTGTACCAGGTGGCCTCCCTGTACACTGTTGTGTTGTTGCAGGATGCTGATCTACGCGTACCGCGTGGTGAAGCCACTTACGACTGCGGTGTACCAGGTGGCCTTCCTGTACACTGTTGTGTTGTTGCAGGATGCGATCTACGAGTACCGCGTGGTGATGCCGCTGACGACTGCGGAGTACCAGGTGGCCTCCCTGTACAGTGTTGTGTTGTTGCAGGATGCTGATCTAAGAGTACCGCGTGGTGATGCCGCTAACGACTGCGAAGTGTACCAGGTGGCCTCCCTGTACAGTATTGTGTTGTTGCAGGATGCTGATATACGAGTACCGCGTGGTGATGCCGCTAACGACTGCGGAGTACCAGGTGGCCTCCCTGTACAGTGTTGTGTTGTTGCAGGATGCTGATCTACGAGTACTGCGTGGTGATGCCGCTAATGACTGCGGAGTACCAGGCGGCCTCCCTGTACACTGTTGTGTTGTTGCAGGATGCTGATCTACGAGTACCGCGTGGTGATGCCGCTAATGACTGCGGAGTACCAGGTGGCCTTCCTATGTACACTGTTGTGTTGTTGCAGGATGCTGATCTACGAGTACCGCGTGGTGATGCCGCTAATGACTGCGGAGTACCAGGTGGCCTCTCTATGTACACTGTTGTGTTGTTGCAAGATGCTGATCTACGAGTACCGCGTGGTGATGCCGCTAATGACTGCGGAGTACCAGGTGGCCTCCCTATGTACACTGTTGTGTTGTTGCAGGATGCTGATCTACGAGTACCGCGTGGTGATGCCGCTGACGACTGCGGAGTACCAGGTGGCCTCCCTTTACAGTGTTGTGTTGTTGCAGGATGCTGATCTACGAGTACCGCGTGGTGATGCCGCTAACGACTGCGGAGTACCAGGTGGCCTCCCTGTACACGATCGCCCAGATGAGCAGAGAGGAGACCGGTGGCAGCGAGGGTGTCGAGATAGTCAAGAACGAGCCGTTCACGGACAACCCTTTGCTGGGCGATAACTACTCCTCGGGTCAGTACTCATTCAAGAAGTATTATGTGGAAAAAAAGATGCCGGCACTCCTGAGACTTATCTCCCCAAAAGGATCGAAAGTAGTTCACGAAGAATGCTGGAATGCTTACCCTTATTGCAAAACCGTAATTACCAATCCCGGATACATGAAAGACGACTTCCGCTTGGAGATCATAACCATGCACAAAAATGATAGAGGCGATGAAAATAACGTTTTGCAGTTGCCTCCCGAACTACTGGAGCAGAGAGAGGTATATTACTTGGACATCACGAATGACCACATAGCCGAGAGCGATTACAACCCCAGGACCGACCCCAAACTGTACCGATCCGTCAAGACAGGCCGCGGCCCACTGGTGGGCAACTGGAGGGAGACGGTCACCCCCGTCATGACCTGCTACAAGCTGGTCAACGTCCACTTCCGCTGGTTCGGGCTCCAGAACAAGGTGGAGAGAGTCGTCCAGAAATTCCAGAATCGTTTGTATTTAATTCTCAACAGAAAAATATTTTGCTCGATGGACGAATGGTGTGGCCTCACACTCGAGGATGTTAGAAAAATTGAAGAAGAGACTAGAGAGTTGTTAAACAAACAGCGTACTTCAGGTGCAATTAAGGGAACTACACATTTTACGTAAAAGTGTTAGAGATATTAAACATTTTGTTTGGTTAAATTGTATTTGTAACAGTACGCCTACGTTCTAAAGATATTTTTTATTAAGGCTAACAATTATTTAATTATTTTAGTTTAAGTTAAGGTAAAAGGCTCTCTAATTTTAGTTGAATAAAACATTTTGTATTAGGCCACAAAGTTTTTCGCTTAACGTCAACAATTGAAAACGTTGATTATATGTAAACTGCATTATGATTCCTATACCCTATGATACAACACTGGTTGGGTTTATTAGTTAGCGACGCCACTTTGTTATAGTTTTAACTTATTTTCCGTATCTGTTAACAGTTTTTTCAATCAATCGATCAATCAACAGATCATCAAATCAATCAAAAATACAATCATATTTTTTTAAAGTGCAAAAACCAAAAAGGTTTGTCTGCACTTGAATAGTACTTAACACAAATAAAAATGTTTTCCATTAAGCAATCTAGACAGTTTTTGTGAGAGTTCCTTCTTTCCTACAGCACATACAGCACAAAAAAAAAGTAAAAGAGCAACAAAAACAATAACAAAATATATCTATGAAAAACAATTACAATTGAGACCATAATATCTAAAACTCAACAATGAAAATACCTATAATACCCAACATTGCAACTGTAAAAAATTTATGGAGCAAAGTTAGCAACAAGACCAGAGCTATAAGAGACCATTCCAGATGTGATTCTTGAAATGAGCTCTGAAATGTACTCTGTACGAAGTTACATTCAAAAAATAATCAGGCAAACTGTTAAATGTTCTTGGTACAAATACTTCTAAGGATCTGATTCCATATTTATTCTTAAATCTAGGGACATGGTAATAATTTCTTCTTACTCTATAACGATGTGTATTTACAATTTTAAATGAATTGTCAAATAAATTATCTGTACAGATTAAAAATAAAAAAATTACTAGGTGATTTTCAAATACCTTGTTCCCTTGTTGTTATAAAAATGATGTAATTTTTCAAACTAGGTTAGACCTGACGGTGAAATGCTTTAAAATTAAGGGACTTAAATTAGTTGATCCATCACTGTTAGTACAAGTTGAAAGAAAAAATGCTCTAAAAATGTATTGCAGTATGTGACCAAAGATTGGCAGATCAGCCAATCAACTAGTGTAAAAATAGTACGTTGACGTAGCGAATGGTTTTGCAAGTTTTTATCCGATGGAATGCGATTCATTTCTATGGGTTCTAGTTCTAGTCTAGAGGTTCTAGTCGGAAATCGCAGTGTCTGGTGTCTTTTAAGCACTTATTTTCTCAGAAAGGCGTCCAGTATAGTGCCTTTTAGATCTTGATTACAGTAAAGTACTCCTGACGATCGTGAGACAACAGTAACCATTAAAAATGTGTTTTGTCTGTAAAAAAGGATGTTACGCTTTGACTACCGCGGTATATACCATGTCTTTTTTAATGTAACGTAGAATATTTTATCCGCTTTTGAAGACGTTTCGATGATAGGCGGATATCAATAGTCGAGTTTTGATTGACTGATACTGATTGAGATTTGGGTTTTGCAAGATAATCTAAATTGTTACAATTTATTACAATTTTATCAACATAAAAATCGAACTACGAAATAAAAACTGCTAGTACCACAATATAATTTATACATAATACTAAATATCGGTATTTTTGTTATCTGACACTTTAATAGAAGCCTTTCAGTCTTTTCAGAAGCCTTTTAGAAGCTTTTCAGTTATCGCCATCAAAAGACTCCGCGATCAGAAAAACTTATCGTAGCTGACTCAAATTGTGAAACACTGTACACATTCATAAAAAGTATTAGATTAAATGCATTCTTCTTGTTTCCGGACTATGTACCATACGCAGACTCCAACAAACTTTTGATCCCATGAACTTTTTTTTAATTCACTGACTATTTAGATATTTGACTCCTAAACTATGATTTAAAAGTCACTGATACAATAACACGTGTACCTGTCATAAAAATTATCTGAACTGACGATAATTTGAATGCAAATGCGGTCAATTTGAATAAGTGAAAGTGTCTGCGCCCTGGTATCTAAATAGGTTGTAGTTTCGAACTCTATTGTATTGAAACAGGTGATAGATAAATTGGCAGCTGATTCTCTAGCGAACAGCTGTTGGCAATAAAGTTTTTCTTGCAACAATGCATTACTCAAGAGTTTCATCAATAACGCCTCCTTAACATATTGCCATTGCCCACTTGCATTGCTCAGTCTTGCAACTGGTTGTTACAGTGATTTGTTTGTTTTCAACAATGCACAGCGTGCTTGACGTAACTTAGATGTTGTATTTACATACAGGTTTAATATGTACTAAGGGTAAATATGGCCGTATGATGTATGTTCTGTACTCTATCGTAATTATCCAAATAACCTCATAGCGTGTCTAACTTAAGGTAACAAGCGAGATATACAAGTATAAAAAAGAGGAATGTAAAAAAAAATAGGCCTACGGTATTTGAAACGTACATAAAACAAATATCAGTAAAGATATTATTGTTTAGCCTTTTTTAAGGAGCTCTAGTTTGGTTTATAGTATTTGTTTGGTGTGAACTTTTAAAATTGAACTATCACCAAAGAGAGTTAAAATTTATTTGATCTTTTTATGTTTTCTCTTAACAATATCACTATTTATAAAAATCCGCATACACTTTAAATATTTCACTTAAGTAAAAATGATGCCATACGATAACTGCATTGTTGTAGAAAATGAGGTTTCACGCCCATCAGTGGCAAAGGTTGTTAATGTATGTATGTCAATAAGTAGGTACATGCGAGAGTGAATAACTATAAACTAATGATAAGACATCCGTGAAGGCTGGACGTCCGTGACGGCGACGGACGTACAGTTGGCAATTGTGCGTCGCGGTTAGTCGGGATGTTTGTGACGGCGGTGGTGGCAGCCCTGGTGGGATTAACCTCCGCTTCGGATCACCTGTGAGTAAACAAACAGCTGATCCCGTCAAACCAGCTGATAGCATTGTTGTCGGTGTCTATGTGATATTCGTTATTGTTGAAAACCCGCGAAGCTGCGAGCGTCAAGTAATTTTGGTGAGGAGTAAAATATCCATATAACATGTTTAATTATTTCTGTGATTAAATTGTAACTGTGATAAATAAATAAATTGTTATTAGGTTTTTAAGATTGATGACGTTCTCTCTGTTGAATCGCGAGGATTGTATGTATTGTTGACGCAAAAACTTTTAATTATAATGTGAAAGAACTATTCGATGATTTTTTTAGTTAATGAAGAAAATACATACAATTTAATTATTACTTCATTTATTTGCACATTTGTTTGTAGGCTAGTAAAAGTGAAAATTACAAAATTATTTAATTATTTCTTTTACTTATTTCTTATTAATAAAAATACTTCTAATAATACTGTCAGTGAGCTTGTTATGAAATGCACTCAGAATAAATATGGTTTTTCTTTCTTATAGCACCATAAGAAAACAAATCAACAATGGTTGACGTTTTGGGCAGTAATATTTGAACTAGCAATTTAAATGTTGCATGCCACATTATGAAAACGTTTTTCTGCCGGGTTTCTTCTGAAAATGCCATTTTTTTTACGAAATTGAAATACGAAATCGTAATTTATCATACCTTAAGCTTTGCCATCACTGTTTATATTTTTGAGCGAAGAGAGCGAAGCTCCTATACTACACTCTGGCTTTTTATTTACAAATACTCCTCCTGAACGGCTGGAGTGATACTCACGAAATTTTGCTCGGTCATAGTAACCATCTATGGGAATGTATAAATCTGAAATGGTCCAAATCGGGCATAAAGGTTCTGCCCTACGGCCCTTTAAAGTTACCATGTTATTTTAATAGAAGAAATATTTTATTTGGTTTGTTAACAGTGTGTTGATTATACAGCTGTTATAAGGATCAAATTTACTGCAGACTGTTACTATCAGCTGTTCATGAATACAGTAGTTTTATGTGAAATTTAAGTGTTACAGATTTGTGGCGAGTAAGCGCAGCGAACAACCTAAATCTGGCGACGAGTATGTGCAGCGAATGAGCCGACCCAAAATGTGTGTGAGAGCAGCGAACAAACTAAATTGACGGCGAGTGGGCGTAGCGAACGAGCTAAACCCTGACGGCGAGTGGGCGTAGCGAACGAGCTGACCCAAAAGGCGATTGAGCTTAGCAAAAGAGCTCACTTGAATTACCTATAAAATATTTGCTATTATTGATTTAAAAAAAAAGTCGCTCCGCTCAATATTGCAGGCAGACAACTGCATTGTATACCTTGTTAAATTTGCTTTAGGGATTACAAAATTAATCTGGATTTCAATCCCTCTTTAAAATATTTTAATTGATTAATTTACACCGACAATTGACTCAAATAATTTCATTGGAATTAACAGATTAGTTTTACAAATTTTCTGGGTTTCAATGTATAATTTAAAGTTTCCAAAACAACGAAATGGATGATGAGATTTTCCAGCTGATACATTTTTTACTGGAATTAGTATTTCAGCTTTCAAATGAAAATTGAACGCCATCCAATAACCTGTAGTGTCACAGGTAATAGAATAGAAGGAAGTACTTAAAGGCCCGGGACGCATTTTATACGTCTAACCCTTGCATAAACATTAGATGTAGGATCTAAATTTAATATGAAAATTGTATCCTTTAACATAAACACCAAAACACCCACGAATGCTTGGTAGGGTTTCAACCGGTTTGCCGCGGGTTGTCTTCTGGTAACCGCCAATTGTCGCATTGCCACAACAACGTGATAGAAAGTTGGAGGAAGCTACAAAGGTGTTCATTAAAGATGGTTTCATCGCCGCCGCGCCGCCTCCGTGTCCAAACCTCTGACTAAAGTCGCGGCCACGAAATAAGGCGGGTGAATGATTTTGCAACGTTGCCAAATTTCCATTTCTTATTAATTCAATCATATGGTTTATATTTATGTCAATGTTTTTATCTGTTTTATTAGATGATAGTTATTTTGATCATTTTTATAGAATATACATTCAACATACGGTCTAGGCAACGCTGGATGCTCAGTGTTGCCAGTTTATGCATCAAAGTAAGCGATTTTCCTTAATCTCTTTCATATTTTGGTTCCATGTGACAACATCGCATTTTTAGTCAACCGCCTGATTTCGTGGCCGCTACTGTAGGTATACAATGCAGTTGTCTGCTTGCAATATTGAGCGGAGCGACTTTTTTTTTAATCAATAATAGCAAATGTTTTATAGGTAATTTAAGTGAGCTCCTTCGCTACGCTCACTCGCCGTCAATTTAGTTCGTTCGCTGCGCTCACTCACCTTTTGGGTCGGCTCATTCACTGCACACACTCGTCGCCAGACTTAGGTTGTTCGCTGCTCTTACTCGCCACAAGTCTGCAATACTCTAATAACTTTTGATTACGCAGGTTTGCTGTGACGGGGTATTATATGTTTACAAGAAATTAATGATTAAAGGTGCGTTGTCCAAGATTTGCACCTCCTCTCCGTAAACGTGGCAAGTACAAACGTAAACAAACCACTAATTTTACACTGTTATTTGATCCTAATAACAGCTGTATAATCAACACACTGTTAACAAACCAAATAAAATATTTCTCCTATTAAAATAACATGGTAACTTTAAAGGGCCGTAGGGCAGAACCCTCATGTCCGATTTGGACCATTTCAGATTTATACCTTCCCATAGATGGTTACTATGACCGAGCAAAATTTCGTGAGGATCACTCCAGCCGTTCAGGAGGAGTACTTGTAAATAAAAAGCCAGAGTGTAGTATAGGAGCTTCGCTCAAAAAGGTAGTTTAGGCATATCTACGTTTCCTCTCCGTAGTCCCTAACCAGTTAGTAAGGGCTTTCATGGTGTGATAAATCTTAAGTAGGCCTAACTTACAGTGTTCTGTATTTCATTGAACCATGGGTGAAAAATGTCGAGTTGGAATTTAAATAAAGATTATGGCTGTAAAATAACAAGATAAATCAGATTGTAGTCGTTAATTGGAACTTTAGGTCACACAATATTTAAATCCGCAAACCTTATAAATTATTATGTATAAGCCATACGTTTGAAGAAAAGCGTGAGAGCCGTTTTCTAGATCCGTGTGCTTACATACAAACATACCTTACTCGTATTGGAGTACTGTATAGGATAAGAAAAAATCAACAATGGTTGACGTTTTGAACTGTAATCCTATACTATCATAGGCGTCATTTCAGCATTCTGATTGGGGGGGCAAGATTTTCAAAAAGTCATACCCCCTTCCCCCTTCCCACAAATACGACAAACCTCTTAAATTTCGCTAAAAACTGTCAATAAAAGCTAATTAAATTGTGACACTAAGCTGTCCATAAAATGTGAACTTATAATATAATCTCACAACCCCATTAAAACAATACCCCAATGCATGTAAAATTTGATTATACAGTATAACATGTTTCTATTTGTAGAAAGTCATTATTCTTCTGGAACTGCCAGTGGTTACTGTGATGTAAAACACCTTAAGAAATTTAATGGATTTAATTGGTTAATGTATACTAAATCGTTAAAATAAAATAAAACATCATTTTATAACTATTTAGTTATTTTTATTGTATATTATTTACAACTCTAAAGTTTTAGAGTCGGATACATAGCTTCATAGGTTTGTATGGTAAAATACAGTGTTTTATCTTTATCAAAAATTAGTTTTTGACACAGCACCTTTGCAGTCTGCCGTATAATGGACAAAAAAAAAATCATTTAACATTTAACTATTGTTGGTTAGGATCAGTACAGCTACGGTATATTGCCCATTACATTACCTACAAAAATTAAATTGTTATTGAGGATAAGATGAAAGGTAAAAAATTACTAAGTGATTAAAGAAAGATAAATAATGATTTACAAAAACATCTATACATATTTAATACGTGAGACGGGTTTTTGTACAAGAAACTCCTCCCACAATTTGCAATAGATTTAATGATTTTATTGCCATTGGATAGAGCTCGGCGTGAGTTGTTTCTAAAGTGAATTGGTAAATTGTTCATTAAAAAGAGGGGACCTACAAGTCCTTAAAGTTTGTAATTTTCCTATTTGATTACCCATCAGTAAGGAAACTGATTGATTTTCAAGTTAACAACAGTAAAATGGTTGTTAACTTGAAAAACATCGGACATCAGCGAAAGTACTATATCTACCTTTTCACACGAAAGAGGTTATGTTTAACCAAGGCAACGCTCCGGTCTACCTGATCCCGAACGACGTTACCAAATGCAGCCTCGCGGCCGTAGCGCTAGGCGAGTTTGATGGCTGCAGACAGTGCAGAGGGTTACGGGAATCGTGTTTTAAAGTTAACTAATTAAGATAGAGATTGGCTCTTAACTTTTTCTAAAAGTAGAGAGACGGATCTTGTCTTTTCTGGTTTTATAATTTTTAAATGCAATTTCTAGTTTCAGTTATAACTGTCTAAAATCATCCGTTTTTAGTAGCAAAAAGTTTTATAGATGCAGAGGTTTACGGGGATTGTGTTATAAAACTAACCAATTAAGATAGAGATTGGATCTTAACTTTTCTAAAATTAAAGAGACGGGTCTCTTCGGCTCTGTATTTAGAATTTTTAAATACAATTTTTAATTTCAGCTATAACTGTCTAAAATCATCTGTTTTTCTCGATGCAAATGAAAGGGTTTTTAGAACCCTGTTATCTTTTGCTAAATGCAGCCTAGAGCTACAACTAATGTGTCATATTAAAGAAGAATAACGGTGTTAAATTTCCTTTCTTACACTTTGATAATCTCACTTTGGTAGTGTTATCAAAACTAATGGGAAACTTAAGTTAAAAATCGAGAAAAACAGATTATTTTAGACAGTTATAGCTAAAATTAGAAATTGTACTCTAAAAACAGAGCCGACGAGAACCGTCTTTTTACTTTTAGAAAAAGTCAAGAGCCAATCTCTATCTTAATTGGTTAGTTTTAAAACACGATCCCCATAAACCTCTGCATCTATAAAACTTACCCCTAGAAAAAACAGACAATTTTAGACAGTTATAACTGAAATTATAAATTTTATAAAAAAATTCTAAAACCAGAGAAGACGAGATACATCTTTCTACTTTTACAAAAAGTTAAGAGTCAATCTCTATCATAATTAGTTAATTTTAAAACACGATTCCCGTAAACCTCTGCAGCCATCAAACTCGTCTAGCGCTACGGCCGAGAGGCGGCATTCGGTAACGTCGTAGACCGGAGCCACAACTCAACAGACGTGAGATGGGACTTCCTACAGATGACGATTACAAAATGAGTCAATTTAAGAGTTTTGTGTAAATAATACAAAGTAGACATTTTGTTAAAGTCTGATTCAGAAGTTTATAATTGTTATATACAAATATTCCACCATATTACATAACCTAACATTTTAATTTCCAATTTTTAAAAAAAATTACCGAAATTATTGGGGGGGCAACTGCCCCCCCTTGCCCCCCCCAAATGACGCCTATGTATACTATAATACGAGCAATGTCTGAAGGGATGTGTGTTCCACGATCTCGAAATCTAGCGGTTAGATTTTGCTTAAATTTTGCATTTAAGAGTGTTTTGGTCCAAAAATAAGTGTAGAAACAGCCTCAATCAAAGGAAAAATCGAATTTTGTCTAAATTTAAGTTTTAAAATCGCAATTTTTAACATTGGTCTTATGGGTTGCTACTTTGGTAACGAAATAACAACGAAATGTAAACAAAAAGAAAAAAACATTCTTTTTTCCAAGTCCATTTCAAATTCCAGTCCAGTTAAGAAGACTTTCTGAAACAGCTGTTAATTGTGAAGAGGTATAGAGTTGGTTGTTGGTGGAAATTTAATTGCTTTTTTACCATAACACGGTAGCAAAAGTGAATTAAAACCAACGAGCAAGGCTCGGTTAACCTGGTACTGTTAGTTACATATATGACGAACATCAAAATAGAAAATTGTTGTTGTTGTTTAACAGTATTTCTAGTTAAGGGTTTTATGCCTAAGTTACACCTGCTGTGTGATTCGTGTGTAGCTCTCTTCCTGTTCCTAATGCAGATGAATAATATTAAAGATGAAATACTATAAAATTGTTTGTCTGTGATTCTACATAATGTTTTTCCATTCTTGCTCTAAGACAGCGCCGTTGTCTTCTGTGACTTTCACCAATATTATTAAAATGAAATCTTTGTTGATTGACGGTCATTAATTTAAATTACGATACAATAACGTGATTATGATGCAACATGATTTAACATTGTAATTGTAACCATAGACTTAAAATACCCCCCGTCGCAGCAGACCTGCGTACTCAGCGAATTTCCAAATAAGTAATATTAATTTTGACCAGCTAAATCTGTAAACAAAATTTCATAACGTGCTCATAAATAGGGAAATAAATGTCTATTCTCCTTAAGATAAATATAGGGAAAGAGTATGCAGGTATGCTGCCATGGGGAATACTAAAAGTAGGTTTTTAGCATAAAAAATTTATTTCGAACATATGAAGCCATACCCTAAGTTTCATCTACATCTGTCCATAAATAAACGAGTTTGCCTATTTTCCATATAAATAACATGGGGAAAGAGTATGCAGGTTTGCTGCCATGATAAGCACAAAACCAAGATTTTTTACCATAAATGGATGAATGTCAACCAAATGAAGCTGAGTTCCAAGTTTTATCGAAAAATATTGGTTAATAAGTGGAATATTAACTTATCGATATTCTCCATAAGATTAACATTGGAGCCCAAAAATACAATGTACTGTCTTTAGACTTTTTAATATCTCGGTAACCAATGGAGATAGAGCAAAGCTTCAAAATACTAAATTGTGTGTTTTTTGAGCTAAATCCAATGGTGAAAATAAAAATTTAAAATTTTTAAAAATTACATATGAAAAATGCAAAAAACCCATTTTTGGGGTACAAAACCCCCCAAAACTACCCTTCTGGTAGGTCGATATGTCTGGTTTACTAACTCATCCGAATAAACGTAGGATTACACATCTCTACCAAATTTGGTGTTGATCGGACCGTTTTTACGAGAGTTATCGTGTCTAGGGACACATATATACATATATACATATATATATATATATATATATATATATATATATATATATATATATATATATATATAAGTTTATGTATACGGATTTATTGTTACAATTTTATACGCATATGAAGTTATTGTAACGTTTAATGTAGCAATTTCCTGTTACAATAAGTCCGGTTTTTTTATCACGAATAAACCCTTATTGCGACGTGTGTTGTGCACATGGATTAATTGCTACATATATCGTATAAGTTGGAAAAGGATTTATTGTGACATCGCTATTCAGGATAACCAACCTAGAAAAAATAAAAAACCCAATTATGGTTTTTAGCTTGTATAAACCCTTATTGTTACGTCAGTTACTCATATGCTGTTATTGCGACTATCAGCTGTGTTTAATTTAGCGGGAAGCATAGACGGACTATGAATGAAATAGTTTTATTTGTTTAATCCTTTGAAGAAGGGGTTGAACTACTGATCTGTTTCTTTTTAGGCCCGGAGACGATTGATTACTCAACGTTTGTTGTGAAATTTACAACTGTATTACTACTCTATGACGAGTGATAATGGGAAAGTAATTTGCTGTACTCATTTATTTTTTCCATACTCATGTTTTACACTACCAGATTATTTATTAAACCAACAATATAGGTTTAGAAGGGTGTCTACTGATACGGTACTGGAAATACTTGAAATACTGGAATGAAACTGGAATTTTATTTTCATACTGGAAATACTGGAATTATACTGAAATTTCAAAATAGATACTAGTAGTTAGATTTGGTTACTTCTGGGACAGGTCAGCTGCCCCGGAAGCCACGTGCCGGGGCACATAGCTTCCGGTCGTATATTAAATGAGGGGGGAGGAGGTGGGGTGAGCGTTTGAAGTAGATTTACGCATAAATTAAACGTTAGTTCAAAACTGAAATTCAACAATTCGGGGCTGAACTAAATGCGCGCATAAATTAACCGGGTTCAACTAAAACTTCGCATAAATTAAAAGTTAGTTCAAAACTGAAATTCAACAGTTGAACAAAAGTAGAAGTTAGTTGAAAAGGGAGAGGGGATAATTGCTTCAAGGTCATCCGGAGGAAGTTTTAAAAAAAACTGAACTTCTAAGAGTTCAGTTTAACATCGATCGTCGTACAGGTCAGTCGAAACCGACGAGCGACCGAAGAATAGCTTCAAGATCATTCCTCGCCGTCGAAGATACATCCGAAACTTGGACGGGGTTCTGTGGATTCGGTGAAGGCGAAGTTCTCGGAGGATTCTCTCTCGGGTGGGTAGTAGACGATATTTCGTGAACTTGTACTTGTTCTTGGTTTGTATCCATCTTCGTGTAGTGTGTAATTTAGAGCGGAGTAGTTGTCGGTCGAAGAGCGTATAGAAGAATGAAACAGGAATTGTCGTGAGCGCACTTATATAAAGAAGGGTGGGGGTAAAATATGAAAACCTGCTGAACACAGTCGATAGGTGTAACAAGTTCGAAGTTGTGGAAACGTAACATCGAACGCAAAATGTTGTGAATAACATTATCATCAACGTGAACCTGCGAAGTTCTAACAGAGTATAACGGGTTAAAACTTAATTTCTTCCTCACTTTTGTTAAATTTGTTTTAGTCTTTGAAACCGATGGTTTGGAATTATTTCGTAATATATGTTGTGTCCGCAAAAGTTTCATTTTCAAACATTGCGTATCCATCACAAGAAGTATGTCAGATGTGTAGAAGTGAGAACAAGACTGATGAATGAGATATAACGTCGAGCACGCGAAGGTGATTCAAACAGGACGACATGTGCTAATGTAAATGAAATTTCAGGTTAGTAGCAATTAGACTTGTATAATGAAGTTGGCGAAACGTATATATAATGAGTAGGAAGGATGCGAACACCACAAATGCGAGTTAATTAATGGTCACGGCGCGATGAACAATCTCCTTTTATAATGGCTATCGCGTGAGAAGATCAGTTCCGCATGAGCGCCCAAGTGGAACCTCCCGTGTTCACTCAAGCGGAACCCCCCCCCCCCGTGACTAATGAAGCGGAACCCCCCCCCTCCCCCTCATAAGATTGGTATTCCGATCCTGTAGAACCATCGAATGTGTAATTTCAGTTTTACACTCTTTTTTAAAACTTCAATTGGACGACCTTGAGATTTCCCCCCACCATAAGTCTTTTAGATTTCCCCCACCATTAGTTTAAGTTTTGTATCTTATTGAATCCACCTTTGAATTATTTCACTTCCAACACTCTAACTAACAACATGGGATCGCCTTTCGTCAAGTTTCAACATATAATAACTGACAGAGAAGAATTGGAGGAAATATTTCAAAATTTGCTTTCTGTCATGGATAGATATCCTATGAGATGGATCAGACTTGATGTTCACTATTTACGTCCTCGTGATTCTTCATCATCGAGTGAAGACGAAACAACGACTACTACTTCAGCTAGGATATTTCAATTTTCTTCATCATCGAGTGAAGACGAAACAACGCCTACTACTTCAGCTAAGATATTTGAATTGAAAGACGAAGAAGAGGAACTTAGCTATTTACTTGTTCACAAGCTCATGCTCACCGACAAATAAGCGTCCTTCCTAAGCGCCGATCTTCATTCAATCACCGACTCTCGCACGATGAACAACTCTCCGTTGGCACGAATGAATTCTAGTTTCGAAGTAAATTCCAAAGAAGATTTGCAAGAAATATTTAATACTTTACACGAAATTGTTACTAAATTTAACACTGTTAAAATGAATCTGGAAATAACTTACGCCTGTCCTATTTGTGATAAGGTTGAAAGTTCTGATGAAGATAGTTTGCTGAATCTTACTCCACTTACACCTCTACAATCAGACACGACAACAACAAGTACGGAAGCAAATGGTGAGCAACCTCCTTCCCCCACCACTTCATTGTGATTCAACTTCCCCCACCACCTCTTTGTAATTCAACTTCCCCCCACCACTTCTTCGTTTAACTAACGTTCCTCGCTTTCACTTCTCATTCCGTCTCCAATATTTTAACTATCAACATCACTTGTTTCAAAATTTCAAACACCAAAAAACAACACTAATGATGGATATGATGGATGAAGTTTCCTTCGTCACAAGGATGGAAGAGGAAAAAATGAAAGAAGAAAAATTGAAATTAGAAATTAAACGATTGGAATTGGAACGGGAAAACCAACTCGAGATATTACGTTTCTTCAAACTTGTCAAGTATGTCATCTGGGGACTCTGCCTGTACCTTATCCTCGTCGTCGGCGTTTGCTTCTACAACTCCGTGTTTCATCACAAGAATTCAACCTGTATTGCACGTTGATTGTATTTGTTTTTGCACATTGATTGTATTTGTTTTTACGAATAAAGTTCAAAACTTAAATCTACCTATCCCGCTATCACCGGATAGTTCAACTCTCAGAACTATTTCCTGTGCTAGCGGGATAGGCTTTTTTAAAACTTACTCGGGATGACCTTGACATACTTTCCGTAACCCAATTATCAAGTTGAATTTCAGTTTTGAACTAACTTTTAATTTATGCGTAAATCTACTTCAAACGCTCACCCCACCTCCTCCCCCTCATTTAATATACGACCGGAAGCTATGTGCCCCGGCACGTGGCTTCCGGGGCAGCTGACCTGTCCCAGAAGTAACCAAATCTAACTACTGATGCTGGATTTTTTTAATGTGTAATTTTAAAAATGCATTAGCTTTCGTCATTTGATCCGTACATAATAATGTAAATATATTTGACAAGTCATTTTTGCTGTTTATGTATGTTTGCAAACCAAAATCGGAAAAGTCGTTGTTCCCTTCAAATAGTTCATCAAGAAATGTAAACATTTATTTGTGTAAAGATAGAGCCTAGAAAATGTTTGATTTTATACTCAAAATTTATTTTTCTCTTCCAAATTAATCATATTCTTTCTTTTTTTACTTTTAAGTACAGTATTAACCTATTTCATTATTTTTTGTAGTTAAATGTTCTTTATAATTTTTTTCATATTAAATAAATGTAAAATAAAGTAGGAGGAACAGAGGGCAACAGGATGAGTCGGGGGCCTTCACAAAAAAGCAGTAGCCTAAAAAATATGAAAGAAATTTTATTGTTGGAAAGTACTTATTAATCGTAATCATACATTTTTATCTTTATACAAAAATCGAACTTATTTCAATATTGATTATTATGAATAAATATTCATCATGATTACTCCATTTTTAATTAATAGTTCGCGAGTGATACGGTATTGGAATTTAAAAAAATATATACTGGAAATACTGGAAATATACTGGAATTCTAAAATCAGATTTCAAAGGACACCTTGTTTAGGTTTGACTGATGCTAAGTAATCCAAAATGGTAACACTTTTTTCTAAAGCAGTTTTTAAGTCGTTGTTTTATTACTAGGTGCAATAGGATGTTAGCATATAACTGATAGTATAATTACTTTATTACTTAACTGTTTTGACTATATCAATGACCTTTTCACTATGTTCAAATCGTTCTTATGCAGATACGGATTTTCTAAAATGCATGCTAGGCTAGGCATGCACCTAGAGAGTGGTCTTTTTCAAGGTGTGACCACTGTACCTCGAACGGCCGCGAGACGACTGAGAACTTGGAGGAATTATATAAGGAGTGGCCACGTGGAGCTAGAAGCGAAGCCGCCACGTCACGCGCCGAGTGGTGGGGCTGCCGAGTCGCTAACGGAAGTTTAAGTTTAATAAGACCTAGTTGTTTTAAATCGCAGAAAAGATTTTAGAACTTTTATTAAATAATTTGTTGATTATTATGTCACCAATATATATGGCAAGTTGATGAATAAATGAATAAATAAAGCTATGCATTTTAATAGTTCAGCTTAATCTGATGCAGGGCCATTACCAAAAAATCATAAACTTTGTAATTGTTGATTAATAAATATTCGTAATTGTGCTAATAACCTTAAAGGATAATTGTTCTTATTAGTATAATGAATAATTTGTTAGTATAAATTTAATGAATAGTAGACATCATGTACAGTTTATAAGTTACATTTAACTTGTATACAATTAAAATTCTGCAAGAATAGGACGACGGTAAATGTGTGTAAAACTAGAAAGGTTTGTTTTTAATTATTTATTTAGTCACAGTAGGTCACAATACATGTCAGTTTGTACTTCCCCATCACCAACCACACCACCCAGTCACTGTAGTCAAGGTGTTGTCCCACAAGGATGGTATTCTGACGTGTGCCGCGCCCGCACCACCGGTGCCGCCCAAAGACGACCGAGTGTTATGGGTACGCGCAGTTTCCATTGTTGACAGGAGACAAGGGTCGGGCCGGAACGGAAGCACGTTTATTCATCGCATCGATAGCGGTTTATTTTTTATTTTTTGACCCTACACATAATTTTAGGTAACTTAACAATTAAATTTTCATCCCTAATCCTAACGGTTGAAATGAAAAGAAAAAATATAAATAAATTAAACTTAAACTAGAAGTAAAACAAGTTAAATAAAAGACTTCAAAGGAAAGTTATTTAAAAAGTATGGAAGCAAAATAAAGAATGTACAATAGAACAATATACTCACTTCGACTCTCAAAAATATAAAAAAAGGTTATTTTGATTGGTGCAAAAAAAAAAAAAAAAAAACAAACATAGAGCCTGAAATACATAGTTGTATTGTGAAATAGCCCAGGGCTATTTCCTATTCCCAGGTTCGAATGATCCTATTCTACTTATATCATGTGTTCTAATGTATTAACATGTTTACTATAAAAATATGTTTTATTTTGCAATTCGATAAGTATTATTTTCTGTGGCAATCAAATGGGAAGAAACGAATTTTAAGGGCAGCCCACACCACTCATAATAAGGATGTCAAAATATAAAAACATTATTGCAAAACTACGAACTGTGAAGATGTTTTGACACCTCCAAGGTTAAAATTGGTGTCGAAATAAGAAAATAGCTGTGTTCACAAAAATGGTTTCATCTATAGGTTCTCTATAATACATGTATGCCATGAACGATAAGTTTCTTCTATGTGCTGGAAAAACTTTGAAAACAAATCTGTCAACTGCCTCTATAAAATGTTTTCCGACATCCTGGAGTGTAGACCGTTGTTTTCCGTTAATATTATCATAGTAAATTTCCTCAACGTTATCTCAGAAACCTATCGCTGGAGTCTAACAATTAACGAGTCTAATATTGTGTTTTCATACCTGAGGAATACAATTGAACTATTTCATAACATACGAAAATGGATAATGTAGCCGATATAAATGAAAAATCAGAAAAATTGTATTTAATTATTTTTCAGGTATTGCTTGCTCGATTTTTACAATTAATGAGTATAATAATATGTTTTCAGACCAGAGACATTTTTATGGAACTATTTTCAAACCAACCAAAATTAATATTTTGGCCGCTATGAACGAAAACTCGGAAAAATTTAATTCTATTATTATCTCAGGTACCACTCGCTCGAGTCTTACAATTTATGAGTCTAATAGTATGTTTTCGGATCTGAGGAATTCAATTAAACAATTTCCAAACATAAGGAAATTGATAGTTAAGCCGCTATGAATGAAAACGCGGAAAATTGAATTAAATTATTATTTCTGATATCAGAGTCTAATAGTATGTTTTCAGACACGAGCAATTAAATGAAACCATTATAAAACATACAAAAAGGTTAGTTTAGCCGCTATGAACAAAAAGTCGGAACAATTGAATTTAAGTACTATGTCAGAGACCGCTTCCTTGAATCTTACCATTAGAGAGAAAACTCTACAAATGTTTTTGGTGGTACTCAATAAACTTCACTAATCTTATCCGTATGTTAAACTACTGTAGTGAGAAAAATGAAAAGGCTGTCTTTTCACTGACATAATGCTTTAATTTTTATACAAAAGAACTAAATAAATAATAAATTTACTACTATGTCCAGCTGGAACGTCGGTCAGCTGGGAGATCGGGATAGATCTCCCGTTATTCTAATAAATGCATCTCATTGTGCTACTTTCCTCCTAGTCCTCCTGTGTCCTCCTGGTCCTCCTAGTAGTTTCTCATCTAAGGTATTTTTTCTTATTCCAAACATTTCGAAGTTTACGTTTATAAAATCATGCCTATAAAACTTTTATTGTAACCTAACCACGTCTATACTGTATAGACATACATTGATCATTAAATAATAATCTTAATTGTTCAAACACTATCTGGCGCTGAAACATACTGTTCTGAAATAAACATTCCAATGACTTTCTGTTGCTCTGTTTCTTGCATAACCCCCCTATATATTTCTATCCGTTGGGAATTTTCCTTGGCTTCCCCAGTGTCAGCAGCGGCGACGGAGGGTTGCACTCGTCACAAAGGGTTGGGGTGAGTTCCATTGTCGTGTTCCAAACGACTTTCGTCATATGTGTCATATTCTTTTATATGTAACATCAGTTTACCGCCAGTATTGTTTAACATCTTACGAGCGACAAAACAGTTGACAAATTAAATTGTATAAACAATGATATCAAGTTTGTAAGGATCCAACAACAATTAACGGAGTTATTGTGATTTTTCTGTGAAAATTAATAAAATTAGCATTAATTATAATAGGCCAGTAGCGTTAAACAAAAAAATGAGGTAAATCGGAAAAAATTGCTACAAAAGATTTTTTTGCTTTTACAGCTTTATTTATGTCCTAATATGATTATCCTAGGTTTTCCCCCTCGTCGGAGTTGTGCTTAAGTGGTGGGGGGTAAAAATGTGCACAAAAAGGGATATTTTTTTATTTTTGTGGTTAAATCTTGTAAACTGCTCAAATACCGAAAATATGTCCAATATTTCCCATTTAAAGGGCAGAAAATTCCACATTTAATGAGACCAACCGAATATAATTTGGATGACCCGTTGACATGCTACAATATATGAAACTGCACGATTTTTAACAATTTTTACAAGATTGTCTCCCAAAAGGTGTATTTTTGTATTTTTATGGTTATATTTTATAAATAAATAAAAATATTAAAATAATTACCGTTTATAAAGTCAAAGGGAATTAAACTCTGCATTCAATGAGACCAACCTTAAATTTTTGGGACCACTTGTACCCAAACTACGTTACATTAAGTTTAACAAAGATGAATAAAATAATGACATAAATTATATCAAGTGTGTACTGTCTAGGCAAATATTCTATCATGAAAATAATGACTATTACATCAGACATAACTGTTTAGTACTTAAATTTGACTATTTAACGATAAAATACAAGAAATTTGACATTTTAAACCATTTGATTCTGTGGACACCTTATTTACTTTTTTGTCAAATTGCATAGAATTTTTTAACTAGTGAAGTCTGTTTTGATATCAGCAGTATTACGTGCTTTGCACGTAATATTTAAAGTTTTTACCTAGATCACACTGTAGAAATAGTATGTAAAAATAATCTTCTTAGTTATATAAAAAAAATTGTAATAAAACAAAAAGTAAATTTGTTGAAAAATTGGCTTTAGATGCAGAATAAAAACACAATTATTTGTGAAATCAGTTTTGATAAAGATTATATTTTATCATACTAATATTGTAATTAATACCAAATATTACATGAAAATATTATTTTATACTAAAAAAATTAAAAGGAGGACAAAAACACTAGTTATAAAACACACGTCACACACGTGACGTTTGGCTGGTATTGGTCCAATTCACTGTCCAAAGTCATTTGATTCCATAACATAGACTGTTACCCCACAGTCCTGATCTTCACCAATATCCGGTTCATCTTTTTCGTTTCGTTGGTGGGAGTTGTTACACGAGTTTTCTTTGCAATTGGCACGTATTAATGAGCACTTAAGGCCAGCCCTCCGACACCCACGACCACCTGCACAGCCTTTGATGCATTTGAAGGAAATCATTGAAAGTATTGATTATGGGGCTGATTCCTTAGTGGTAAAACAGTTACAAGACCAAACTTTGAAATCTGCCATCCCCAATAGAGTGGATCCTTCTCATGTCCTAACCACATTAGTACTTGAGGATAAGTTCTTAAGCAATGTTGGCGGGCTGCTTCGGTTGTCGGTGGTACAGATGTCAAATAAAATTTGAACTTCACAAGCGCTTATGAAAACATATCGAAATGCAATTTATCCAACGAATCATCTGCCTTACCTCGGTAAAGCGTTGTTAAAAGTTTTAAGCTATATTTGGCAATAACCTCAGCAAAGAAAGGTTTGATTTCTTCAAGGAAGTGTTCATTTTTACCAGCAGATTCACCACATTCTTTTTACCCTTCTTGAAGACTGCTGAAGTTGTGTCACATCCACTTATGCCTTGGAGAAAGATGAGTGGTTTTCTCATGGTGTCTGCTAATTTAAAACTATTGACAAAAAAACCTTTGATGGTGTTGTTCCTCTTCCACGTTTTAAGAGGTAAATCTGTAATGATGATGGAAAATCTAGAGTGGTGAGTGCTATTAGTATGTCTGTATCTTCACCAGCTAGCACAACATTGTTGTGATCCTGTGACATAACATAAATAAAATAAAAATCTTTTCACTTAATAAAATAAAAATTATCCAATTTTTAAGGTGAGCCGGTATAAACTCGAGTTGTTCTAAAAATTTAAGGTTGGTCTCATTGAATGCAGAATTTAATACCATTCGACTTTATAAACGGTAATATTAAAATATTTTTATTAATTTCCGAATTTACCGTAAAATTACAAAAATATGCCTTTTGGGAGAGAATTTTGTAAAAATTGTAAAAAATCTTGCAGTTTGATGTGTTATAGCGTGACAACGGGTGATCCAAAATATATGCGGTTTGTCTCATTAAATGTGGTATTTTATGCTCTTTAACTTTTATATTGGATATATTTTCGGTAGCAGTTTACGAGATTTAACCACAAGAAATAAAAAATGTCCCTTTTTGTGTACACTTTTACCCCCCACCACTTAAGCACAACTCCGATGAGGGGGAAAACCTAGGATAATCATATTGGGACATAAATAAAGCCATTAAAGCAAAAAATCTTTTGTAGCAATTTTTTCCTAGTTATGTTCTAATTCTACTGGACTATAATGCAAAATCAATATTGTTTGCAGGAAATTCACGATAACTTAATTATATGCTGTCAGATGTTCACAAACTTGGCATCATAATTTAGATAATTTAGTCTGTCAACGTTTTGTCTCTAGTGCAATTGTCATAAAACTTACCGATATTGAAATATTTGTGTTTAAAATTGTCACCATTTTTAATACTCATAGGGAAAAACTTTTCCTGAAAATGAACATCTGTGTGGTTAAGGCTCATTGCTTACTTTTATTAATGTGTAGAATAATCTCCTGAATTATTGTAACGTTTTTTTTTCAGAACACCCTGTAGCCTATAGAGATTTACAAATATACCAGGGTACCGTCAGGCCTAGTTGACTGCCTATTTCCAATCATTGACCTTATCACTTTACCAAATATTACCAGTAAATTTGGTAACAACAAAACTTTGAGTAACTGGAGTCAATTTTGTCTTAGTTAGCCTATGTTTTTTTATGTCTAAGTTTAATTTATGTCTTGATCATTATTTAATACGCTGACGGTATATACGCCTAATCTTGTTTTGAGACCTGTGGATAAGAAAAGTTATCAAACTATGGAAAATAGAAATCGTAAAGTATATTTTACATGTAAAATTAATGTAAAACCATCCTGCCAGTTGGTGTTTAGGAATCCGCAAGTCTATACTTATTTAATAGTCTACGTTAAAATTGTTTGTAATTTGAACTCCTCGTACAAATTCATAATTCAAGATTTTGGTGTTGTTTGATGGGGATTGGTCTGTAGTTGTCAAAAATGATGAGAATCTATACTTAACGCTAAGGGTTTTTTTTTTTTTGTAGAGAACTCCTCCTACAATTAATTCTCAACCGATTTTCAAGTTTTTGGTGTCGTTGGATAGGGCTTGGTCCGTAGTTGTTTCCGCCAAACATTTATGATAATTGGACTTAAAATGGGAACGTTATTCACAAATTAAATTTGAAAATATCCCATTAGAATAACATTGAGATTGGTTTGATCATTTTAAACATCTGTTAACATGCAGCTGCAGTTTGTTATGATCGCTGCGATATTCACTATATTGGATAGGTCGGATTTCATTGATTTAGAACTAAATGTAACTTTTGTATTGTATCAAAATAACTTACTCGATGTCGAGCAACACGTGCACTAGTCTGACTTAAAATAAGGCAACCATAATTTAAATTTGAAATTTCCCCTTAGAATAACATTGTGATTTGGTTTATCATTTTAAACATCTGTTTATGTGCAGCTGAAATAGGTGTAGTTATGCACACTAAAAGTGAAAGAATGAAAATTCACTCTTTCAGAGTGACTATTTAACTCTTTGAAAGTAGGAAAACCGAGCCACTCTGAAAGAATGAATATTCACTCTTTAAAATAGTGAACTGGGGTCATTCTTTGAAAGAGTGAATATTTCCACTCAACGAAAGAGTGATTTCCACTCAACGTAAGAATGATTTCCACTCAACGAAAGAGTGATTTCCACTCAACGAAAGAGTGATTTCCACTCAACGAAAGAATGATTTTCACTCAATTAAAGAATGAGTCTAACCTAACCTAACCTATCAAATAAAGTCTTCTCACAATTACTCAAAATAGGTGCACATACAAAATAAACTTAGCTAGTTTATTTAGTGTTGTTCTTTGATAATGTTTTAGGCTACATTAACTTAGCTAAAATTTGTCCTTTATTTTGTTATTTATGTTAATATTATTCTATTAAAACCTACTGAACTGAACCTCGATGATAACCTACAAGACAAAGTGTAGAAAGGTAAGGTGGCTTTGCATTCATTATAAGTGATTCTCAGTCTTATATACTACACAATATCCTGTTAATAATAGAGTATGTTTGCATATAGAACTAAATTACTTCATCTAAACTTAAATAGTTGTGCTTGCTAACTATTGAGGAAGGAAAGCTTCTGGAAAGAGACGCCGTGACGTAACACCGATTCCGAGGAGGAAGATTTTTTTGGAGGTGAATGCTTTCGATGGTTGATTTCAGAGCTGACTTGAAGTTTTAGCCATAGCCATGCAAACACACAAAACGTTTCCCAATACTTAATATAAATAACGCATATGAAATTGTCCCGGACCCGTTAAAGATGGCGGTCTTCTGATTCTGTAAGGAAATCACTCTTTGATAGAGTGACTGAGAAACCATATATTGAAAAGGTGAAAATACATTTATTTAAATAGTGGATATTTTCACTCTTTAGAAAGAGTGGAGGTTTTCCGTTCTTTCACGAGTTACTTTTCATTCTTTTGGAATGAACACGCATTCACTCTGAACAAAGAGTGACTTTTTCATTCTTTCTATTTTAGCGTGTGGGTGTTTACTGATATTCACGTTATTGGATTGGTCGGACATGTCATTGATTATAAACTAAATGTAACATTTTTAGCATTGACATGTCATCGTTCAATGTAATAACTTGATTTTGAGCGCCAAGTAGGCCTTTAGTTTAAAATTAATCTTTCAACTTTTTAGAAGATACATTGTCTTTTCACTTCGGAATATTTCACCAACCCTCAATATTGCCCGATACCCTCAAAAACTATAATAACGTCCCATCCCTTACTAACTAGGCTAATCTCCTTACCTACACGTCATTGTGACGAGCCGCGTGAGGACAACATTTCACGCGGTGTCCTTGTAACTGCGCGCCAATTTTATTGTGTGAGGGTGGGGGAGCTGCGCGGCGGCGACCGACGGCCATTCATTAAACCGCTGAAGCGGCACATTAAAGGATTTGTATATTGGGAGGTGACGGTAGTTGACCATGCACTTAATAGTGACATAGTGACATTAAGTTTAGATGTATGACATGGTGATTATAAATAATTATTTTCTTACTTTAAAGTTGATAAGAAAGGGTTGGAGGGGGGGACAAGGGGCAAACTTGGAAAGGGAAGCGTTGTGCAAAACCTGTGAAATATCAGTTATGGTCTTAGGATGTATGCCCTATCTGTTAAAAATCGATAAATGTCCAAAAAATTTTAGGGTCGAATTTAATACACTTCATAAATATACTTTTACATGATTAAAACTTTGTTTTGAAATATAAATATAAACTTTTTTCAGAATATAGTATGGCGTACATGATTTTTTTGTGAATCATTTATACCATTATTCTAAAAATTCTTAATTCTGTGGTATTATTTGCTACTTTCAAATCTGGCTGAGCTCTACTAAACGGTAAACGGGGATTAAGCAGAGAGCGTTATTAAAGATCTATTCACAAGATCATATTCCAAAAAATAGTCAATTAGGAGGTAGACTGTTATGATCTATACTTTACAGGGTGACCACAGAAAATTTGTCACTAATTTCTCTTACTTTCACTGACCATTTACATTTCAATTAATAAATCAAATTTATTCACCTCATAAACATGTATTCATGCGTTAGGCGTTCTTGATATAACTTATATTCCCTAACACATATGCTTTCTATGCTAATTTTATCCACATAACTTTCGTATGGTTTCTTTTTTTATATAAATACAAATTCTTAGTTTTCTTCTTATTATCATAAAAGGCTTCAAAGGAATGTAGAGGTTCTTCCTAAAGTAAATTTTTATTATTATTATTTCTTTTGATGTTTTTTTTTTTTTTAATTTAAAATTTGCTTTGATAAAATTTATATTTCTCGTGATATTTCATAAGGAGTTTTTCATATAAAGCTGTTCAATGTATACCTAATTTTGTGTTAATTAGTGTTGAATATCTGGTCCGGTAGTTATGTTTATATTCTTCATGTATGAATTAATCCTTTATTCTTCAAATAAATTTTTTTCATTCCATAAATGTGTAAGCCAAATAGGCTATTGTAAATTTTTTTTTTTTTTAATAAATCATAACAACGTTCCAAATTATGTAAGCCTTATGTATTTTATGGAATATAGACAATCACTTGTGTGAAATAGTAGTATCTTTATTAACAATACGTGGAGCCATTTGTTGTTACCACACAATTCCTCCTTTATTTCTGGACCAATTTTAACGTTTGAGATGTCAAAAGATTTGTCTTAGTTTGTATCTTTGCAGTAAGGTTTTAGATTTCAGATTTTAGATATTATTATTCTGCAGGGTACGGGGAGCTTTTACAGTTCATTTTTTGTCAGTAAGATTAAGATGGGGAATAATATATAAATTACAAAATATAAAAGAAAGTCGAGTTACACTGTCTGTAACTCGATAACGGCTAAACCGATTTGGCTGAAAATTGGTAGGAAAGTAGCGTAAAACCAGGAGGTTCATATAATATACTTTTTATCCAGATTCCTCCAAAGAACTCCACCCCACACGTCTTCAAAGATACCATATTCTTCTTATGGAAGCAACGTTTTTTTTATTGGAACATAATATGATTACATTTAGGAATATGAATTCTAACTCACAATTCAAAATTGTGTTAACAATTTAGTTATTCCACCAAATCTGTTCGCTCCGCTTGAAATCTCTCTTTCAAACAATGCAAATACGTACCGATCCAAAGATTCTATTCTTTGACATCATTATGTTCACTAAGCAGCGGTAATCTCGACTAAGCGTTGGCGTTTATAAAAAAAACCAAAACAATTTACACATTTGCAGTTGGCTTGCCGTGAAAATATACAAACATTTCTTGGGTCCTTAAATACTAAAGAAAGGTTCGTGGTGTAAAATGAAAGCTATATAAAGATACTAATTGTTCTTTTTCATTCCATACACTATTGATAGTGCTTCTCTATATATGAGACGGTACTGTAGATAACTTGGTTGGCGAAAGTGTGTGCGAACAATATGACTCGGGCCTGTCCACTCTCTTTGCCTTCTTTTTCATCGATACTCCACACGTATGCCAGTCCTGTACTAGAGGTGTCTACCGTCTAAATTGCAGGCTTTTGGGGATGTAGTGAGCCAAACCAGGCGCTGTAGTAAGCTCATCCTTAATCCATTTAAAACTTTGCATACAGTTGTTTTCAATGACAAAGGTTACGTCTTTCTTTTAGAGAATATACAATGGTATTAAAACTCCAGCCTAGTTCTGAAGAAAATTACAATAATTAAGGGGGCGGGCGTTCGAGTGCCGCCATGTTAGATTTATTTCCCATGAGAGCAATGCTAAACTTATCCCTGCCATGTATTCATTTATTTTTTTATCAGATTGGTTAAGAGGATGTTAAACCCCCGCGAAAACGGACGCAAAAACACTCCTGCGCGGTAGCATATCCTGGCGTTATATCTCAACGTACAATAATAAACTATACACCAAATTAAAGATAAAGATATTTCCCACTAACTTCGCTTTTCCATTTTCCGCTATTGTTAAAAATACAGCTTATACGAGCATTTGAATTTAACCAAATTTAACCATTTTGGAAGAAATGTAACTAGGTAACTACGTAAGTAATCGAAAAGTTAAAAAGCAAAGTTAGTGTTGAATTTTATTATCTTTAATATGGTACCTAATATACGGTTTTTAATCCAATTGCGTAGTCGTAATATGCTACCGCGCGAAAGCATGCATAAGCTGATAGTGGCGATCCTAGCGACACTTGCCGAAAACATCTCGCGCCGGATGAACACACACTTCATTCTTCTGGGTCAGACGTGTTCCCCACCTCGTCCACCTGTTACCACTATCACTGTTATCGTTCCTTCGTGTTGTGTTGATAAATTTAGCTATTATAAATAATATCCCTGTTTGAGTTTACCGAGCAAATGCTCGGCCCTCAGGTACTACACTCTACCTCATCCAATGATGTTCTTAGCTAAGATGCTTGAACATATTTAATGTTACTGCAAACAGAACAGCCATTTTATAGTCTGTAATTCCGCAAAGTTTTCTGCACCGAAAAACATCTGTTAATTATTCCTTGCGCTAACCTCAAATGGGTTTTTTTATCAAAGCAAACATCGTACTAATCCAAAACCAACAGGGCAATTGTTAACAAAAACGACTTGCAGACAAAATTTTTAATGCAAGATCGTTGATTTAATTGACTTACATATCAGTTGTTTTTAAGAGATATTTAAATTGAGATGGAACTCAACTACTAAACGTGAACAGATACAGGCCCGTGCTGGGCTGGCCGAAAGGGCGGGGGACAGCAGCTACGACAAGGGCGCTAACTACAGGCTAGTAGCGTAAAATAATTTATTGGTTTAATGAATTAGGAATATGATAGGCCTACTGTAACAAAGAAGCAGTGAGTGACCTTTTATTTCATGCATTTCTATCGTTAAAAATTTTATTTTTAAACCATAAAACTATAAAATACTTGTAGTACATTCACAATGGGGGAAAATCTCTATAGTTGGACTTTAATTACTAAATATAATAATTAAGAACTCATATTTAAATAGATACCATTTTACTTTTATAATACAACATTTTCTTGCATCAACAAAAACAGGTAAACAAACACAAAATGATTACAGATCATATGTTTTAAATATAATCTGACAACTAGAGTTGGGTGCAGTTGTTTATACAAACTAACACTCCCCCACACCCAACTAAGGCGTTGTGAGTCCAAGGCAATGTCTAAATTTGACATGCTTTGTTTCATTAAGTCCTTTTGTAAATATATCAGCAACCATGTCTTCAGTAGGTTTGTAATTTATTTTTATTTCACCACTTTGAACTTTCTCTCTTATAAAATGTTCTCGAATATTTATGTGTTTAGACTTGCTGCTTATTACTGAGTTTTTCGCCATGGCTATGGCTGACTGATTGTCACTGAATATCTCAATCACTTTATGAGGTCTTCCCATGTCTTCAATAAGCTGCTTTAAATGAATAGCTTCTTTTGCCGCTTCGGTCAAAGACATATATTCGGCTTCACTTGTTGATAATGCGACTGTCCTTTGTTTTCTTGATTCCCAACTGACTAAAGCATCACCAAATTTAAAACAATATCCAGTGTAAGATTTTCTGTCTTCACTATTAGCCCAGTCTGCATCAGCTGCACCTATAAGTGGTTTGCCAGTTTTTCGAAATACAAGAGATAATTCTTTAGTTCCTTGTAAATATCGAAGAACTCTTTTAGCAGCAATCCAATGTTCTTTACTGTAACATGAGTTGAATTGACTCAAATAACTAACTGCATGAGTGATGTCAGGCCTGGTTGCTATTGAGAGATACATCAGTGAACCGATCAAATTTTGGTAAGGATAACTTTCATCACATTCATTTCCTTTGACTAATTTCTGTCCTGGGGTTAGAGGAGTTGGTGCTGCTTTGCAATCTTTCATATTGATTTGTTCCAAGATTTCATTTATATATTTAGCTTGAGACATCCTAATTTCTCCATCTATTTCAGTAAATTCTATTCCAAGACAGTAGTTAATTTTACCCAAATCTCTCATTTCAAATGATTTCATCAGTTGAGTCTTGATGTGGTTTGAATACTTTGGATTTTTGGTAGCAATTAAAATATCATCTACATAAACAGCGACTATGCTTTTGCTTCCACCCACAGTTGAAGTATATATGCAAGGATCAGCGTGAGAAGGTGTAAATTTTAATTCCTTCAGTTTCGAATCAAGTTTCATATACCATTGTCTTCCTGACTGTTTTAAACCATATATTGCCTTTTTGAGAAGACACACCTTTTTACCTGTTGATTTCCTTAATTCATTTAGCATTTTCTTAGCTTTGTTGAATAAGGATTTGTCCTCATTGCAACTTTCATCGATCATTATATCTTGAAGATATTTTTCTAGGTTTTCTGGTAGCTTCATATAAACTTTCTCTTTTAAGTCTCCATTTAAAAATGCGGTTGAAACATCCATTTGCTCAATGCTTAGATCTTCTTCAACAGCGATAGCAGTCAAAAGTCTGATTGAGCTAAGCTTTGCTACTGGTGCAAAAGTTTCATCAAAGTCGATTCCTGGTTTTTGAGCGAATCCTTTGGCAACTAATCGTGCTTTGCGTCTTTCCAGTTCTCCATTCGGTTTAAATTTCCTTTTTAATACCATTTTGCATCCAATTACATTTGTTGCTTTATTTTCATCTTCCAGAACCCAAGTTTCATTTTTTAAATGAGCAATTATTTCATGTTTTATAGCTTTATTCCATTCCTCTAAATTTTCTTCTTTTAAGTTTTCATTGCACTTATTTGCAGACATTTGATAATCTTCAGTCCATTTAGGAGGTTTTCTCTCCCTTTTCAGTTTAGGTTGTGTTTCTTCATTTTCAGGTTCATTAGAATTATCATTCTGGTCCTCAAATTCATCATCCAGTACTTCAAAGTATTCGTCTGTGTTACTTTCATCTTCATTTATATTCTCATCAAATTGTTCCTCTTGACTTTGTTCTGGTTCGTTATTTTTTGTTTCATTTCTGTATGGAACTTCTATTAAGTCCTCTTCTATGTCATCATATTCGTTTGTTTTAGTTTCTTCGATTTCTGTGATTTGTTCTTCAACAAGATCATAATTATTTTTCTGTTATCCCTGTTCATAGTACATTTTTGAAAGAACTTTAATATCTCTTGCAATTTTTACTTTCTTTTCTTGCGGGACCCAAATTCGGTATGCTTTGGCATTACTCGCATAACCAACAAAGATTCCTTGTTGAGCTCGAGGGTAAAACTTTCCTCTCCTTGCCCCTTTATTTAGTATAAATACTTTTGAGCCAAATATTTTCATGTGACGGACTGACGGTTTTCTACCCACAAATTTCTCAAATGGTGTTGAGTTCCCTGCAGACTTGGAAGGACATCGATTTCTTATGTAGTTAGCTGTGTTGACAGCTTCAGCCCACATGTTTTCAGGAAGATGAGATTCTATCAACAAACATCTTGCCATATCTAGAAGAGTTCTGTTTTTCCGTTCAGCTAAACCGTTCTGTTGTGGAGTGTGTGGGACTGTTAATCTTCTCCTAATACCATTTTCCTTAAGGAATTTGTCGAAATCACCATTACAATATTCTCTGCCATTGTCTGTCTGTAAGTACTTTATTTTCTTACCTGTTTGGTTTTCCACTTCGTTCTTAAATTCTTTAAATCGTTCAAAAATTTCATCTTTGCTCTTCAGAAAATATACATAGCAATATCGAGAGCTTTCATCAATGAAAGTACCAAAATATTTATTACCTCCTTGTGAATTAATTCTCATAGGACCCACTATATCAGAGTGAATTACTTCTAATAAATCAACATTCTTTGGAGCTTTTCTGGTTGTAAAAGGTGTTTGAGTTAATTTTCCTTGAATACAAGTTTCACACTCTCCCACATGGTCTTTTGGATTAAAACATAATCCATTTACAACTTCATCTTTTAAAGCTAATTTCAAGTCAGATTCATTAAGATGCCCTAACTTTTTATGCCAATCTATGATATCAGATTGTTTAGAAAAGTTTGACCTTTCATTTTCTAAAATTGGTTTAGCATTTTTGACATAATAAAGACCACCCTGTCGTTCTGCTGATAAGACTACATTCCCTCTAGGATTTTGAACTACAGCTCCATCCTTTTTAAAAGTTACTTTAAATCCTCGATCAGTTATTTTACCAACACTCATTAAGTTAGTTGATAAGTTTGGAACGAAAAGAGTATCATTCAAGTGAACAACATCATTCCTACTCAATTCAAGAGAAACTTGTCCAATACCAGAAACTTCTGCTGTTTGACCTTTAGATGCAAGTTTTAAAGTCCCATCCGAGTTTTGAATACTTTTAAAGTGAGATTTTTTCCCACACATATGTGACGTACAGCCACTATCAAGACACCATTCAGAAGTAGTTAGATCAAAAGAGTTTAAATTAGAAGAAAAACATTCAGCTTCTACTTTAAAACTAGATCCATTAGGTTTAGATCTGCAGTTATTAGCCTTATGACCCATTTTACCACATTTGAAACATTTGATTTTAAAATTAGAGTTAGACTCTAATTGTTTGTTTTGATTGTTACCATTGAAAAAATGTTTCTTAGGCTTAAACTGTTTAGATTTACAATACAAAGTGTCTTCCTTCCGTTCATAATTATCTTTTGATCTTGCTTCACTCTCCTCTATGATTTTAATTTTCAAGTCATCAGGGGAAGGTAAAGTGTCCCTAGACTCAATGGCTACTCTAAAGTTATCAAATGATGCTGATAGACTGTACAATAACATTATGCTAAGTAAATCTGAATTAATATCAATGTTCATTTCATTAAGTTTGTCTACAATGTCCATGAATTTGTTTACGTGGTCCCTAACGTTATCACCATCTTTCATTTTATGGGTAATTAATTGTTTAAGCAAAGTCGCTTTCCTAGCAGGTCCTGAACTTTGATAAGTGTTTTGCAATGTATCCCATACTTCTTTGGAAGTTTTACAGTTCTTTATTAATTTTAGTTCACTTGGAGATATAATCAAAATTAGTTCTGACCTAGCTTTTAAATCTTTTTCAACCCAAGCTGACTTACTATCATCTTCTGGACATGATTTCTTTCCTATGACAAAATCCCATAAATTTTGCTGTATTAAAATAGCTTCAGCTTGAATTTTCCAAGTGTCATAATTATTTCTCTTTAAAGGTTCTATTCTGTGAACTGAATTCATGTCTAGTGAAATAGCTATTTGAGCCTAGACTTTTGTAAACAATAAAAATAAATCTTAAGGCTTATCAAAGTATTTTTTACCTGGGCCCATGACCTTTGTAGTACATTCACAATGGGGGAAAATCTCTATAGTTGGACTTTAATTACTAAATATAATAATTAAGAACTCATATTTAAATAGATACCATTTTACTTTTATAATACAACATTTTCTTGCATCAACAAAAACAGGTAAACAAACATAAAATGATTACAGATCATATGTTTTAAATATAATCTGACAACTAGAGTTGGGTGCAGTTGTTTATACAAACTAACAATACTCGTTTAAGAAGCCTAAATATAAACTGTCAAAGTTGAATTAATATATTATTAAGAAAACCAAGAGAAAGGCGTATTCGACATTTAAACTTCTAAGTAACTTCAGTATGCACAAAAAAGTATCAAAATGGGCTTGTATACAAAAAATTAAACCATTAAACCCTTAAAACGAATTAAAATAACGAGGTGCGCAAATTGCGCATTTTATGATTCTGTATGAGTGAAACTCACCTACAGTACGTGAATGCAGGACTGGGGAAAACTGCTGTCCGCAGTCCTGATGTGAATGTTGATTATGAAGTGACAGAGATCTATTTTTGTACTCTTTATAGTACAAAGCATGTTCCATAGAGTAAAAATTCAATTACAAGTTCATCATTGTAAATTGTTTATTCCAAGTAAAATAAGGAGTCTGTAAAAACCTATGGTAGCCTTAACAAATTTTCATGTATGTGTATATTTTTTTATAAACAACTTTAATTTTGAACAAAAATTATTTGGAGTCGTGTTCACTCATATAACAGTGTGCATGTATTTTATTTATTTATTATTCAAATTGCTAAGTGTAAAATACGATGAGGTGAATCCTACTATAAATGCGAATGTCCTGTTGTTTGTCAGACTTTCACGCGAAAACTACCCAATCGATCATCATGAAACTTTACAAAGTTTGGTGTACACACCATATTCTTGGAGGTAGCAGAAGTAACATATTATGATACTTTTCATATTAAAAGAATTATTTTATATTAAAGATTAAAATTATATTTTTTAATCTGGAAATCGAGTATATATATTTTTAATGGTTGCTAAGAAACAAATTCAATAAAAATTTCCAATTTTAGCGAATTTTAAGAGAGCGAAGCCGTGGGTGAAAGCTAGTAAAGTTATAAAAAGAGAGAAGGATTTCTGTAAATAATTACAGTACTGCAAACATTTTATATCTGAACAATGTAATGTCATTTTTATGTATTGGTAATAAGAGTTCTTATTTTTCGTAGTACACAAATTTTGTGAATAAGAATCTATAATTCAATGTGATTATTTATTATATCATGTTAAATAATCTTTGAACTTGAAGAAGAATTTTGTATTTTTTTCATATGTTATAGGCCTATGGTTTAGTTATCGCTAAAATGGTGCATTCCCCCTTTCTATTCGTCTAGGAATTATGAGGGTAGTGAACATCTGTGTTGATATGATGATGTGTGTTGGTGCTGTGACGGTAGTCACATAGTCACAGCGGTAGCTCCGGACCGCAGCCGTGGGGCGGACGGGCGTGACGCGACGACGAGCAAGATGTCCTGGCGCCGCGCCGTGCGAGATAAGGGCAACGTAGTACACATCCGTCTCGATCGAGGAATGATCCTTGCCTATCGCATGCTATTGCGCATGCGCGAGTAACTTGTTCCGTGAAGCTGTTACAAACGCAGCAGGAGCAGTTGCAACTAGTAGCATTCCTCCGTCCCTGTTACTTGTATTGTCTTGTGTGCCAGCCAGCATAGAGGCGAATTAATAAATTATACTTTTACTTTTCCCTGGACGAGCAGCCATCGAAGTTAGCTATCGGTGAATCCTTTTTATTTTCACTCTTGGTGAAAGGACTATTAGGTTTTTTACTTCAATACCCCACGCATCTGCCACTTAGCGTTTTCTTTGCGGTGTTCATGTGTTAAGTCCCACACAACACTAAATACATAATTGGAACGATTTCATTTGACCACACCATAAATTGCAAGGTTAAATTTGAATAGAATGTGTAAAACTGCGTCACAACAAATTCATTATTTCTCTCATCGAGCTATTTTATAATCTTGAAGCCCTTACTCGGCCTAGGCCTATGCTAATTTTTCCCAGCTTATGTAAGTTACAGCACCAAGCACAGTAGCCTACAAAATTATTGTGACTTCGCTTTAAAAAAGGTACTTAATTGTTAAACATAGGCCCTGAATTTGTTGCCTATTTTCCAGATAAAATTAATATAAATAGCCTAATATTACAGTGGAGCAATTTTTGAGGAGAAACCTGATAACATTAAACTCAAACAATTAAAAAAAATTACCCAGTAATTTAAAAAATCTTTGTAAAAATACTGCCAAGTTGAAAATTTATATCTAACAAAATTCTTATTGAAAAGAGTTTTTTCTCCCTACCAGATTATAAGTTACTGTTTAATGCCACACCTCTTCACAACCAATAGGTTATACAAGACAAAGATATGAACTGGCCCAAATTGGGGTCCCAAAGGACGACGTGGGAGGTAAAAAGTATGTAGTAAAACACAAGACCTTAAAAGTTAACGGAGGAATGCTCTTGTTGCATCTCTAGAGGAATGCTCCTCGTCGCAACTGTTCCTGATGCGTTTGTAACAGTTCCACGCAACATGTTACTCGCGCATGCGCAATAGGCGAGGATCATTCCTCGATCGAGAAGGATGTCGTAGTACTACGGCGCACTATTTTCGTGGTGCTGCGCCCGGCGCGGATTAGTCCACGTAGTTCTGCACACTGCCGCTAGTCTCGCAGACATGCGAGAAAATTTTTGCTTTAACATCCTCTTAAGAATAAATTGTGCTCGACTCTACATTAAATTCATCTATCCTTTTGCAAGATCGATTCTTTGTAAATATTTTATAAAATACTGTACAAATGGTATAACAGCAGTGAAAAACTTGTTTTATTATTTCCATTAGATAACAAATTGTTATTAATTGTTGCTTTAATTGTTATTAAAAATAAATCTCCCAATCCAATTCCGTCTTTATGAATTCTTTATTTAGAGCTATAAACTACAATTCTCTGATTACAAATAAGGAACTGTTGCGTTTCCCGTTTAACATTGCTCTTATGGTGGAAAGACGGAATTGCGATCGACTCTTCCAACGCCCGTTAATCTATTTTACTTTCACAGAACATGTAAGCCAAACTATTGCTGTTACCAGAATCGGCAACACGACATCGTAGTGTTCACGTTTTATCCTAAAATTAAATCAATTAATTTCAATCAGTGTGTTACCTGTTATTTTTTTTAAGTACAAAAAAGATTAATATAATATTGGCTATCAGGAATCTAATGAAATAAAGAAAATCCGTTGTATTAAAAACTGGCAATACTCCCATATAACCTAGTATCGGGTTAACCAAGCCTTGCTCGTTGGTTTTAATTCACTTTTCTTGTGTTATCATGTCAAAGTCTTATGGTGATTCAAACATTGAAAAAAAAATGCATTGAATTTAAAAATACTGCAATACATACCATCACTCTTTATGAAACAAGTGAATTTAAAACCACCTTACATATTGCACTGTGATGGAGGCAAATCTCCAAATTACTCGTAGTTTACATCTATGAATTAATTAGTACAGGGTCTAACCAAACCTTTGCTCGTTGGTTTTTTATTCACTTGTGTCATAGTACCATGGTAATAACAAAAATAATAGAAATCTTCTTTTGATCAGTTTTTATGAACCACCTGTTTACTGTGAATAAGTATAGATGATTGTTGATGTAAACTTAATAGTCTGATTACATATGACAATATAACAAAAACCCAACGAGCATGGCTCGGTCAACTGGTAAATGTGAAAATAACACAAATTTAAGGTGTTGTATGACCCCGCCATTTGTACAAAATTTACATTCTATTTTAGAAAAACCTTTACGCCCAGCTCTATCCAATAAAATTTAAATTAGTTGAAACCGTAGGAGAAGTTTATTTTACTAAAAAAGGTGTCGCGTATTACATATTATAATTATAGAACAGAGATAGATGAATGGATCAGTCCATTTTTTTCTATTGTTGAAACTGCCAACAATTCTTTCATTCTGACTGTAACTAAAGTTCCTTTGGCTGATTTATTTAAATGCTAAAAGCATAATACTAGGTTACTAGGTACTAGGTAGTCTAATTTAAGAGAAGAATGTTTTATGTATCGGAACAACAGTACTTAGTTTTAATTTATTATGAAAAATGCCAGTTTCAAAACGCAAATTGAAGATTTTAACTGAAAAAGAAAATATGAAGTCAGCAACATATTTTACAATGTACGCAAATATTTTATCGAAACCGGCGATCTTTTCATTTTCAAAGTATATATTCATTAAACACCTTGTTGACGTAAGTGCAACAAAAAATGTGGTCGCAGGTGTCCGTTCAGAGGGGGGTAGGGCGCTGCGGCCTTGGTCGTGGCCTTTCTCCGAACTTACAAAAAATACTCATTTCCTATCTTGGCCACTTGTTTGGACTTACTCGCCACTTTCACGTTTCCATTTCAAATCTATTTACCCTTTTACAATATATTTTACCTAAAATATTATTATTACATTCATATATTGTAACATGTTTTATCACAACTATCCACAATACATTAATTAATTAACAGACGGGCAAGATTCTTTTTCTTTTATCGGTTTGTGTGCATTGTTGGAAGAAGATGCGGATACCACTGAAAAGTACATGTCCAGTAGAATATCAGGAATACATTATAATTCTAATCGGTCCCTGGGAAGATGGAAGATTTGCACCAGTAGTTTTCGAGATATCGATTAAATTCATTATTTCCGAGTTTTCATTCATAGCGGCTAAACTATTGATTTTCGTCACTTTGGAAATAGCTTTATTGAACTCCTTGGGTCCAAAAACATACAAAAAGAGTCATAAGATGTAAGATTTGCTCAAGTAGTTTTAAAGATATCGTTTAATTCCATTATTTCCGAGTTTTCATTCATAGCGGCTAAACAATTGATTTTCGTTACTTTGGAAATAGCTTTATTGAACTCCTTGGGTCTAAAAACATACAAAAAGAGTCATAAGATGTAAGATTTGCACCAGTTGTTTTAAAGATATCGATTAAATTAATTATTTCCGAGTTTTCATTCATAGCGGCTAAACTATTGATTTTCGTTTCTTTGGAAAAAGCTTTATTGAACTCCTTGGGTCAAAAAACATACAAAAAGAGTCATAAGATGTAAGATTTGCTCAAGTAGTTTTAAAAATATCGATTAAATTAATTATTTCCGAGTTTTCATTCATAGCGGCTAAATTATTGATTTTCGTTACTTTGGAAATAGCTTTATTGAATTCCTTGGGTCTAAAAACATACAAAAAGAGTCATAAGATGTAAGATTTGCACCAGTAGTTTTAAAGATATCGATTAAATTCATTATTTCCGAGTTTTCATTCATAGCGGCTAAACTATTGATTTTCGTTACTTTAGAAATAGCTTTATTGAATTCCTTGGGTCTAAAAACATACAAAAAGAGTCATAAGATGTAAGATTTGCACCAGTAGTTTTAAAGATATCGATTAAATTAATTATTTCCGAGTTTTCATTCATAGCGGCTAAACTATTGATTTTCGTTACTTTGGAAATAGCTTTATTGAACTCCTTGGGTCAAAAAACATACAAAAAGAGTCATAAGATGTAAGATTTGCTCAAGTAGTTTTAAAGATATCGTTTAGTTCCATTATTTCCGAGTTTTCATTCATAATGGCTAAAATTTTGATTTTCGTTACTTTGGAAATAGCTTTATTGAATTCCTTGGGTCTAAAAACATACAAAAAGAGTCATAAGATGTAAGATTTGCACCAGTAGGCTTAAAAATATCGATTAAATAATTCATTATTTCTGAGTTTTCATTCATAGCGGCTAAACCAATGATTTTCGATACTTTGGAAATAGCTTCATTTAACTCTTCAGTTCTAAAAACATAAAAAAGTCATAAGATGTATGAGATTTACACCAGTAGTTAAAAATCTTCTATCAGTAAAAAAAAATTTTAGTCAACTTATGTATCTGAAGCAATTTATCTTTGTATCTGTCAACGTAGCAATAAAGGTCTATGCATGTCTTAAACTTATACAGTATTGTACACGCCATTCAAATCATTATTACTTAATATTGTTAATATTTTCGATTATTCCAACTTGAAAATGATAAAAAATAACATTTAAAAACTTTAATTGGTGGAAAGTCATAAATTTGATAAATGTAATTAATTTCTGAGTGATTTTGTGACAGTTGGCAATCCTGTAAAATTGTAACAATAAGTCCGTATGCACAAACTGAGAAGCTACGCTTACTTATACCGTTTGTGACGGATAAACCTTTATTGTAACTGTTACAATAAAGGTTGATGCGTGCCACATGTAACAATAAAGGTTTATCCATTTATATATATATATATATATACATATATATATATATATATATATATATATATATAGGCCTATATAAATTTTAATGACTATTATTTTTGGTCTCTGGGCACCTCAAAACGAAAAAGTAACATGGTCCCGGACTTAGGTCTTACCATGAGACCTACGGTAATAGCTTATTCCCTATAGGAAATTCGCTAAAATATTTAACGTATTGTCACTCCATGACTTGTTAATCTATTTTATATCTATCCGAGAGTTTAATAATAAATATAGGTCATTGCTGTTTGAGTAATTATAGCCAAAGGGAAGATACGGATTTGGTAATGCTTTTGTAACGATGAAGCTATTAAGTATCATAGGTCCAAAAATAGGGGTTTCAGTGTGCTGTAGGCTGTAAACGGGATGATAGAGTTCATTTTTATGATTTCAAGCGAGTAATTCAAGAAATAGAGTTATAGGCTAATTCTGTTCTTTCTGTGACAGAAATCCTATACTATAATACGAGCAATGTCTGAAGGGATGTGTGTTCCACGATCTCGAAATCTAGCGGATAGATTTTGCTTAAATTTTGCATTTAAGAGTGTTTTGGTCCAAAAATAAGTTTAGAAACAGCCTCAACGCCAGGAAAATCGAATTCGGTCTAAAGTTAAGTTTTATAATTGTAATTTTTAACATTGGTCTTATGAGTTGCTATTTTGGTAACGAAATAACAAAGAAATGTAAACAAAAAGAAACATTAATATTATGCAGACTTTTTGAAACAGCTGTTAACTGTGAAGAGGTATAGTTGGTTGTTGGTGGAAATTTAATTGTTTTTTACCATGACAATATAACAAAAGTGAATTAAAACCTACGAGCAAGGCTCAGTTAATGCTGGTACTAATAACATAACACTAGTAGCAAATGGAAATCACAATACAAGTATTGTATTTGTTAATAAATCTAATTTAAGATAAACTATGATTAACAATTGTACTTTATGTAAACGCTGCAGTTGTCTAAATGGCTACACGAGAGTGCATTATAAAAAGGACCGTCTGGACCTGGATAGTGGGGAAACAAGTTAGAACATACGTGAATTCGACTTCTTTAGCGAGTGCATGGTTTCAATCAGCATATTTCTGTTGGTTTATGAATAATATTGTTTTATCTCGTAATGTAAATTTAAAATCTAATTTTTACATTTGAACCCATGGCAGACAATTTTCATACAAAATCAAACAAGATTTTTATTTTCGTATATTTGATATATTTTAGAAAATGCCTAACTTATGACCATTAATGTTATCCACATCTAAGAGTTTTAATACAGAATGTTTTCCTTGACTCTACAAAATAACCAAAACATTCTTTATATCCTACGGTAATGGTTTTCAATGGAACCTCGAAGATTTTAAACATTTGCTTCGGAAAATAACCCTGAGAACAGGTGTTCGTGTTTTTCACAAAAACTGCGTTCCCAAGGTTAATTTTTATGGTAGGTTCTGCTCTCGCTCAGTATGGTACACTTGAGCCTATTGAAGAGTGATGACAGGATTTACTACAGTCTAGTCCAGTTAGTCCGTGATTATCATTCATAAATCCTCCACAAAGGGAGCGCGTGTAGCTCGGCAGCGGCCGCACTGTGTCAAGGAGCATGCCATCACCTGTCGCTCGCCTTGATGACGGCGGCAGCAGCTGAAAGAAACGCCCGGTGAGTCATCGCTGCGGTCCACCGACAGACCAGCGAATATCAAATTCGCATTTGCATTTAATTTGTCTTACAGTTTATCTTCGAATGATGATATTTTAATTGCAGTCGATTGTGTATAGCCCTCTCTTTGTTGCATGCATAGTTAACAAAAGGTTACTACGTATACTAAAGACACCTGAGCGGTAATTTGGAGGTGATTTCGGTGTCCAAGACAATAAGAAAGTTAATAACTGGCTGTATGAAAACATCATGATGTTTTTTCTCAAAAATCCCGTTTGAGGTTTTGTAATTTTTTTATACTTACTAAATCGTGATAGGCTACTAGGATGTTATACAAGACTAGCCAAACAAGTTTGCTGGATATAGACTATATTTAGCTATCTAAGGTGACAACTTTCAATATCTACAACGCACGACTTTTTCAGAAAGCGATCACACTGTGTTACTCGATTTATGTAGGCTACCCTACAGATCTAAGTTTTATGGCTTATATGAGTCATGCTTAATCCTCATTCTACCTTTTATCACTTTATGACAGTTATTTGTGGTGTACCGGTGGTTGGACACAATTCGTTCACCCCGATGCTCGAGTGAGGGATGGCATATCTCATGATTGATCGACATTTCGCGGCGGCTCCGACGGATGACGTGTGGATGGGCGAGGGGTCAATCGTCCGTGGACGGTGTAGTGGCTGGCCTCTGTAGCCTACAGCTGGGCAGTGGACACTGACCCCCGGACACTGTCACCGTCACTGTCCATCACGGGCACGCGAATATGGCGCCGGCTCGCACGCGGAATAACTAACGCCTGATTCATGTCGCTGTAGAAAACATGCTAAAGTGCGTCGATAATAACTGGTCTCTCCAGTATTTGTGAAAAAATGTGTATTGTAAAAGAAATTCACGGAATGGATTTTTTAATTTATGAATTTAAATTCGGGACTAATTAATAATTGTAGACCTGGTGCTGGTACTTTATAATTTTAACCAACATATTTAACCAAATACTGATATTTGTTAGAATGGAAGTGAACATGGCTCAATTCTCCCCTATGGAATTTAGTAATTATGTATTTAGTATATGTAGGGGCTAGCTGCGTTATACTTTTTAAAATATATTATGCCAAAAATAAGTAGACTCCCTCTTAACCGGCCACCTTTTAACCGGTCTCCGCTTTAACCGGCCTACCCTGACACAAATTAACATCTTTTTAACCGGCCATTTTTATCTCAACATCGCTTTAACCGGCCGCGTTTCGCCGGACACGTAGTTTTCTTATCTAATGTATCATTCAATTCAACTTTAGGCTATTTCATATTGACGTTCTCAAACCAATTAAACTGTACGTCCTGGGCGGAAGTGACTGCCACCGGAAGTCAAGGCGTTTGGACCTACTATCCAGTAGACCACAATAAAGAAACAAATTATTATTAGTGTAGGTTTGTTGTGGATTTCATGGGTGGTGGATGTTAGCTGTAAGTTAAATCATATACAGTAAGGTATTAAGGTTGTTTTTCAATTAATAATTATATTTAGGCCATATAAAATTGTGGATTGGCGTTCTTAAATGAACATCGGTTTAACCGGCCAATTCATTTATCCGGCCGCGGCCTGGTCCCGAGGTGGCCGGTTAACTACTAATACATCCAAATAATCTAACAAAAACAGTTTATCACTCTATAGGAAGTACAAGAGAATATGGGCAAGACATTTAAACTATTCCCTACACGTAGCGTAAATGCCTGTTTAACCATGGTCTCCAAGGGGAAACTCAACCCTAAACGGGTCATTCACTGGTGCACTCACCCTAAAAATATTTCGAAAAAAATTACCAGTTTTGAGATATTTAAATTTAAAATGGCCGCCATTAAAAAAGACGTCGGAGAAAAATATTTTTTTCTTAGAAATGAAAATCGGTGTGATAAAGGTTTATGCCAAATTTAAACTTAATACACCCATCCGTTACAAAAAAAAGATTGCAAGTATAAAAAAATGGCAGCTGGTGGCTTAACAAAGCATTTTTTTCTTCCACCTACTATCTAAAGCCGTGTTTTAATCCTTGGAATAGAGTACTGAAGTACTAGTTTTACCCCATGTGACTTGAATACTTAGTTTTTCTTTCTAGGGCAAACTCAACTTTTTTTACTTTGGGGTTAAAGTTAGTTACATAAGAATAACATTAAAAGAGATATTAAAAAGAACACGAGTCACAGTCAGCTGTTATTTGTATTTGTTTCGTTACAATTTGTTTACTAATAGCAGCTGTAGCATAAGGCCCCTTTTAGGCCCGCCGCACATTGGAGCGAGGCGAGGCGCAGGCGAGGTGCAGGCGAGGTGCAGGCGGAAGCTAGGACTTTTGGCGTGTCACCGCACATTGAGGCGAGGAGTGGCAGAGGTTTCCTCGCTTGGCTCGCACAATGTCGCTAGTAGATTACGATTTGTTGGACCTTGAATCCGATTCAGATTGTGAATTTAATAATTTAGTTTTACTGTTTTCTCTTTCTAAAAAACGTAAGAAAAGTTTTTGGAAATCGGATTACATGAAAAAAAGAATAAGTCTTGTGGAGTATGTTTTAACAACTGAACTGCCAGATTGATCTTTTAGAGAATACTTTCGTTTGAACAAACAACAGTTTGATGAAATCCATAATTTGATTGAAAGTGACATTAGTGGAAAAGAATGCAATGCTCAACAACCTATATCATCCGAAGAGAAGCTAACAGTGTGTTTAATGGTAAGATTCGATTACTTAATAATGTATAATACCATAAAGGAAGAAATCAGAGTGGCAATCCAATGCAATTTTTTTCTGTCGTTTTTTCGCAAGGCTTTAATTGGGCTGTTTTCAGACCAAATTGTAATTTTATCAAATTATAGGATATATTTTGTACTTAGGACCTAAAGATTTCACATTGGTTTGATTTATTTTGTTACCAGTGCAATATGGACGGCAAAATGCCCTCGGTCGGTCGGTTCAATAAGTTTGAAGCAACGTTAAAAAACGGGCATGAAATCTTCCATTGGGTTGCTATTCTGTATTAATTCTTAATCTGTGATAATACTCATTCAATATTAATAATAAAAACAGTACTTGCTTATTTCATAGGTAACCTGAATTAAAATCGGGTAGTAAGTAATATTAATCTTCTGAATAAAACAAATTGTTTATTATTTAAAAATTAATGATCTGCATCATTACTGTAATATGCAAAGGAAACTCGTAATTACATGAGTAGTTATTTAAAAAAATATATATATATATTGAAAAAAATACCAAATTGATTAATTTAAAATTTTACACTTACTGATGACAAACTTACTGATGACAAATATTTAAAAAGACAAATATTGAAAAAGTACAAAATGGATCAGTTTCAAAGTTCACATGTAAAACTTGATTAGTAGACATTTACTACAAATTATTTGGGTAATTCCCGAAGTCACTCCAGTATCTAGCCAGAGGCACATTTGACTGATCTTGGCCCGACGACACATTTGAGGGTGGCCCAGACCCATCCCACGACGGTTTTTCTACGGGAGGGGGAACGCAGGCGCTTGCGAGGTGCAGGAAAACTGTATCTCAACTACAACGCCGCGGAGGCCCGCGCGAGGCTGCACAGAGGCTGCGCAGAGGCTGCGCGCAGCCTCTGCTCAATGTGCGGTACTCCATTTGAACACGTGTATTACAAAATCAGCGGCGCCTCCCCTGCACCTCGCCTGCACCTCGCCTGCGCCTCGCCTCGCTCCAATGTGCGGCGGGCCTTATGCACGGCGTCGGGCGACGGACGTCGGGCGCACGTCATTGTGACGCTGACAAAAATGTCAAGCGTCTCTCCAGCGTCGAAAGACGTCCGTCGGGCGCGCGTCGGACGGACGTCGGGCGGTCGTCGGGCCCGATAGTTTCCAATAGTTCTGCGATCTATGAAATGACCAAAACGTTTCTGGAAAAATCCAGAATTCGAACACTTCGTTGACTGATACACTTTAAGTTTCAATTATTATATCATATTCACTCAATATCATCATTTGACACTTACCATTTTAAAATTAAACCAAAACACGTATTAATGTAAAGTACTTAGGCATTTCTCAAACCACAATTCAGCGCCCATTGATCCCCTATCACGATCACGATCAGAATTTTTTTATGATTTGCATACACGCTCAGCAAATCAGTAAATTTATTTTTTTTCATTTTAAAAACACGTACATTTTAAATTACTAATGATAGTAAAAACCAGTAATCAATTTGTAATCATTTTTAAGGTTGGTAACGCTCCTAGCAAAATTTTTAGACGCTAAACAGTTTATTACTTAATTCAGCACTAAAAACAACCTCTTCAATGAGAAGCATAATGCTATAGACATAGAAGAACTGCCTCCCCCCGCCACACAAAAACGACGCCGGTGAGGCGCGCGCCCGACGTCCGCCCGACGAGTGTCCTTCGACGTCCGTCAAATGACGCCGTGCATAAATAGCTCCATATGCTGTAATGTATTTAGACAGCATTTTCGACGCTCGGCCGACGGTCGTACTCTAAATACCGACGTCGTGTTTTTGAGTACGCGCGTCGGGCGCGCGTCGGGCGTCGTGCATAAATGGTCCCATTTGCGCCAATGCATTTTCATTCCGACGTCTTTCGACGTCCGTCGAGTGACGCCGTGCATAAAAGGGACCTAAGCCATTCTGTCAGCAGTGTACGTGTTTGTTTACATTTCGCTTGGGTAGGCTATTAACCTAAGAAGTCCAAAACCTATAAGTGTAAGACTTTTGACTAGGCTTAAATTCTATTTTGTTTTTTTCGTATTCTTTATAAAAATGGTATAGCCTACCTTGTGTGTTTTTTTATGTTGATGTGACTGATCCAGCTTAGGAGCTTACGGAGCAATGGATCATATGAATAAGGTAAAGTTAAATTATATACAGTAGGCCTATTGTTGTAGGCCTACCGTTATAGAAGCTATCGGCCTATTGTTATAGGCCTAAATGTTATTTGTGTAGGTGGAGGAAAAATGTTGTGTGAATCAAGGGACTAAAGTACTTTTTCTCCCTCAGGGAAATTGTCGCACTCAGTTTCTCTTCAGGGAGAAAAAGTGCACTTAAGTCCCTACAAGCACAAATAACTATTGTTCTCTTAATAAACATTGTTGTAGTAAAGGTCCATGACAAATATGAACCCAATCCATCAATCCGTTACAGAAATAAAATAGTAGATGTAGATGTAAAATGTAGATGTAATAAACAAAATGGCGGCTAGCGGGTTAACGAAGCATTTTAGGACATATGTTTATATGAACTTTTTTTTCTTTTGGCTTGCCGAACCAAGGTCTGTAGAGGAAACCCATAACTTCTTTCTAGGTCTGCTGAATAGCTATTTTTAGCGAATTTCCCTATAGGGAATACGCTATTACGGTAGTAGCCATGGTAAGACCTAAGCCCGGGACCACTTTACTTTTTCATTTTGAGGTCCCCAGAAGCCAAAAACACCATTCGTTCATTTTCATATATATGTATATATATATATAGACTATATGTATATGTGTGTCCGTGGTACCGATAACTTTTGAAGCGGACCTCCGATTTTGATCAAATTTGGTATGAAGGTGTAAGACCAGGTCTATTTTCATGAGTTCGCAAACCAGCATTGTCGGGTTATGGGAACGGGGTTTTATGGGGTTTCAAAGGGGTCAAAATTGGGTTTTTGGCATTTTTTGACCTCAATTTAAAAAATACATGAATTTTAACTAAAACCATTCAAAAGAGCTTAAAAAAACAAACAATTTAGTATTTTGAATTTTTGGCTTAGCTTAAATGGTTACGGAGAAAATCCAAAAATGTGTTTTACATGTTATTCTTATGGGAAATCAAGAAAACCCTATATCTTACCTATTTGTTGACATAACTTAGTCAAGTTTGGTATGTACATTATCTAGATAGGGTTTAACTTATACTTGCTTACAAAACCCATATGGCGGCAAACCTACATACTCGCCCCCATGGGGTTTATGGGGAAAATAAAAATTGTCAGAGCTTGATACAATTTCGTGTTTACATTCACCAATTATTGATTAACTTAGATTTTCTAACAACGCCCCATGGCAGCAAACCTACATACTCGATCCTATGGTGTTTTTATGGGGAAAGTAAATAAGCTAAAATACCATTGGAAATTCGCTGAGTACGCAGGTCTGCTGCGACGGGGGTATTTGTGTTCCGGATATGAAGCGTCAAAACTAAAACGGAAGTCAAGTTACGTTAAAATATTTACCATAACACAGCTGATTGAAAAAGAGACTGAAGCAGTCTTGCCACGGGCACGATATTTATCGTAACATCATATTACTCTATTTTATATGGATTATTAGTTAATAACAAACCATTAGGTAATGACCAAACTAACAATTATCAATCATCAATCAAGGCAAATATTATAAAACCATAAATTCTACCCTATATTGCTTCGAAATTCCTTATTTTAGTAATAATTGAGACAAAAAATCTCAAACACGAGGTTAAACCATGAGCGCTGCTACCACTTACAGTAGATCATTTATTCCATTGTACAATTTTAATACATCCGATTATTTTGCTTGTTGAAACAAATGAAACAATAACAAACCTCTGATGATATTTGTCAATGTCAATTTTTATTAATACTAAACTGCTGAAATCAGTTCAAACGAGGTGGCCCGTGCGCAAATTGCGCATTTTTTGATTCTGTATGAGTGAAACTCACCTACAGTACCTGAATGTTGATTATGAAGCGACAGAGATCTGGCTTTTAAAATTCATCTGAACGTAATCAGCTGTTAAATTACAATTCACATTAAAGAACTTGCAATAAAAGTTAGTCAACATTTTAAAGCGCCCTCTAGAAATAAATCAAAGCCGAGGGGGGCGAAGCCCGAAACAATATGACCTTTTTAATTACGGTTCGTTACTGCGGTATATCCTAAGCTTTAAAATGACACCTCAATCTTAAAAATCGGTTCAGTAGGTCGAGAGAAAAAGGGACGTAACAGACGAAACCCTTATAGAAATAAGAAGATAGATACAAGATAAACAAATAACAACGTAAAAGGCGGTATATAGGTCAAATCCAAACTGTATACCCTATTTATGAAAGGTGGATCCACTGGTAACCACTGGCAATTCATAATAATTTCGGCAATAATTAGATTTTAATGTTTAAAATATTTAAAATATTCAATCACTTGCATTGTTTTTTCGCTTCTCTCACTTCTATGTACAGTAGATTTGAAGGTAAAAACATGAAAACATATTGTATTTTGAAATAGATTATTATATTACAAAATTCCTGTTATGAGTGCTGCGAATCCTCTTATATTATAAAAATAACTTTTAAAGCCAAGGGGGCACAGCCCTGATGTACAACCCTATTGAAAAAGTATGAAAATGACACAATAAATGATTTAGACTTCATTAGCTCATAAGTCAGTAAAATAATCTATTACTCAAATTGAAGTAAGTAAATGTGCAAAGAATTCAGTCCGTAAAATCTGTGTAATAAAAAACAACTGTAATTATTGCCGAAATTTTAATGCAAACAATGTATGACAGTTAAAAAGTAATCATTAGAGGATTTTAGAGTAAACTCAGAGTCAGGTATATGCAACCGCAGTAAACAAATCTATCCTACCCTGAACATTTTCATGCATTAACTCCTTGTAGTTTGGCCGTACCACAACCAACACAGACAAAAAATCAGCTTTATTTATGAAGCTTAATAATTTATTTCAAATAAAACACTCGTCGTTTGTTCGGTTCTATGGTTTACAATTTATTGTCGACAAAATTTGCACAATAATATTAACAATCCTTTGCTAAGGTCTTGGACTCCCAGCTTCACACTCAAAGAAAAAATTCACTACTAATCAATTCTCTTTGATATCAATCTTGGACGCTCTTTAATATTGACTTAGGGAGCTTTTTAAAACCGATCGAAGCACTCTTTGTCTTTATTTGCACACACATAGAGTTCAACAACATACATAGGGAAGCTATTTTCATATTTGCATAATAATTCATATTCAATACATTTTCTCTCAACATATTGATAGTCATTATTATAAAAATAAAAAATATCAATATGAAATTTCCAGGCTTCACGATAGGTATGCCTATGCAGCAGGACAGGCAGAATTTGAAGATGACTTCAAGGTTTTCTGGAATGTCCCAACCTTCCAGTGCCACAAGTACGGTTTCAACTTCTCCTCGGTGTCAGACGAGTGGGGTATCAGCCAGAACTACGGGGACACATTCAGAGGAGACACCATCGCGATCTTTTATGACCCAGGCCTGTTTCCAGCCCTCCTCCCTACCACCTCCGGTTCTCGTCCTGAGGTAAAGCTTTTTTCAATATTAAATCATGGCTAATTTTTAACATCTTTAATAATTAAAAATTTGCCATTTATTACAATGTAAATTCAGAGTACCATATTGTTGCTTAAGAACACCACCTTAGTGACAAGATGCAAACTTTTCAATAGAGCCAAAAACCTCGCGAGGGATAGACGGTGTTGTATTACATGAAGAGTACGATATAACTCCGCCTATCTCCAATAAAAACTTTAAGCTATTGATTTGACTCTTAAAATGTTTGTTTTATAACCAAGACAGTAACCAACACTATCTATGATCTTTTCAAAATCAATAGAAATCAATTAAAATAAAACGGTAAAAGTTTCATGTTATGCAGAATGACATCCGTCTCATTTTGACTACCACGCTAAAACTGGTGGACATTAAGGGTTTTTTTCTGGTCAGTGTGATTGGTGGTGTTAGAGGAAATATGATAGCAGCGATTCGTTTAGTTGGATTTTCACTAAACGACGTCTTAAGGACATATAAAATGCATATGTTTCCATAAAGATACAAAAATTTTAATTTTACTAAAAATGTCACATTTAGGCAGTGTTGTTTCTTAAGTGACGATGTGTAAGATAGAAGCATTGTTTATTGCACTGTTTATTAAGCATTGATTAAGGGGACAGTACCAGGAAAACCGAGCTTTGCTCGTTGGTTTTAATTCACTTTTGTTATAGTGTCATGGTAATAAAGCTATTAAATTTCCACCAACAACCAACTATACCTCATCACAGTTAACAACAAAAAGACTACTTAACATTATTTTTGTGTACCTTTTGTTGTTATTTCGTTACAAAAATAGCAACCCACAAGACCAATGTTAAAAATTACGATTTTTAAACTTAAATTTAAACCAAATTAGATTTTTCCTAGGATTGAGGCTGTTTCTAAACTTATTTTTGGGCCAAAACACTCTTAAATGCAAAGTTGAAGCAAAATCCATCCGCTAGATTTCGAGATCGTAGAACACACATCTCTTCAGACATTGCTCGTATTATAGTATAGGATAGTAGTAAATACAATAAACTTTTGCGAGAACATAACAAGTCATAAAAACAAGTGATACTAAAAGTATGACCTAAAACAAGTAATTAACATAGAAAATTTCATGGTTGAGGTTTACCAGCATTGTTAATATAAATGTAACAATTTGTTAGCTATTTTTAAAGATAGTGCATAAAAAATTGCAACCTTATGTTTAAAAGTGCTATTTTTTATTTTACCTAATGTATTTTTTCATAGGTAGTGGTTTTTATTGTTAAATGCTGAAAACAGTCCAAACCCTAGTATTTTGATAAAAGTTCAACCTGTTCTTATAAAAAGTTATAAATTATACCTAAGACCACGGGCAACTGAGTGAATTTTAAATTTAGAAAAAATTGCTGTTATTTCTGCTTTAAAGATCAAACTGCCAACTTAAAATTTGAATAGTTCGTTCACCTTAAAGACAGCCAACAAATTTATTATTTATTTTATAAAGTTTAGCCAGTGTTGAGTCCATAATATATATATATATATATATTTTTTTTTTTTTTGCTAATTGTAAGGTGAGGAATGGAGGGGTGCCTCAGGCTGGCAACCTGAGTCTTCATCTGGATCGCTTCCGGGAGGACATTACAAGACTTATGCCTGCTTCCACATTCAAAGGTAAACCAAGATTGTAGAGTTTTTGTTTTGTTTTTCAGAACTATAAATTAATGCTTTATTTCATTCATTACCTAAAATTCATATTTCATGCGTAGTTTGGGTCTTCAAAGACCAGATTTTGTTATATAATCTATATAGGTATAGAAAGTTCCCTTAAAGTACTTTCTTCCCTCTGTGGTCATGGAATGATTGACTGCTGGTTACAAGGTAAGAGGCGGAACAAGAGCTGGAGTACATGGGTTGTAGTGGTGCACCCCACAGTATTACAGGCCGAGGTAGCTGCAATCATGTAGTGTGCCAGAGAAAACCTGGTGCCAGAGCCTTATTTTCAGGTAGCCTTACAGCTCTGAGGGGTCTGGACTCCTGTGAGCTCAGATCAAAGATTGTCTGGGCTTCACCACGATATTTGCACTCAGTGTGACGCTCTGCTGGGTCCCTTGCCAACCTGAGATCCCTGGGTTGCCTTGGCCAATGCAACATCTTATACAGAATTTACTGGCCCGCAGCCTTTCTGTGCTCTCTTGTGAGTATGCGTGCCAAAGGGTTGTCATGGGCACAGGAGGCGTACCGTACAATCTGGGACGAAATTCCTCATATGAGGGTAAGCAATCTCATGCTTCACTCTTCATCACATCAAGATGCCACAAACATCCTTTAGAGATGAGGATAGGCAAGTAAAAGGACTGCTACAGGACACTGTCTTTTGAGGAAGCATCTGTGATGCATGAGTCTCTTCTCTACAACAGGGATCCTACATGCAGGAAGTGTGGGTAGCCAGAAGAAACTTTAAATTACTTGCTGTTCGACTGCACGGAGGTGGCAGAGGTAAGAAGAGGGCTCTTTTATCGGAGGAGCGCTTTCCTCAAAGCTGCTTGTATAAAGGCTGCAGCGGTTCACCATGCTTCTGAACTGGGATGAACTCTGAAACGCTCTACAGGGAGTGCAAAAAGCCCAAGTGGCTGCTGCACCTAGTATAGGGATTAGGTCTGAACCTACAAATGAATGAATGAGTGAACGAATGAAAATTTTGTAAAAGTTTCACAAAATTGAGAGCTTGAATTTACAACTGTGCTGATTTGTGCTGTCTTGTCCAGCTGTTGCCATGTTATTGAGAACTGCGAACAAGAGCAAAAAATTTAAACCAACCCAAACTGACATCACTAGGTAATAATAAGAGAAATCAGCTGCCAGCTGTTAAAATTTCAAAGCTCGCAATTTCGTACCATATAGTAATGTTTTCTAACATTGCAGTTATTAACAAACATACATAATAAATAAAACATGTTTATTAACAAACTGCTTAAATTTCCTTTTTTTAAGATAAATTATGTTTAAAAGGTTTCATGTTTTATACATAGGAGTGGGCATAATAGACTTTGAGCACTGGCGGCCGGTGTGGAGACAGAACTGGATGTCACTGGCGATCTACCGCAACTACTCTCGTCACCTGGAGAGGCGCAGGCATCCACGGTGGTCAAAGCAGGATATTGACAGAGAGGTAAAGAGAATAGGAGTGTATTTTGGCATTAAAATAGTTAAATTATTTTATATTTAAATTAACTTGAATAATTGTCATAATTGAATTTTTGAATAGAAACTATCAATTAATTTATTTAAAATATTTTCAGTGAATGTTAAACAAATGCTAAATACTTATAATCCCTCGTAAATACCTATAACACAAACTTAACATCCTTAATTCTTGGTTTTCACTTTAAAAACTATAAAGCCAAATTCTAATAAACAGGAAAAAGCACCATTCCCACAGGTGTAGACGTTCTGTTATCTACTCCATTGAAATGAAAATAATATTCTATCCACTGAGCTCTATGTTATAACTCTCATGAGTCACGCTCTGACCAAAAATTTGTGAAAACCATGCCTCTGTCACAGCTGTATTTCTGTTGTTATGTTGATCAACTTGCTATTGGTGGAATGCTGTCAAATTGTAAAGTCAAGAGGGCCATCTAAGCAAAGTTTTAACAAAATATTTCATAGTGGAATGTTGACATAGGCCGCAGACAAGTTTGAGTCAGCCGCCAAGGTGTTCCTGCTAGAGACGCTGAGGCTGGCCAAGGCGCTGCGGCCGCAAGCCCGCTGGGGCTACTACGGCTTCCCGTTCTGCTTCAACAACAAGCAGACCATCACCGGTGCCATGCCTTGCTCACACGAGGTCATACCAGAGAATAATAGGTACTGTGGTGTCTTTATCATACCTCTTAAAATATGATTCGGTGTAATTTTTTCATGACTATTGGTGTTCTCCTTTTATATAGTGCATTGTCAATTTTAAAAGTTATAATTAAATTAATTTTTAAAGTTATCTTAACTTAAAATATCTGCTCAATAACCAGCTGAGTTTATAATAAAAAATATTCTCTGGAACATCTGCTTCATTACACCTATAGATCTAAAATTATTTTTCCCAATAGATTAACATTGAAACTTTGAGGTCAAATGGGGTTGAGCCCTGGAAACTTTTGAAACTTCTGATATTTTTCCTTTTGTCCTTGGCCCTCAAGCTATAAAATGAGCAATAATGGTTACCCTATCTTTTTTTTAACTTGAGTTATTTCTTGGGAACTGAATCACTTATGGAATTATATGTGTATAGATTTATGGTTTCATATCAAACAACCACTAAAAACAAAAAAATGTTGAATTATTTTTCAATAGAAGCCAGTAGTACCTACTGGGAGCTTACCTATTACAAACAAGTTTTAAACCAAAACTAGTTTTAAGCAAAATACTATGCTAGTTAATTTTTTGCAGGCTTCACTGGTTGTTTGAGGAGAGCACGGCGCTCTACCCCTCCACGTATCTCCGCAGTGAGGATATGTCGGAAAACTCAAACTACCAATATATCACTAGTCGGGTCAATGAGGCCATAAGGATGTCGAAAGTGTCGCCCAAGACAAATCCAGTCTATGTCTACATTTGGTCCAAATACCAGGATGCTAACCGATTTATTTCAAAAGTAAGGGTTTTTAAAGCATGGTTGAGGTATACATGTCTAAGGTTTTAGAAACAAGCCAAGCCATTATTATATTCCTTTTTTTTAAATCAGAGTATGAGTCCTATACTATAATACAAGCAATGTCTGAAGGGATGTGTGTTCCACAATCTCGAAATCTAGCGAGTAGTTTTTGCTTATACTTTGCATTTAAGAGTGTTTTGGCCCAAAAATAAGTTTAGAAAATGCCTCAATTCCAGGAAAAATCGAATTTTGTCTAAATTTAAGTTTAAAAATCGTAATTTTTAACATTGGTCTTATGGGTTGCTATTTTGGTAACAAAATAACAACGAAAGGTATACAAAAATAAAGGGACATTAATGTTAAGCAGTCTTTTTGAAACAGCTGTTAACTGTGAAGAGGTAGACGGTTGTTGGTGGAAATTTAATAGCTTTATTACCGCGACACTATAACAAAAGTGAATTAAAATCAACGAGCAAGGCTCGGTTAACCTGGTACTTTAGATAAAAAGAACAAAACAAAACTAGGCTACTTTATACTTTGTCTACAGACATTAAAAACAAAAGACTGATAATTTCATTTTCAAATAGAAAATTTTTACCAGGATCCGAAAAGCCATGAGATTGTCAACTCAATAGCTACTTTGCACTTTTATGTTAAACTTTTAAAAAATAATTTTAATTAAAACAATCATAATCAAAATGCTACTTTTAGCGAATTTCCCTATAGGGAAAACGATATTACGGTAGTAGCCATCGTAAGACCTAAGCCCGGGACCACTTTACTTTTTCATTTTGAGGTCCCCAGAAGCCAAAAACACCATTCGTTCATTTTCATATAAATGTATAGAATAGACTATATAGACTGTATAGACTGTATATAGACTGTATATGTATAGAATAGACTGTATAGAATAGAATGTATAGAATATGTGTGTGTGTGTGTGTGTGTGTCCTTGGTACTGATAACTTTTGAAGGTGACTTCTGATTTTGATAAAATTTGATATGAACGTGTAAGACCAGGTCTATTTTCATGAGTTCGCAAACCAGCATTGTCGGGTTATGAGAACGGGGTTTTATGGGGTTTCAAAGGGGTCAAAAATGAGTTTTGGGCATTTTTGTACCTCAATTTTGAAATTTCAAAAAGTTTAACTAAAACCATTTAACAAAGCTTGAAAAAACAAATAATTTAATATTTTGAAAATTTAACTTAGCTTAACAGATTCCGAAGAAAAGCTATAAATAGGTATTCTATGTTAATCTTATGGGAAACCAATAAATCCCTGTACCTCGCTTATTTCTTGACATAACTTTAATGATGGCAAAATTTCTTGAAAAATCGATTTTTCGATATATTGATGTATCGAAAGAGTAAAATCGATTTCAATAAAAAATCGTGAACAAAATATCGATGTCAAAAAATTAATGTATCGAATGGTAAAAATCGATTTTTCCGAAAAATCGATTTTATTTTGCCATCACTATGATGGTAAAATTTCTTGAAAAATCGATTTTTCGATATATTGATATATCGAAAGAGTAAAATCGATTTCGATAAAAAATCGTGAACAAAAAATCGATGTCAAAAAATCGATGTATCGAATGGTAAAAATCGATTTTTCCGAAAAATCGATTTTATTTTGCCATCACTACATAACTTGGTAAAATTTGGTATGTAAATTCACTAGGTAGAGTTTAACTGATATTTGCTTACAACACCCATATGGCGGCAAACCTACACTCACCCACATGTCTTTTAAGGGGAAAAATAAAAAGTGACAAATATTTATACAATTTGATATTTACAGTACACTCTCGTTCATCGGACTCGGCGACATCGGAACTCCGCTTCATCGGAACTGAAAATCTGGATATTAGTAATTATTTTTTTCTTACGAAATAAATAATTTTTCCGTTTTAGCGCCTTCAATTTCCATTCGTTCTATCCGCACAACAGTGAAGTATCACATTTTGCGTCTAACGTCATCAGGCGTTTTCCATAATCTGTACGCATCGATGTGATTTATGAGGCCGTGGAGTATTCACACAAAAATAGAAAGAGGAAAGGGGCAGGAAGTGAACATCCGTTTCGAACGCTTCCCAAACTGTGATTCAGTCTGTCTCGCGTCGCGATTGCACCTGTGTTACGTGGAAGTCAGTTGATTGCTGGAATATGAGTGGAATATAAATATGGAATATGAGAATAACGATTTTGGATCTTTATTTCCTGCGTTGTTTTTATTCCTATAGGTTCATTTGTTACCATGTTCAAAGTTTGAGTGCCTTATTTTCATAAAATCTCTAGTGTTGCCTTAAAAACAAGAGTGAATACAACCACGATAGATCACCGTACGGGCGGAAATGATGACTCACGACGGCCTTCGCTTCATCGGAATTTTTTTACATCCGAACCGGCCGTCCGCCACATTAGTTCCGATGAACGAGAGTGTACTGTACCTTACTTAACCATTATGTTTCCTAACAACTAACATTTTCTAACAACATCCCATGTCAGCAAACCTACATACTCATTCCCATGGTGTTTATGGGGAAAATACAAAATCGCAAATTTCTTTGGAAATTTGCTGAGTACGCAGGTCTGCTATTATCTTCTACATGACATGATGAAAAAGAGACCAGTGGCCTTGAAATATTCAAGGTGTGTATTTATTTGTTGTGCTATAAAAGGATGCCTTCAAATTCTAAGGTAAGCCTGTTTATCCCTGTCCACCACTAATAATCCTTTCTACCTATTCATTTAGTCCAATAAAAAAACTAACCTACTTTTTTCTTACTTTTGCCTACAAGTTTCTTTTATTTCGCCTACAGGTTGTGTAATTTTAAGTCCAAAGATTTTCTAAGGGTACAGACTAACCAGTTATGAAATTTTGTTGTAATCTGGGTCTTACGGTGGTGTTAATCAATCCCCTGAGCATTTTTTGTAATTTCAGCTTTTGGTTTGGCTATGTATTGTGTCCAATCAAAGCTTGTAATATAGATATGCACAACAGACTGAGCATGGGACATAATCTGGAATGTTATATCTTCTCTGAAACATCACCCGACCAAATGTCTTGCCATTGCTGTAGGAGGACTTATACAACTCAGTCGCCCTTCCGCGACAGCTGGGGGCGGACGGAGTGGTGGTGTGGGGCGCCACCAAGGACGTCAACTCGCCCCACAAGTGTTCCGCCATGCTCGACTACCTACAAACACAACTGGGGCCCACAGTCAAGCACCTACGAGAATCTTCCATCCCCCCTCAGCCAAACATACTGCACATATTTGGAAAATAATATTATATTATTCATGTTGTTGTTTTTGTTTCAACCTTCCTTTTCTTTCTTTGAAGATGTTGAGGAAATAAATCATTTTTGAATGTCTTGTTAATTTGCCAAGAGTGAATAATTTTAATTTTGTGTTTTAAAACACAATGTGTGCAATTGAGTCATAAGTTTGTGTTGGTTATTTTTTACTATGGATTGATATAAATGTGTAAAACAATTCCAAAATACTGGCATATATTGCTGGATGCAGTTGGATGTTATAAGGTTACAATAGGTAAATGCACAATAAATGTAAGTATTAATAAGTTTATTGGATATGAAATGTATACAGTGTATCAGATGTAAGAACAAACAAGTAGTTGGGTGAGGCACAAGCTCCAAGCACTGGCGAGTCTGATTCCAAATTTATAAGTTGCTGCTTTGCTATAGTTTCAAACTTAGCTGAAGTTTTGCGATTTCTCAGTTCTCCGTTAACCTTGGTGGCTTTGCGATAAATGTAGACCCGACTTGCCACCTCACAGATAACCGCATAAGATAAATCTGCCAAAGTAAACATAAAATATTTATAATCTGTAGTGAGGATGGTACATTAAATAACCAAATAAACAACCTAATTCTAGACTTATTGATTTAGAATTGTTCAAGTAGAATTGTTAATTATACAAAAACTTTAATATGGTTACTTTAACTGTCTAGTAACGCTAAAAAAATTTTAATACTACTTACAAATTAGAAAAGGAACAGGTAGAACCTACTTACTTACTTACTATTTTTTTACATATTTATAACATTTTCATTGTTTTCTAATACAAATTTACAATTTACATTTTGTACTATTTGCGAGTAAGGTCATATAAGAATTAATGTTTAATTCTTAATAGTAAGAAGTTAATTTTCATTTTAAAAATCATCCATTTGATTTTCAAAGGGCAAATCACAATTTCAATTTATTAGTTTCAAATATTCAGAAAAATAAATCTTCATCACTTGGGTGGCATGACGCTTACGGAAAAATGATCGAGAATGTTATATCAAACAGTACAAGGTAAATTGTAAAAAGTTTATTGAGAAACAGAATGTCATAATTATTACCTTTCATACATTAACTTTATCAGAATGAAAGTTTATGAAAAGTGAGCTACAACAAATAACCAATTCAAAAGACACTTGAAAATCAAGAAAAATTCACAAAAAAATTCGTGATTCAGGCTAAAAAGACAGTAATCCAGGATTACATACCCGGGGCAGCGATCAAGAATTTTCGCTGTGTCTTGGAAGCGGCAACGTAGCCGAGAGCTGCGAAGGTGCCGATGTGTCTGCACGGCCACTCAGGGGCGGAGGGGGATGGGGGCTCCAGCCTCCACACACAGCCATCTACGTCGTGCCGGACGCAGACACACGGCGGCCCGTCCGCCACCTCGGCCACGGACGTCAGCCACTGATGTCCCGCCAGCGACACCTGCGCACATGAATTGGTACAACTATCACTCGGTTTTCAATATTACATCATGGCACATTATAAAAATGAAGTATTACCCAAAAAAGGACTTGAACTTACAAACTTGACACTGGTTTTAAAATATTATTTTTAAAGTCTCTTTAGCAGTAGATTTTCAAACCTCTATTGAAACCATGAAATCCACTTAAAACTGGAATGAGGGTTCAGTATTGATCATTGTGCGCATATCTCAGAGTAATAATTAAAACATTGTAATGATAAATTAAAAAAAAAAAACATGATGACTCAGTAATTTTTATTCAAGCAGTAACTACACATTATGACAAAATGTATCTGAGCCCAACAAAGGGATAATTGAAAATTAAATTGAGATGTAACATTAAGTGTTAGCTTTGTTGCTTACACTGATTGTCTTTAACATATTAGTATGGTTATATTTAGGGATAGGTCGGTACCTAAAGTCGGTTCTCGGTACCACCGGTTCTTGGCAAAAGTACCGGTACCGAGAACCGTTGTCAAAATCTCGGTACCGGTACCTCAATCTGTTTACAATAAAATAAAATAAACTAAAACAAAACACGCTTGTCCACAGTTTTCTCGGAAAATAACAATGCCATTGTATTTGAGACGACCAGGTAGACTGATAAAAGGGTAGGAGGGGGGCCTACGCACGACAGTCCGCCACTAATTGACTGATAAGATAAGAGTACAGGTTACCTTATCTCCTATATCCTGAATTATTTGTCCAACAAAAACAAATTATGGATAATTTTTTTGTCTAAGTTTTACAAGTCAATAAAAATATAATCAAGGTTGAATGATTTTTTGTCGAAAAAAAAATAGTTCATTATTTTGTTTAATAATTATTGAAACATTAAAATAAAATATAAATCATTAAATAACTAACAAATGTTCTTAAAGAATACAGAACAATGAAAAAAATCATAAACCAAAACATAAAATATTCTAAGGATGGCCGTTTCCTAAAATTTTGAGACGTATTCGGGAACTACCGAACAACAGATGTTTACATCCGGCGGCCGGCGATTTCGCAAATGAGGTAAACGCGACACAAAAACATGGCACATTCTGTGAACGCCCGCGCCGGAGACGATCTATTGTTCAGCTTATCTATTGACGTCCGGCAGTAATTTATTCAAGAGAGGTGTTTTTGCTCCTTGTACCAATTGCCACTTTTTGAACCATTTGCCGTAGAAAGCTAAGAGATGGCTCATTTGATTCGTCTAATCCTCACAAATTAAATAAAACGTTCACTAAAGTTGTGTGACTTTTCGTCCAAGTTTAAATTAGAAAAGCATTGTTAACACGTTCATTGCTAAAAATTACGAGTATTGCGACCCTAAAATGCTAAAAAATTATAATGTGATTACTTATTCAAAAATGATATCAGGATGTCCAAAATGTTGAATCTAGATGTCTCAGTGTCGATTTTGGCTGAAATTGGTGACGTCACGTCCGGGGCGAGAATTCACATCCTTAGGTCCTGGTGCCGGTCCTTGTCCAATCCCTAACTACTTTTCAGCCCTACACGCCCACAGTCACACAATAATACTGAAAAATGATGTCAGGATGTCCAAAATGTTAAATATAGATGTCTCAGGGTCGATTTTGGCTGAAATTGGTGACGTCACGTCCGGGGCGGGAATTCACGTCCTTAGGTCCTGGTGCCGGTCCTTGTCCAATCCCTAACTACTTTTCAACCCCACACGCCCACAGTCACACTCCCACAGCTGGATTCTGAATCCTCATTCTCAGAAAACACGTTTTCAATCAATTCACTCTTATAGAGTAGCTCCATATTCCACACAAACTACGTCAACACTCCGCACAACACAGTGGTTACGTAAACAACGCACTGTGAAATAACGGAATAGCCGAACCGGAAGCGAAGCGCGCCAAAGTTAGAGTAAACCAAGCACAAAACGCGGGAATCGGTCACAAAGTTCTCCGAACGACGCTGGGCTCACCCTGAAGCAAGGTTGTTGGCATGGGAGAGGGGCGACAATACCCGCCCCGCGCACGTGGTGCCAGCCGCACGGGGCGTAAATTCTCACCCCGCGCAAGAAACGTGTTAAGTAAATCACTCATTTAGTACAATTACTGTTTTATAATATTATAAGAACCTTGTTATAATTTAATATAATTTTTTGATTTAAAACTTGAAACCCCATTAAAATATATTTTTAAATTAAACATAACAAATACATTTATTAGTCAACTAATTTAATCAACTAAGTTTATTAAAACATATAGTAGTTGAAGAACTAACAATTCAGAATAAAAATACTTTTCAGCCTAACTCGTTTTTGGTCTGAGACCTAAGGGTAATGATTTTTTACCAGGTCTGACCCGAAGGGTGAGTGTTAAAAGTTGGCCTGTGGACTCCTAGATCTGTTATTGTACATAAAAAAATATTCTAAAACAAACATGTTACTATTTTTTATTATTTTTAGTAAAATCTCCTTTTGATGAACGTTTTCCCATAGACACCCCAACACTGTCCTTCGTTAATTGTCACTCAATCCTAATTCTTTTACTTTCATGTGTTGGTTAATTTAATTCCTTAATTCTCACTACTTTTGAAATATCACTTAAATGTAGGTACAAATATTTTTTCATATTTCCTGTTACATTAACCTCATTAAAAAATGAGTACTTGGTACCGGTACCGAGAACCGAGAACCGATCCTTTAAAAGAACCGGTACCGACTTTGAAATTTTGGTACCGACCCATCACTAGTTATATTAATATGTTAAAGTCTCAACACCTCAACGAAATAGTCCCACCTCCATGAGCACTGCTATCCCACCCGTCGTTCCTGGGCATCTGCAATTTAGTGAAGTGATGAAGCTTTCAGATAGTGGTATTAAAAAGCAGAGTAATAGTGCAAGTGAAAGTGTAAATTCACCCTTGAGTCAATTTTCTGTGAGTGATTAAGTCACATCAATTCAAACTAGTTTTTTAGGGAAGAAAAATTAGTAGATAAATGTTACTTAAATGAATTATGCAATGATCCCCTTGAATAAAAAAAAAACGTCTACAACGTGTTAAACACCTGAACAATTTAACAATAATGCACCTTAATATTCAAGGGTTTATAAATAACAGACATTACCTGCAACTTTTCCTTAATAACAATGACAAAAATATTGATGTAATATGCTTAAATGAGCATTGGCTCACAAACAGTTGTATCAATGTGCTAAATATCTTTGACAACTTCAGACTAGCTTCATTTTATACTAGAGTCACGGGAAAGCATGGGGGATCATGCATTTTGCATACTTCTAAAGAAAAACCTAGATTTTGTTAGTATACATAGTTTTGATTTGTTAAAAAAAGATTTTGATTTTGAAGCATGTGCATTAGAGCTGCCAAGTTATAATACTGTAATTGTATCTGTGTACCGTATATATAAGAAAGGCTCATCCCCCAAAGTATTTCTATCTAAGTTAAGAGATTCTCTAACAACATTAAGTAAGGCAACTAAAAAACACCATATCATTACTACTGATATGAACATAGATATGTTAAAGGAGGATATTAACTCAATAGAACGTAAAAACATTTTGAAAACTTTTGGCCATAGGCAACATTTTCATACTCCAACCAGAATAACTGCTACCTCTATGACTTGTATTGATAATCTATTTTCCAGTTATAACTGTTGTATTGGGGATGATTTCAGTTACAACCTAGAGGTTTCTCACAACACCTCTAGATCACAGAGCACTCTTTACATCAATTGTATCATGCCGGAGTATGAAAAGTTGTAAAGTTAAAAAAAGTGAGCCTTTAAGAATATTTGATAAAAAAAGTGTTACTATGTTTGAAAATAAGATTGACAGTATGACATGGAATCTTACTCTTGAAAAATTTGTAGACTTTAATTTTAACTCCTTTGTGCAAAAATTTCTAAATTTATTTCATGAATGCTTTCCTTTAAAAAATATAACAAAAAAATATAAAAAAAGTACGAGCAACTGGATAACTCAAGGTATAAAAAAATCTAGCGTGAAAAAACGAGAACTACACACAAGGTCAAAAAATAGTACAAATTCTGAATTTCTTGCCTATGTGAAAACTTATAAGAAATTTTTCAAAAACGTTGTGAATGCAGCAAAGAAATTACATAACAACAGGATATTATTAAACTCCAAAAACAAGAGCAAGGCAGCTTGGACCCTTGTCAAACCAGAGTTGGGAAATAATACAGAATCTCATGATCCTGTTCGAAAAATCAAAGTTAATGGGAAATTCATAAATAAACCTTTCAAATTGCGCAAACCTTCAACAACTATTTCTTAAACGTAGGAAAGAATTTAAATGTGAATTCATCAAATTCCCAGCCTAGTGCAATCCATATGACTCAAAATTTATCAAAAAATAGAATAACTGTTCCATTTTCTTTCAAAACAATAACGGAAAAAGAGGTTAAACAAATTATTTCTAGTTTAAAAAACACGAGTTCTGTTGGATGGGACGGTGTACCTACATTCTTAATTAAACATGTTAAAGATAAAATAAGTCCACATTTATGTGATCTAATTAATTTTTCTTTGTTTAAAGGTATATTTCCTGAAAGACTTAAGTATGGCATTGTCACACCTATTTTTAAGAAGTGAGATCATATGAAACTTGATAACTATAGACCTATTAGTGTGTTAAGTGTCTTTGCTAAAATTTTTGAAACAGCTGTAAATAAGCAATTGATTTATCATTTAGAAAATAATGCATATCTCACTGAAGATCAATTTGGTTTTCGTCGGGGGAGAAGTACGGTAAACGCAGTGGCAGCACTCGTAAATGATGTGGCAAGGGCTTTGGATGAGTCACAGACTGCAGTTGCTGTATCCTGTGACCTATCTAAGGCCTTTGATTCTATTGACCATGACATTTTGATAAACAAATTGCCAATGTATGGAATAAAAGGTCTCACTTTAAATTGGTTTGCATCATATCTCTTAAATAGGAAACAAAAAACATGTGTAATTTCTGAAAATATAAAATATCATTCTGCTTGGATGCCTGTAGTCAAAGGAGTGCCACAAGGGTCAAATCTTGGACCAACATTATTTTTATTATATATTAACGATTTAACATGTAATATTCCACAAAATGCGTATTTATATGCAGACGATACAACTATATTGATAAAGGAAAAACATGTAGCTCATATTCACAGAACAATTCCAGACACTTTCAATAGTTTAAATCCTGGTTTGCAAGCAATGGGCTAAAATTGAATATAAATAAAACTCAATTAGTTTGTTTCCATGCCAAAAACAACAAATCAATAAGGCCCGATGTAAGTTTTGAGAACAGCACTCTGCAATTTGGAACATCCTTGAGTTTTCTTGGAATAGAAATAGACCAAAACCTTAATTGGAAAGACCATATAATAAAGCTTAGATCAAAATTGAATTCAGCATGTTTTGCTATACAAATTATTCGTTCTGTTGTGAGTATGGAGACATTAAAAAATGGTTTATTATGGATATTTTTTTTCTTTGATGAGCTATGGAGTTATACTCTGGGGAAACTCTACACAAGCAGTTCGCATTTTTAAAATTCAAAAGAAGTGTTTACGTTTGATGACTTTTAGTAGTAAACGAACTTCTTGCAAACCACTTTTTAAAAAACTCAACATTTTAACTTTGCCTAGCTTGTTTATTCTAGAAATAATAATTTTTGCTTATAAAAATAAATCTATTTACTTAGAAAATTCTCTAAAGCATAACTATAACACTAGGCATAAAGAAAAATTCCAAATACCTGCTCACAGGCTGGCTTTTTTTTAAATTCTCCACAGTATAGTGCAATTAAAATTTTCAATAAAACACCTAAAAGATTTTTGACTCTCTCATTTAACTCAATGGTCCAACAAATCAAAAATTTTCTCATAGATAAGGCCTTTTATTCCATTGATGAATTTTTAAATGACGATTTTGTATAAAAACAATCTTTTTTACTCTAAGATATTATGTAATCACATTTTATTGTTTTGTTTAAAAAAAGCTCTGTGTTTTTGTAATATTATTTCTATAAGTGTATCTTTATTCACCTAACATGTACTTTTGTATGACGAGTCATGTGTTTACTGTAGAAAAATTTCTGCCATGAATGTAAATGTATTATGACAATAAAACAAGTATCAAGTATCAAGTATTGGAGGTATAACCAATATTAAAGACCAATATACCAATATTGAGTTATTAAGGCTCAAGACATTGCCATGAAAAGACAGTTGGATATTTAATTTAATTGGAAGGAAAGGGATAACTATGATGACCTCAAGGTCATGCTACAGACTGGATACAGTTGTCTAAATAAAAGTCACAATCTTCTTCAAGAAGCAGTAATTTAAGACATTTTGGTGCCCACTGGGCCATGTGGCCAGATGGTTATCCCGACGAGTGCCTAATGTAATGTAAGGTATGACTTGACTCACGTAGTGTGAGACAGAGTGTGTGGCCGCCTCCAGCCTGACGAGACTGCGACTGTCCTCGGGGGCCGAGTCACACTCCTCCAGCTGGTCCAGGTTGAAGGTGGGTCCCGCCCCCTCCCCTGCCTCCTTCACCTGCCCACAAACACTAATATTTAATTAACTTATTATTAGTGGTGTGCAAATATTCAAACTATGATTAATTTTTAATCGAATATCAAGGTATTCAATTCAATTCAAAATATCTGAAAATTTTCAAAGTTCAAACCATTTGAATAGTTTGCCCGATACCCGAAATCGCTAACAATGCCTGAAGGCTAGTTATAATTTTCGAAACAAATGTTAGAATGATCAAATTAGTGTAGTGTAAAGGAGACAAATTTATTGAAAATAAAATGTAAACTAAAATAAAATAAAATGTCTCTTAGGCCTATAGCCCGTCACGTACAGACCGCGGGCCTGGTTGTGAAATGCTTATACAGTGGACTCCCTCTTAACTGGCCACCTTTTAACCGGTCTCCGCTTTAACCGGCCTACCCTGACACAAAATAACAACTTTTTAACCGGCAATTTTTTTTTATCTAAACATCGCTTTAATTCGCCGGAAACGTAGTTTTTTATCTAATATAACATTCAATTCAACTTTATATCATATTGACGTTCTCAAAATGTAACGTCCTGGACGAAAGTGAATGCCACCGGAAGTAAATGTGTTTGGACCTACTATTGAGTAGACCACAATAAAGAAACGAATTATTATTAGTGTTTGTTGTGGATTTCATGGGTGTCGGATGATAGCTATAAATCATATACCGTAATGTATTTAAGGTCGTTTTTCAAGTAATAATTATATTTAGGCCATATAAAACTGTGGGTTGGCGTTCTTAAATGAACTTTGGTTTAACCGGCCAATTTATTATCTGGCCGCATCCTGATCCCTAAGTGGCCGATTAAGAGGGAGTCGACTGTATTTTAAATAATTTTATGATTGAAAGTTTAATTTATAAGTCAATCTCAGTTGAAATAAATGACTCGTAAAAAACAAATTTCAACGTTACTATTCAATTGAAAATTATTCGATAGTCGGAAAAGTAAATAACTATTTGGTTTCATTCAATTCAAACACAAAAATCACCATTTGCACACCCTTACTTCTTAGATTACATTGTGTCACACTCCACACTTTAACAGTTAATAATTCTTTATCCCCTTTACATAACTTGAGAATACAGTACTAAAAAAATCACTCATAATATGTCATTTAAATATGGCACCATCCAGTGTCCATGATTATATGTTAAGACTGTTTCAGTTGCAAAAAAAGGTTATGTGAAAATTTAAATTCAAACCTTCAATCAATTACACATGTATTAAAAAGGAAATGGCATTTGAGAAAATAACAAATCTGAATGGTACCGGTACCAGGCTATTGTTGTGGTTCATGTACCAATGTTCTACAATTCTGGAAAATCGTGGTCTGTAAGACTTCATTTGTTTTTGGAGTCCCAGAAGTAATTTCAGCTGTTTGCCTTCGACAATAGCAATTAATTGTTTGGCAACAATTTTTTCACTTTGATTCCATCCAACTTAACCTAATCTTATCCTTTACGAATTTTTACTTTTTCAGGGTTTTCAAATGTAGTATTTTCTGATTACCTTAACCAGCAAATAAACCAAATAATTATTTATGTAACAAGTCTGCAAAGTGCTGCTTTGCAGCACTCGAGAGAAATGTTTACGTACAAGCTGCAAACGAGTGTGGAATAATTTTTCTTGAGTGCATTGAAGGCACTTTGGGCACGAGTTGCAAATTAAATTTTCCCTACGACTGCCAAATATTTATTATATATGTATAAATATTGAATATTTATAATAGCCTACATGATGCATTTCTAAAGTTCAGTACAGTTAGTTAAAAATTCATTGGAATTTCACAAGTAGAAGATTTAACGACACTGTTTTAGCAGTCTCTGCAAGCGCATTAGGGTGAATTTCGACTTAAATTGTTCTGTTCCACTTCCACTGTAATTCTGTTTTGTTGTTTAGGATTAGTTATTGTACTGTACACTGACAATGTCATCAGTTCTGAACTAGCTTTGCTAGTTGTAAAAGAACGTTCTTATGACAATAAAGTTATTATTATTCACTCAAATCACCAATGTCACTATCATAGTTGTTCATTTTATGCACTTACGCACAGTCTCACCTTATGCTGGTTTGCAGGTTATGTTTAAGTTGATTCCTGACCGAAAACAACGACAAGGATAATAAGTCCGATGTTTGTATCCAGGGTTGCCAACTTAATTCCTCCTTAAACAGCGTTACCTTGCTGGCTAATGCACACTGTTTTGTGTTCTAAAGTTTAAACACTGGGGTGTGCAAAATAAATTTTGAGTGCACAAAGTAAAATTAAAAGGAAAATCACCTGTTTTGCGATGTGTATTAAATGTGAAAACAACTGCTTTCTCGGACAGACGCAGGAAAAACCAGTTATGGCTTCAAAGTACTCAATAAACTATAGCTATGTTATTTTTATTATATTAATGGTTTCATGAGGTTGTGAAGGTTTTAGATTGAACTGTATGGATATATTAACTTCCACCTAAAGTAAATGCCATAAACAAGAAAGCGAAAAAGCCAAGTAGTGTATAAACCCTAAGGAAACCCCTGCATAATATTAGTAGCAACAAGAAAAATTGATAGATCCAAACAAAAGTTTTGTTAAAAAAAAGCTACTGACTTCGGTGTCACTGCAGAGATGGCTGAGCCGAGAGTGGACCTCCTCTATGACGGTCGGGTCCAGCACCTGTCGCCCCCTGGTGTCCGAGGGGACAAGCTCTGCCCACATCAGCCCCACCTCCTGCTTGGACAGTGTCACCTCCAGCCTGCAATGTGGTACAGTGTAGCTAGACAAACTGCATTGTGAGCTACTTATACTGGCTGGCAAATATAAAGGGTTTTAAGAACCAGTTTGTGAATAGCAGAAAATCTCAATTATGACTCGTTATCATTATATTGTAAGCAGGTCATATACAGTAGACTCTCTCTTACCGGTTACATCGGGACCAGACAGTGGAAGGATAACAAATTGTTCGGTTAAGCCGGTGAACCTTCAAAACTGGTAAATTACAGTTCTCCATGCCCGGAATAAGAAGAAAAACAACACTACATATTTTATTTTATGAAATTTACTACCCACTCACATTATAAAACTATTTTTCTGGCTTAACAAAAACAAATCACATCTAAACACTGCCTGATGAGACTAAACTGATAAAGATGGTATTGTGATCGACTGGAAAGAAGCAAACAATCGTATTCCCTTCCGGTGGTGTTCACTTCCATTCAGGGAAGTTCACTTAAATTGTTCTCTGGAACTAACTGCAATATAAAATAAAACTGATTTGTAATATGGTTATAAACACATTTCCGGCAAAGCAAGTCCGGTTAAAGCGATGCTACCTTAATAAATGGCCAGTTAAAAGGAAGTTGGTTAAAAACAAGGCATGCTGGTTATAAGGTGGCCGGTTAAGAGGGAGTTTACTGTAATAAAGCTTTTATAGTAAGATGCACGAAAATAGTCCGATGGAATTTTTAACAGCTGTTTCCCCCCTCACCCCCTCTCGCCCTGCAATTTGTCATTTTTGGTTATGTTTACCATGTGTAATACAGTATAAAAATGTGTTTAAGAGTAAATTTGGCAACAATGTATCGATTCTCATCGGACTATTTTTGTGAATCCTACTAGTATGTGATAACCATAAATACAAGTGTAAGAAAACCATTAAAACTATGGTGGTTTTTTGAGTCATACCTGTTCTTCTGAAGAGACCAGGTGGTCAGATCTTGGTCCACCAAGTGCAGCAGGGATCCTTCCAGTACGGAGTTGTCTCCACAGCGTATCCTCAACTCCTTGCTTGTGACCTTCACTTCCACCTGATCACATGTCACTCCTGCGGCCACCTGGCGACAAAACATTAATCTTCACAAGTGGAAAGTCAACCCCCACCACTGAATATATTTAGCAACCTAGCGTTTTAAAGAAAGATAATATCTAGAGAGATAACACCACTTTATGGTCAATAATGATTCAAGGTCACTAAATATCACAAAATTTCCTTCAGGTACTTAACTACTTTTTTTTACAGTATTCTGAAATCCAATTCCTTAATAGCCTAACTCTGTAACTTGTTTAATTGAGTTGCTTTAATGGAATAAACTGTTAACTGTTAATTTTCAAAAGTGTTATAAAAATTATTTCTTTAAGAAATGAGTTGATTCTACATTAACCCTTTAATACAGTAATGACTTTAAACATTACTCATGTTAATATTTCAGAGATAACATACCTCAACGACAACCTTGATGTCATCTTCACTTTGTTGCCATGTGTAGGCTGCGGGTGTCTGTTCTTCACCTTCCATTTTTTCTGAAAGCCAACCAATATAATAAAAGAATGGCAATTGGTCAAATAATATAAAAAAACTTGCAAAAAATTTAATAATTAAATTTTAATTGTATTTTTAGATGTGAAATATTTGCTAAAATAAACCCACTGTTAGACTATTTACTTTGCAATGAACAATCTTAAATTAAATTTAGGAAGAAAACACGAACACAATCAAAAACATTAAAGAAAATATTTTAATTTCAGCTTATTAGATAGAAACAAATTTTGTCTCAGAAATTTCAATGTACCAAATGATTTCCAACTTATTACTTAACTGATAGCACAACGTGTACATCTGCCACATTCTGTCAGACGACTAACAGTGTACTGTATAACATGAAAACTCTAGTATGATTTACTGTATACCGTTATATATTTCTACTATAGGTATATGTATGTTAAACATCCTAAAATGTATTTTTCATTCTCATCTATGTGAATAATTAAATCCTCAGCCAAGAAAGTTATAATTTTGACTTATAATAAATTATTTGAGCTGAATAATAATTACTAGTTAATAACCACATGTGCTATATTAGATAGATACATCGTTGGTAAATATAAGTATTATACAAGGTAGAATATAAATTTAGAATATGCAGAGGTAAGCGAATGATGTACCTGTAGGAGGGGGGAGGGGGTCGGCGGAGTCCAAAGTAAACACAAAGTTGGCATTGCTCGCCACGTAGAGGGCAGCACCCGAGGGCTCCAGCGCAACGTAGTCCACAGCTCCAGCACCCTCTAGCTGTCTCGTACACTCAACATTCCATGTTCCACTGCTGTCTGTCGACATAAAAATTTTGTTGAAATACAAATGCTACGGAGGTGAGTTACATTAAATTATGATTATTGCTTGTTTGTGACAATTTTACTCATCTCAATTAGTTATATGGCTTTTACAAATAATTTTTTTATTTATTATGGAGAATAAATTTACACATAACATGGTAGGTGGTTAGAAAAAAGCCAAACAATATAAAAAAAAGATACCGAAACAATAAAATACCAACAGTAAGACAAACGTAACCTATAAGTCAAACAAATGGAACACAACATATTTCCTAACCTTTTTTCAGAATCAACCAGTGGAGTATTGACTTGACTGAGGCGGGCCGGGGTTTGTTCGGTTCAGAGGCTGATGAGACGGTGTCGGCAGTTACAGTCTGCAGGGACATCAGCACGCAGTGCAGAGCTTCATCAGTCAGACAAGATGACATCAGCACACTTCCGCTGCCTGGGGTCACCTCGGCGCTCCATTCACACTGGTTAACAACAATCGGTTGGACTCAAGTTAGCTTTTCACTTCATCTCTGACCGCTTCATTGTAAACCCAGTAAAAGGCAAATTTAAATGATTTACTATCAACTTACATACTGCAGCTTACCCAGCTATAACTTACATAGGTGAGTTATTGTCATACTGCACCTAGAACTGAGAACAGATAACAGTAGAAATCAACCTGAAAAACTTTACTGGCGCTTCTTGACAAGTTTTATGTAATAAATTTCAATTTTGTAATATTTTGTTCCTAGTAATTTTCTATCCTCAATTTATTGTTAAAGTCTTTGAAAGAACTTGATTACACTATTTCATATTTTTATTCATCAATTTAGCTTAACTGGTAACGGGGAAATCTAAAAGAATAATTCTCATATTATTCCTACTCAAAACACCAACAAAACTCTAGGTACCTAAACCTCTCTTCTCAGACATTCAACAAGGCTTATAAATAATTTGGTAAAACTTGACATGTACACTCATTTAGTGAGAATTAACTAATATTACAACACCTTCCTAGCATAAATCTGCCTAGTACTCAGACCCATGGCATGTATGGGGAAAAAATATTTTCAATAAATTTCATTAAAATTTGGCTGAATTGGAATACGCCGGACTGCTGCGTCTTGGTTATTATTTTTGTATGAATGATTTTATTTTTTACCCACAGATACTTTTCTAATAAGTATTTGATTATAGATATTTTCAAAAAGTCTTTTATCAGAATTACATTTGCAATTTTATTTTATAATCTAAATATTTTTATAAAAGTTCAAAATAACATAGTTGACTCCCTCCAATTGCGGACACCTTTAGGTTAGACCATTGTCTGATAAAAAAATGTCCGGACCATCGGGCGGTTGTTTCCTTATGTAAATTACAATCTTGGATAGTTTCTGTACAGTGGAACCTTGATATATCGAACTCCTTGATATATCAAATTTTTCCCATTCCCCTTGAACCTGCCTATTAATCTAATGTTATTTTCACCACAACATATCGAAGGAACAGTCAGGATAACCTTGATATATCGAATTTTGTAGCGCCAATGCACGTCCTCAGAACCTCTATATATCGACGTTTTGACTGCAAAACCTTAACATATCGAAGTTAAATTTATTGATTTTTCGAATTCATTCACTTTCTTTCGTGTCGCAACCTATCGCTCTACAGACATCCGCTCCCCCTCCCCCCCCCCCCGTGTTGTTAGTCCCGTGTCCGTGCTCTTCCGTGTTCTAAGCGCTGTGTTTATGTCCCGCGTTTTCGGTTATTATTGTGTCAATGGTTAATAGTTCGTTACTACAGTGCTCTTTAAGTGTTTGTGAACTTGTTTGCTACGGTAGTGCGAAGTCTCTGTCACTGAAGACCATGGCGAAACGAAAAACACCATCGTATGAAGAAAAAGTTAAAATCATAGAAGCCGTTAATGCCGGCGGTCAGAAAAAAAGCGACATTGCAAAGCAATTCAGCATCCACCAAATACTTTGTCCACGATATTGAAAAATAAAGAGAAATACGAAAATCAACCGTCTTCGTTAAAGAGGGCCAAAGGACCTGAATGTAAAGATATTGAAGATTGTGTTCTGAACAATGTAGAGATAAAAACAATGTAGAGATAAAAACTTGCCAATAAGTGGCCCACTGCTGCAAGAAAAGGCATGTGAGTTTGCCAATCAGCTCGGAAAACCTAATTTTCGAGCCAGTAATGGCTGCAGAATTTTAAAAAGCGTAACGAAATTGTTTTTATAAAGGTCACCGGCGAGAGTGCAAGTGTCGACAACCAGGTGTGCACTCAATGGGTCCAAAAACTATCCGACCTAACAAAAGGATACAAGCCAGAGGACATATTTAATGCAGATGAGACGGGCCTGTATTTCCAATGTTCACCCGACAAAACTTTAACGTTTAAAGGGGACTCGTTTCATTGTGGAAAAAACAGTAAACAGAGGGTGACTGTTCTCTTAGGAGCAAACGCAACGGGAACAGAGAAACTAAAACCCCTTATGATTGGGAAATCAAAAAATCCACGATGTTTTAAAGGAATCCAAAGCTTTCCTATGGATTACACATCAAACCAAAGATCATGGATGAGATCTGAGATTTTTGCAATGGTTAACTGATCTCGACAATAAAATGAAGAAAAAGAAGAAGAAAATCCTAATGTTTGTTGACAATTGCACCGCACATGGGGATATCCCTAAATTGAAAAACATTAAAATTGAGTTCCTGCCGCCAAATACGACGTCAAAACTCCAGCCACTTGATCAGGGCATAATAAAATACTTTAAAGTCCTTTACAGAAAAGAAGTTGTTCGTCGGTTCCTTCGGGATGTTGAAGAGAACAATCCAACGAAAATCAACGTGCTTTATGCCATGTGGATGGCCTCAAAGGCCTGGGCCAATGTTACTGAAAAAACAATTGAAAACTGTTTTCAAAAAAGTGGCTTTAAAGTTAAAAATCCAGAGGAGGGAGAAGGAGTTGAAGAGGACTGCAGTGTTGTTGATACCCCAGCATGTGCTAAAACTAATGCCGATGCAGCTCCTGAACGATGGGACGAGGTTACAAAAACATTGGAAATTGAAGGTCTATCGTTCGAGGATTTTGTTACATTTGACGACGACCTCGCAGTATGCGGTGAACTGAGCGATGCGGATATCGTTGCATCTGTTACCCAAGAAGCAGACGAGGAGGATGCAGGAGATGAAGATGAAGACCCAAACCCTGAAATTATTCCGGACGCAGAACCTACTCTTCGAGAGGCGCGATATGCGGTTGCAACATTGAAGAAATTTCTTCAAAAGAAGACCACAATGAGTGACCAAGTAATTCAGTCAATAGCAGTTCTGGACGATGCTTTGGACAAAGTTACACTAACATCGGGTAGACAAACAACCATTTCAGAATTTTTTCAGACATGTAGGCCTACTACCTAATTCTTTACGAAAGTTTGAATACTGTATTTCCATTACTTATTTTGATGAACGGTTTGTAGTAAAATATATAATTAACAGAGTTACGTACATTTAGTAACTTATTTAGTTTGATATCTTATTAACTGTTTCATGACAAATAATCTTAACGAATCTAGGATCATTTGTTTCAACTTATGAACTGTTTCATATAAATATACCTTTGTAACTTTAGTTTTTATAGTGAAGTTTATAGTTTTTATAGTGAAGTTTATGTTATTTAAAGTAAAAATTTATGAGACTTTTGTTTTTATATGCAGTATATTTAATTACGTAATAAATTATTTATTACACATGGATATTGCACTGCAATGTTTTTTATACAGTAATTAGCCTATTGTATAATTTTTTAAATCTTATGAACTTTTTCTTAAAAACAGTACAGTTACTTGAGTTTTTACAGTGTGGTGGAGTAGATGTTATATACTGTATTTAACGTATGTAATAACATTGATGTAACTTTTGTTTTATACACAGTAGATTTAATTATTTAATATTTACTATCGATTCCACACGTATACTGTACTGCAATGTTTTTTTTTTTTTTCAATTATACACATTTTACTTAATTATTGTGAGTGGTGATTTTACAAACCCGTGTTTACTACTGTTCGTGTGTAAGAGTGTACAGACGTCTTCTATCCCCGCTCGCTGCTTGTTTGGATGTTGGTAACACTGTTTAGTTTTCTACATCGTCATTTGTTGTTTTATTCCTAATCAGTTAGTGAAGGAAACTCCATTTAAAGGTTTATTATTACAATATTAAGTGGCTGAAGGTAAGTTACTGTAGCTAATAAATTGTACAATATTTACATTCATACGTTGCTAGGCCTATAAAAAATAAAGTTATGGATGGTTGTCTTGAACCTCTATACAGTGTGATTGAAAAGTCCCGGAACGGTGAAATATATTTTTTACCATTAAAGATGAAGTAATGAAACTTGGTATACCAATAATAGCCATAATTACCTACAATTTTAAGCTATTATAACTTTTTTATCCCTTAAGGGGGATGGCCCACGAGGAGTCAGTCAAAATTCTTAAATAGCAGCATAGGTCAAATTTGGTATCAAATTGAAGGTCTCACTTAGCAGAGTACAATGCTGCAAACCAGACTTCAAACGAATGACCGAGACCGAAATGGCAGGCATACAAATTTTCCATTAAAATCATATGGGTAAAATTTAAAAATGCAATAAATTTCTTAATTCTAAACCTTTTGACGTCGGGTTTGTAGCTTATTACTCCAAAAGCAAAGACGTTTAAAACTATGTATGATGTGACAAGGGCCAAAGCAAATTTTTGTAAGACTTCCAGGAGGGACATCCCTTAAAGGGAGTGTAAATTAAAACTTCTTTGGCCCATGTCACATCATACACCATTTTAAACGTCTTTGCATTTGGAGTAATAAGCCACAAACCCGACGTCAAAAGGTTGAGTATTAAGAAAGTTATTGCATTTTAAAGCTTTACCAGTATGATTTTAATGGAAACTTTGTATGCCTGCCATTTCGGTCTCGGTCATTCGTTTGAAGTCTGGTTTGCAGCATTGTACTCTGCTAAGTGAGACCTTTAATTTGATACCAAATTTAACCTATGCTGCTATTTGAGAATTTTGACTGACTCCTCGTGGGCCATCCACCTTAAGGGATAAAAGATTGATAATAGCTTAAAAGAGTACAGGGTGGCCGAAAAGTCCCTTTACACTGAATATAAGTTTTATAGGTATTAAGTAAAACCATTCGAATTTTCTTTAATCACAAATTTATTGACAATTACTTAATAGTGAACAAGAAAATTAGTCCAAAACGTCGGTGTGCATACCTCCGTGGTCTCGGCACAGCTTGATTCGACGCCATGTTCTTTTGCTCATTCGTCGCAGCATCTCAGGTGTGACTCGTCCAAACGCCGCCCTTACTCCTTCTCTTAGCTCGTCATTTGTGACATACCGCTGTTTCCTCACCTCTACCTTGATAAAACCCCACAGTGCGTTGTCAGCTGTCGTCAGATCGGGGCTCCTTGGAGGCCAGGGCATTGGGGAAGGACAGTTCGCAGACCCTCGTCCAATCCATCGGTCTGGCAGGAGTTCATTCAGGCGGCGGCGAACACTCAGCGCAAAGTGTGGCGGAGCACCATCCTGCTGCAAAGTAACAGTGTCCAATATTCCCGTTGGCTCTTAGTTGAGGAACCAAACATTCATTTATCATTCGAAGATAGCTTTCTTGGTTAACAGTGCCCTCGTAAAAATAGGGGCCAAGCAGGTGGTCGGAAGTTATCCCAGCCCAAAGCATCACATGAGGCGGGTTATTTTCAACTTCCTCATAAAAGTGAGGATTTTCTTTCGACCAGAAATAAACATTCCGGTTGCGAGAACTGCGGTAAATCGCACATTCGTCACTAAACATGACGTTTTTCCTGTCTCTGTGCCTCGGAAAGCGTCGAAGCATAACCTGGCACGCTTGCACACGAAGGTCCATGTCGTTGTCTGTTAACTCGTTGACTGACAGGGGCCGAAAGCACTTCATATTCAAATCCTTTCGCATGTGGTCTTGCATTGTTGTTCGTGGAATTCCCAGCTCTGAAGACCGTTTTCTGGTGGATTTCATTGGCGAACGTGCAACGGAAGCTTCCACAGCAGCGCAGGATTCGACTTGAGTAATTGGTCGTCCACATATTGGCGCGTCGAGAACGGATCCCGTTGCAAACACCTTCTTTTCCCATGCTATTAATGTTTGCCGGGACGGTGAAGGTTTCCCAAACCGCACTGCAAAGTCATTCATGATTTCCTCCATTGTTTTTCTGTTGTGAGGACGCTCATGCACCCACACAGAAGCAACCAAACGCTCCTCGACACTAAACACACTGGTGTCCGCCATGTTGTCTGACTCAGATTTGGACTGAGACTGAGGGGGCGTCGGCGACCTTGGGCTGAGCCCGCGTGGCGGGGCGGAGGCGGGGGAGGGGTTTTACTTTCTCCCACCCCTGCGCCCTTACCCCACACATGTCAGTATTGGCCGTCGTTCCGTTTATAACAGTTAAAACGTAATAACAAATAGTGTAAAGGGACTTTTCGGCCACACTGTAGATATTTATGGCTATTATTGGTATAAAAAGTTTCATTACTTCATCTATAATGGTAAAAAATATATTTCACCGTTCCGGTACTTTTCAATCACACTGTATATCGAACACTGCAAAAATCCACCTTGATATATCGACCCTCAGTATATCGAAGACCTTGATGTAACGAAGTTTTCACATTCCCCTTCAGGTTCGATATATCGAGGTTCCACTGTATAATTATAAATCACATTTGAAGACAATTTTATAACCTAAAAATTATGTTGTTTTGCTACCAACTAGTTAGAACCTCAATTTCACATGACATTGTTAAACAAACTTGACAAACCAGACAATAGGAAATAACACAAAAGTATAAAGCACCACAAATAATAACTTTATATTCATACATTTATATTTGAATAAACGGGCTACAGTTTTACATTCATAAAATTACTGTGCAGTTACTGTGACTAAAATTTAACCAAAAAAATAAACTCGTAAAAATATAACTCAATTCAAAATTACTAAAACACACAACAATATACAGTATGGTAACTAGTAAAATCAGCTATACCCTGCTGTAGGACTATCCAGAACAAGCACTACCCTAAGCCAAACTGAGGTTCATTATTTATATGTGGGCCAGAAATAAAAAATGCATGGTCAATCCTGCCAATTTCAGCCCTGAGAAACCTGGTTCACGCTGATGACTCATTTCCAAGATGTCGTCCGGACCATCCGGACAATAAAATAAATTACATCAAAAAGGGTGGTTTTGAGATAAAAATAAAAAAATAAAAAATATTTATTTTGAAATTTCAAAAGTGGCCTGGGTAAAAATTTTTCTAAGATTTTTTTATAAAAAATTCATTATATACATATTGTAGACAATTTATTTCTGTACAGAAAAATATAGCATATGTGGGGATTTTTATTGTTTTTGCATGAGTTACATACAAATATATAAAAACCCGAAAGACCGTCAAATTTTTTGCCGTATACATTTTAAACATATTGATAGTATAATTATATTTTTACTTCCCATGAATAACTTAATTTTTGTAATCCCAATGAAATAAGGAACAGAAATAAGTCATAAAAATTCAGGGTTGCCACAGAATTTTTGAGGCCTTTTTTCCTGACTTTTCCTGACTTTTACTGACCAATCTGAGAGATTTTTCCTGACTTTTTGGAACCGAGGTGTTTTACAAATTAAGACTTTTTTTAAATGCAACCTCCCCCATCCCGATAGTTGCACATCGCTCAAATTTTTATCGAAATAACCCCAACACAGCATTAAGTAACTTTATATAGGCCTACATAAGGTGATATAAATGAGTAAACCATTGGAGTTATTACAATTATTGGGTAATCCATACTACAAAATATCATATATTTTATTTAAATTTAGTATAGAATTAATCAGGCCTCTTGAGATTTTTATTGAGAAATGTTAATAAATAAGCAATATACAACACAGAAAGTTTTATTGAGTCAACTAAAATGTTTGATTAAATTGGCGCCAAACGGATAATTTGTTTTATTTAAACTTCATCAACAACTTTTTGGACTTTGCAATAAAACTAAATTATTGAATAAAATAGTGGAATAGTTAAACTAACAAAGTTTTAGTTAAAAAAAAAACTAAATTCTTAGGTAAAATGATTTTGCAAAATAATTTTGTTGGATTCAACCAAAAAGTTTTCTCTGTGAAGGTTTTATTGGTCTCCCATTAGAAAAACATGGAAAACTTGTACTTTTTTAAATTTTCTCCGTAACCAGTGAGTAATTCAAAATATTAAATTATTATTATTTTTTTAAAGTTCTTTTGATTGGTTTCTTTAAAAATTGATGAATTAAAAAAAATAAGGGTGAAAAACACCAAAAACTCCCATTTTGACCCATTTTGAAACCTTATAAAACCCGGTTCCGATTTTACGATCAACCTATTTTTGAACTTAACCTAAAGAACGCTGTCCTACACCATCAAAAATCTAAGGACTCTTTAAAATGTTTTATGTAAACTGACACATAGCCAATAAAGATTGAGAACATATATATGAATTTGAACGAACTGTGTTTTTGGCTTCTATGGACCTCAAAAGAAAAAAGTAATATGGTCCCGGCCTTAGGTCTCACCATGAGTACTACCAATGAATACAAAAACGTTAAGAAGGTCACATCTTATGGAAGAAATGGTTAAGAAAGTTTCTGATGACTTAGTAGCGCACTCTACCATGAGAGCGCGCACGAGACAATGACCTATTAGTCAGATTACATTCTGACTTAGTTGCAGATGGTCACCAGCAAAGAATCTCGTCCTCACGCTGCACTCAAATATACATAACCTATAACAGTTTAACCATTACTGGACCAATTCTCACCATTAATGTAGGAACACTATTTCCGTCGGCCTATATTAGTGCTCATTTTGGAACCTAAGTAAACAAATTTGAAAATAGCAGGATACCATGACGACGTTTAAAACTTAGTTTATTTTTGTAAACATATGATTCAATAAAATATCTTCATTAGAATAACATTAAAGTTGAAAACCCATACGACAAAGTCTTAACAATAAAAGAATTTGATGACTTAAAATAACGATTCTTCTTGAAAAAAGCTTTCCAATGATACCAAATAATCTAGGTAACTAATGTTTAAAATAGTGTTTTAACGACACAATACTAATAAGAAATTTTATATTTCCCTCTCTCTCGTACTATGTTTAGGCCGATTCCTCTGGCGCTATCTCTATTTGGAGTGCTCAAGTTCAGTTTACAGCGCTCCTAGCGGAATAAAATGTTGGCCAATTTTTAACATGGGATGTGACCTTCTTAACGTTTTTGTATTCATTGGTACTACTGTAATACATATTCCCTATAGAGAAATTCGCTAAAAATAAAATAAAGTGTTCCAATAATAATGTAAAAACTAACATTATAACAATAAAAAACACAATAGAAATATACATTAACTACATTATTAAAAGGTAATTAATGCATAAAATTAATACATTTTACCCATTCATTAGTACTTCCGCTTTATGGAAGCGATTGAAAATCGAGACGGTCGGATTGTGCCACTGCAAATTTTCCTGACTTTTGGCTCTTTTTTCCTATATTTTCCTGACTTTCGGCATTTTTTCAAACATTTTCCTGACTTTTCCTGACCAAAACCCGAAAATCCTGACTATTCCTGACTTTTCCTGACTTTTAATGTCTGTGGCAACCCTGAAATTATAGAAAACCGGTACTATAATTTTATACAGGGTGTCCCGGAACTCTCTGGAACCCTTTTGTATATTTTCTCCTTGCATCGAGACAAGAAAAAAACATCATACAAATAGGAGTCTAAAATCCATCGTTTAACCGCTAGCCGCCATTTTGTTTTTTTCACGTAATAATTTTTAATTCCGTAACGGATGGTTGTATTCAGTTAATATTTGGTATGAATCTTTATCATACTAATGTACATTTTCAGGAAAAAAATTAATTTTTTCCACTGTGTATTTTCAAAATGGCGGCCATTTTTTATTTTCAAACTAAAATATCTCAAATTCGGTAAATTTCAAGAAAATTTTACTCTAGATAAAAAAGTTGCTAAATTAAATTATCTAACCTACGGTACCAAGTTTGTAAGGATTTGATAACAAATAACGGAGTTATTGCGATTTTTCTGTGAAAATGGCCATAATTTGCATTAATTATAATGCAAAATCATGTTTTTTTGGAGAAAAATCGTAATAACTCCGTTATTTGTAATCAGATCCTTACAAACTTGGTACCGTTGGTTAGATAATTAAATTTGGCAACTTTTTTGTACAAAGTAAAATTTTTTTTAAATTTATCAAATTTGAGATATTTGAGTTTGAAAATTTAAAATGGCCGCCATTTTGAAAATACACATTGGATAAAATTAATTTGTTTCCTGAAAATGTACATTAGTATGATAAAGATTCATACCAAATATGAACTGAATACAACCATCCATTACGGAAATAAAAATTATAACGTGAAAAAAACAAAATGGCGGCTAGCGGCTAAACGATGGATTTTAGACCCCTATTTGTATGATGTTTTTTTCTTGTCTCGATGCAAGGAACAAATATACAAAAGGGTTCCAGAGAGTTCCGGGACACCCTGTATACATACATATTTTATAAAATTTGAAAACTTAGAAAAAAATTATTTTTTTATATTAGGTATACAACTTTCATACTTTTTTCATGCCAAAAATTGTATAACTATGTTGAAGGTTGTTCAATTCCCTACAAAAAAATGTGTAACACTCAGGGTTATTATTGTTTTTATATGTGTCATGTTTCATTACATAAAACAACAACAACCGCTTGATTGTAGGCCTATTCGCCAGATATCGTGCTAAATACAAAACCACACTTCATAAACACTATTTTCCACACTTCCGTAATATTTATGTATAATATAATGCATAAACATTACTATTACGTATTAACATACAAACACTTCAAGAAAAGCTTAATAAAAGATTTACTACATAAGAAAACACAAACGTAATACACCACAACACAACAGTGATGCCGAGTCAGCTGACGCTGACAGCAGTGGCAAATCCATTCCCTCTCTTTGTCCCTCAAAAGTAAAGTCCCAGTGATACCACCAGCTACAAATCGCAAAACTAAATTATTCTACGTTTCTACTTCTTCAAAATGATATATAATTTGACTAGTTTGATTTTATACCAAAGGTATAATTACGTATTTTCCAAACCGTCGCGTTGCGACAGTAGGCCAATTGTTAGATTTTCAAAAGTCAGGTGTTTTCAAAAATTCGTAAATTCAGATCTATTACGATTTTATAAGAGAAATTAATATTAAATTAAAGGGTAATTCTTTGTCTATCCGTTGGTACCACCTGGAACTATCTGCGACAAAAACTATCCGAGCTATGGAATTTACAGAAACAGATGTTTTGCCGTTGTTGGCGCATCGTCTGCTCATTTGATGTTGCACCGTAAAATATGGCATAATTATAAATGTCGTCACAGTGTTACAGAACTCGATAAATGTACATTTATGTGTTAAAATGAAAGTTTAGAATCTTATCTTTTGAACGATATTAATATTATTCACATCAGAGTTAGTTAGTATCGGTTTTTAACCATTACAAAATTTTCGGATCCATACTGTCGCAATGCGACTGTGGCCACTCCACAGCGCATTGCCATACTATCGCAACGCGACAATTGGCCAGCGCTAGGGTTAATATAAATGGGAATATAAAGAATGAGATTAAATAGCAGTATTGCAGTAGTAAAAATGTAATAATAAATAATAGAAAAATGAGCTAGCCACAACAAATACACTTAAAACTAAAAATACAAAATAAAATATGGAGTCAAAAGTTTTGAGAAAAATACCCCCAACCCCTTGTCTTTAGCGAACTTGGCCATAGCCGAGGATATATTGTGCGAACTGCACCTTATTTCACAGATCTATAATTTTGTCTTTTTATCAACAGATAGTCGGTTTACCTGCAAAAGAACAATGTTCTCTTGAATCTGGATACTGATACCTGTAGATAGATAGTTCTAGTACATATAACTGAGAGGCAAAGCCAATGCTACCGATTTATTTTCACATGTAATGCACATCCTTAACACACTTACACTGGATTTGTGTTTACCTGCCAGGAGCTGTCGTCGGCGCGGTCTAGTATGTGCAGGCGACCACAGCCGTCCGCCAGCAAGACAATCCCACCACTGGGGAACAGCAGACTCGTGTTGTAGTCGCCTGCTCGCCTACGGTCCAAGTGTGGTACAGTCCACACAGTCTCCAGTCCACTCAGCCTGCCCGTCTGAAGATATAAATAAAACTCATTCATTTCCGTTGGACTTACAGTAAATTTAACTATTGGCTTAAAAGGTAAAATTTTTATTTTGGATTGAAATCTTGTCAACTAACTGTTACAGTGGAAACTAACTTTGATAAGTACGAGTCTCGTAAAATGTTCCTAGCAATTAAAACGGTTTCAGTAAGTGTTGACATCATCACGGAAACGTTCTGTGATACAAAAATTGAGACCACAACTGCTGTCACAGGACAGTTCCATGATACAAGGCCAATGGGTTGAAAAGAAAACTATTGCAGCAAATCTGACTTTGATACAACCATTTTTACAAAAGTTATGGCAAAAAATGTTATAAGACGTTAATTTAACATTCAATCTCTTTTACTTTTATTAATGGCTGTAAATTTTCAAATAAGCTCTAGTACACGTTACCAGGGTGTTATGATGCGCTTTTTAACACGATTTTGAATTTCATCCCCCAACCCCAAAAAGAGGTTGATGGAGTGGTTTTAATTTTTTTTTTAAACCAACCCCTATTAAGTGGCACATCATTTCAAATATTCACGTTTGTTATTTTTACTTATGATAATAGTTTACTCTTTCAATTTTCCTAAAACCTCTTGCAAAGAATATGAAATGGAGTAACTAAGGAACTGTACTATTTTGTGATTTTGTTTTTAAAAGAGTTGTTCAAAATGCCCTCCGTTGTACTCTTAGCAAAAATACAAAATTCAAGCGGTTTTCAAACGACTCTCTGGCACTCCTTATCATATCCGGTGTAACAAATGCTCGCTCAATCGTTTGTCTCAGCTGGTTTAAGTTTTCAAAGGTCGATCCATCAAAAACCAGTTTCAAATAACCCCACAGAAAAAATCAAGAGGTGTCAAATCTGGGGATTGTGCTGGCCACTCCAAGGGTCCACGGCGTCCAATCCACCTCTCTGGAAACTGCTCTCAAAAAGGAACAGAAAAATGCAGTGGAGCACCATCTTGTTGGAAAACAGGTAGATCAATGGCAGCTGAAATTTAAAATATTCTTGGCACTATTTGATTTCTCAGCATTTCCAAATAAATTTCTTGATTTAGGTTTCCCTCAATGAAAAAAGGTCCAATCACTTGGTCCGCCAATAAACCAGTCCAGACCTTGACTTTCTCTAGATTTTGGGTGTCATCCTCAACAACCTAATGAGGATTACTGTCTGACCTGTTGTGGCGGTTTAAAAATTCATTAAGATGAAATGTGGCTTCGTCACTAAAACAAATTTAAAAGTCAAATTGGTTCATACTCAATTTCGGCGAGCATTTATTCACAAAACTTCAATTGTCTATCTGTTTCATCTTCATTTAATTTTTGATAAAGTTCAGCTTTATATGGGTGGATTTTTTTTTTCAACCCAATTGGAACAGTACTCTGAAAATCCAGTCTCTATAGCTGCGGCTCTTACGGATTTTTAGGGGTTTACAACAAATTCCCCTAAAACACCGACTTGTATTTCTTCATTTGCTTGGAGCTTCCTCCCTGTTTTCTTTTTGCCATTAACACTCACAGTCAAGTTCAAATTTTCTATTAAATCCATTAAAATTTCCTGCAAACTGGTCTAACAGGGTGTTCAACAAAAAATAAAATCACTCCGTTCCATGAAAATTTTATTGGTTTTTCCATAGAGATAAATCATCTATCTTTTTTTGCAATGTTCTGCTCATTATGCTAATATTTTAACAATTTATCAGGAACGAAAACTATCGAGTCCAACCGTGAATTGCTATGATGTTAAATGAGGTCTTTTTCATTCTTAAGAGTCTGCAGTACCTCCGCCATCTTGATTTTTAGTCTCATAAGAACAATGTTAATTAAAGGAGTCTTTGAAACACTTTATCTCGATAATCTTGCATCGGATTTGCATTAAACTTAAATACGTTCACAATAATGGTATGGCGGTTCATGTGACGTCGATGGATTTTTTAATAAACCTCCTAAAAATGGTTAAACATAGTTTAAAAATGGTGATAATATACATTGTTCTTTTATTCATTATTCGAGGATAATTTTTTAAATTAATTTTCAATCACGTCAAATGAAAGACACTATATGGTGACATTTAAAATGACATCAAGTTTGTGATTTTCAGACGAAAAACAATCTCACAGTAATGTTTCAAATTTGACACGTTGAGAGCGGTTTATGATTAATATTGCTTACGCCAGTGGCTGAAATATAATAATTAATTATTCACCATGTAAACTATATGAATGCATCCAAAATGTCATCATAAGATCGCCAGGCCTCCATTTTGGTAATTATTTGTGATGTTACTTCCGGTACATCATTGATGTAGTCCGCCAGTGGCGCAGGTTGCGTGAGTCCATTTTTGAGTGGCTAAAATAAAATAACTGATTATACACCGAGTAAATGAGACGAATGCATAAAAAATATTATCTAAAGGTTGGCCAGGACTCCAATTTTGTCATTATTGATGACATCACTTCCGGTACGTCTACTGATGTAGTGCGCCGGTGGTGCCGGTCGCATAAGTCACCACGGGGAAAAAGTAGTCCGTTTACTGCCACAACTGTTTCTAACGATCCACAAACTTGTTTTTTGACACAACAAGTACTAAAAGAATAAAAAATAAATGAAAAATAAATAACAACTATACACACCAGACAAAAGAATTAAGTTACCATGGTACCGTCCTGAACAGAAACCGTAGAGCGGAAAACTATACGCGCCAAAATGAACCTGTGTACTGGCACAACAGGCGGCAAAGCGATAAAACGTTCCCGGGCAGAGACTGAGCTCATACTGAACTAATAAAGTGGGAGTGGCGCGACTACATCAATAGCTGTAGGCCGCTATGAGGGCTCGCGCCGCACTACATCAATAGCCCGCACTCATCGTGTTAACATTGTTCTTATCGGACAAAACGCTGAAATGGTGTAGGTACTGCAGACTCTTAAAGGAAAGTGAAAGTTGGGTTTTTCCAGCTCATTGCAGCTGTAGAAGAGATAAGGAGGTTAACATTGAAACAGAATTTGAATAGGCCTACTGTACATTGTTCAGTATTTACATTAATGTAACAATGTTAACCATCTTCATTACGGTGGATGATTAAGTTTTAAAACTTCTTCTCAAGTACATGCCTCCAATAAAATGCAATTTCCCATCCTTCCCTTTATTTTTATAATGATTCATTTATTAAACAATTTGTCACATAAATTATCAATCATTAACATTGGAAATGTTAAAATAATTGTATTGAAGTGTAATTTGCACCAGTAGTTTTCTTATTCGCTTTAAAAAGATGTGCCACTTAATAAGGGTTGGTATTTAAAAAAAAAATTAAAACCACTCCACCAACCCCTTTTTGGGGGTGGGGGAAGAAATTCAAAATCATGTTAAAAAGCGCATCATAACACCCTAGTAACGTGTACTAGAGCTTATTTGAAAATTTACAGCCATTATAAAAATAAAAGAGGTTGAATGTTAAATACCAGTTAAATTAACATCTTATAAAAATTTTTGTTATAACTTTTGTAAAAATTCTTGTATCAAAGTCGGATTTACGGCAATAGTTTTCATTTTAAAAACTCTTTAAAATGATGTGCTGCTTGATAGGGGTTGTTATTAGAAAAATTTAAGTTACCCTTAGCAACCCCTTTTTTGGGATTGGGGACGAATTTAAAAAAAAAAAAAACACCAAAACGTTCTTTACATTACCCTAGTAACGTGTATCAAAGTTTGTTTAAATACATACAGCCGTTCAAAAATTATCCGGGAGGGGGACTATTACGGGACACCCGATATACTCACTCCCATAGAGTTTATGGGGGAAAATTAAAAATTGTCGAATATTCATACAATTTGATATTTTCCTCATCTAACCATTACATTTCCTTACAAATTAAATTGTTAAACAACACCCCATGGCAGCACTCCTATGGTGTACATGAAGAAAATATAAAATCTCAAATTTCTTAGGAAATTTACTGAGTACAAAGGTCTGCTACGATGGGGGTACTTTTATTTTTTATTCTTCATGAATGAGGTTTAACCCAAGAAGCTATCAAACATTATAAAAAAAGAAAACAACTGAATGGCAACAAGAGAGCCATTCTTCGAATCAAGTAACTCCAAATAATAGAGCATGGGAGGTCCAGGATGTGCTCAAGCTCCAGAAACGTGCCGTAAGAATAATCACAAGAAGTGAGCACCGTGCCCATTGTAAGCCTTTGTTTGCACGGCTCGGACTTTTCACTGTTGTCGGCCAGTACATCTTGCTCTGCTTGTTGCACGTTAGGAGAAACATTAATGATTTTACCACCCAACAATGTTTATCCCCACAATACGCGACATCGTACCCAGCTCGACATCCCAAGAGTGCCCCTTGCCAGATCTCAGAATAGCTGTAGTGTGTTGTCCATCTCCCTCTTCAACAAACTGCCCCTCAGAATTAGGCAGCTGGACCTAGACACTTTTAATAAGGTCCTATCAAACTTCCTCAAGATTAGGGCACACTATAGCCTAAATGAATTTCTTGAGGATGATCTGACAGTTATTTAGCCAGTTGTAACCAGCCGGAAGTTTCAAGTTCATATTAAGTTAATGTTTAAGTTATATTTATAGTATATATATATATATATATATATATCGTATGGCATTAATAGCCAGCCACCAACTTCAGAAAAATATAATACATTCTCTGAGGTGCTTAGCACCTGCGTCAAAAAATTTAAAAACTAAACCAAAAACATAAAGTTATGATCTCTCTTTACAAAGCTAAATCCAGGGCGCTAAGCCATGGCAGCCCAGCTTCACTTGCACAATGCAGCCCAATCAATCCTTCGGGGAAAGCACTCAAAGGGCACTCATTGACTATGTGAGTCATAGTCTGCAACTCCGCTCCACAGCGGCATGACTGGTCTTCTGTCATTCCCCATTTGTATTTCCAATAATTACATCTTCCCACACCAGTGCGGAATCGATTGAGAACGGTCCACTGCTTCCGAGGAAGATCCATACCACTTACTGCTAAGGTTGGGTCAGCAATTAAAAATTGATTCCGGCCTTGGAAAGAGTCCCAGGAGGAAGTCCAGTCGGTATGGATGGAAAAGTTTGTCTCCGTCAACTGGGATGCTGTCCGCAGTGGTGGTCTTCGGGACCTCAATCTGCCCGTCTCCTGGGGTAGGTAATCATGGATGGGTAGCTGTGGATTGGATACGATCTTATTATATTCCCTAGTATGTGCCTCCCTTCGTCTTATTTCAGGTGGAGCGATATTACACAGCACTGGGAGCCAGGGTACAGGTGTTGCCATGAGTGTACCACTTATGGCTCTCATAGTCCTGTTCAGTTGGACGTCGATCTCTCTGACATGCACACTGTTCAGCCACACGGGAGCACAGTACTCTGCGGTTGAGTAAACCAGGGACAAAGCAGTGGTTTGCAGAGCTTGTGCATTAGCTCCCCATGTGGAGCCAGCAAGGTGATGGACAATGTTAGTCCTAGCTCTCACCTTGGCTGCTGTCTTTTGTAGGTGGCTTTTGAATGTGAGAGACCGATCTAAAGTGACTCCCAGGTACTGTGGGTGATCATTGTGTTTTAGCTCAACACCGTCAAATACGATTTTAAGCTTTTGGTGGGCTAGTCTATTGTTCAAGTGAAAGCAAGATACCTCGGTTTTAGTTGGGTTTGGATTTAGCTTCCAGGCCTTAAAGTATTCACCGAGGGTCTTGAGGTCATTTGTTAGTACTTCCTCAGCGTGTCGGAATTCCTTGTGCTGATAAGCCAGTAAACATATTTATAGTGTGCAGTGAGTAGTAAATGTATGTTTTGTAAATTGAATTTTTTGACGCCATCAATCCCACGCCATGGGTAAAAGATGAAGACATCAGGTATCAGGTATCAGCACCCATGAATTTGTTGCTTTCCTCTTTGTATTGGCCATCTCAAATAAATTATACTTCTTTGACAGTCCAAGCTTTTGGTTCCATGAACCAAACCTCTCCTTTCCTTTTTAAAAAGCTGAAGTTAAAAAAATCTTAATTTTTTATAGATTTTTATATTTTTGGCTTGGGCACGTTTCCTCCCAGCTTATTTTTGGCTTGGGCACGTTTCCTCCCAGCTTTTAAAGTTGTATACAGAATATATGAAACTTAAGGACTGATTGTACTTCAGAGTACTATACTTCAAAGTACTGATTTGTTCCCTATCCCTCCCCACAAAATATTTTAGGCTGACCGCTCTATGCTTATGGTGTCAGACTAAAGAATATCACACTATCAAGAGTCTATTGTATTGAAAAATAGGTGATCTTGCTTTCACTTTATATTACAATCATATTTGTGGGTTAGTTTATTATTAAATCATAAATTTTCTTACCTATCTGACATACAACAAAAAATCTTTTCCAATCCAAAACTGCTTTAAATAATTGGCTGTAGGTCTGCTAAGAAGTGAATGTTCATTTTTAGTTCTTTTTTATCACCTACCTCAGGAACTACAAGAGCTTTGCGGACCTGCCACTTGTTATCAATGAAGACCACAGAGTCTTCATGCCTCGGATCCCGGTACAAGTGGTTGTGGAGGGAGAACAACTTGGTGTGAAGGAACGAATACTGGTCTTCATTTTGGCTAACATGGTCCACTCCTACAAAAGTGTGGAATATTACACAAAACATTAAAATGTTTGGTACATTGACTGTCGGGTGTCAAGAATTCACTCCACGAAACCGAAGCATCTACTACCCTAGGAGACTAACATCTAGCTTCACACATAATTGAAGGAAGTACTACCATCTCTTGAAAAAATGAAGTAAATACTATACAGTATGATTTTTTAATCACTCCAAACAGAGTAAGTACTTCAAAATTGACAAAACGGAGTACTTACTACTTTTTATTCACTTCACTCCCTATGTGACCATATAGTCCATGCCACACTCAATGTGTTAAAGCCAAGTATGAATGAGAGATGAGTGTGGGATGATTGTGGTGCGATCTTGTAGTCTTGTTACTGACTAAGGCTGACATTCTCCTTAGACAGGACTGTTAATTAATAGCCCAACAGGCAATGGTATCTAGAAAGCTACAGTTTAATGTGGGATCCGAACCACAATTTCGACCTGATATATACTAATTGGTCTAATTATAGATTCAATAGATATTTATTAGAATCTTTAATATATATATATATTAGTTAAAATCAAATCAAATTAGTTCACTCCAAAACAATCAAGTACACGAACTAACTATAGTTAACCTAATGATGACATACATAATATATAGCTTATTGGAAAGGTACCTACATAATAAACCTTCATAACTTTTATACTTAACAAGCAAAAGTAATAATGCTCACGATAGCATTTTACCCATTAAGGTATGGCAAGAAGTGGAAAAAACCTGAGGGAAGTAGGCGTATACAAACAAAACCAACGAGCAAAGAATTTAATATAACTCCCTTAATTGTTTCAACCTAATATTAATGGAGAAAATCCCTTAATTGATGAAGAACAACAGTCAACAGAAGAAAGCCAAGCAAAAAGAAAAACTAATAGTAATGTTAAAATTACATCAGAAAAGGCTGGAATAAATGAAGAAGCAGGTCACAGAGTAACAGAGGAAGTAAGTAATATACGAGTTGAACTGTTCTCAGACATCCAAGGAAAAGGAGTTCCAGAGCTCATACGAAAGTGCAGTTGTGGGTAAGTTTTTATGAATGGGCTTGCTAAACCGAGTGCTGGGATCCCGTACGTTTACAGTCAGGATGCAAAGTCCAAACAAAGACACTCATTTTAATTGCTGGAACCAATGACATCCACAAAGGACATCCACATATAGCAATATGAATCCCAGGCCAAAATTCCAACCCCGGGATGATTTCCGGATTGATTAACGACGATCCCGGGATCAATCCCGGGATTTCTATATAATATTAATATAGGCTATTCAGCTTTGTAATAGAAATGTTTAAGACATTTTACTATAATTCATGATAAATTACACACCAAGTGCTCACAATCTTGAGTATCTCGACAACCTGGAAGACTACGCTTTGCTTATCTAGCATCTGGTAAATTTATTTTACAACCTACAGCTTTCGTATGTGGAAATCAATGATGATACGCTTCTACTGCAGTTTGAAGCGAATAGGAAAATCAAATAGCTGTAAATATGAAATAAAATAACAATCTAGGTTTTCGCTGTTGTTGTGCAATGAAAACGATAATAATAATTGGTTGCATTTTACAACATGAACAACAGAGTGGAAAAAGTGATTTTAGATAATAATCTATATAGAACCGGATTCTCCCTTCTATTTGGAATTGTACCAGAAGAAAAAGAAAAGGAAAAAAACTAACCAGTAGTATTTTGGGATATGAACAAACAAATGGAAAAATACATTAAAACAAACTGATAAAATAACCTAAAATCCTGAAAAATTTCTTTCCGAAAAAATGCCCGGCAGTGTCAAAGGCGGCTGAGGGCCGATATGGCGAGGGGTAGGGAGGGGAGAGATACATAAATAGCACACCGCGCGTGAGAAATGATGGCAGGGGATGGGGAATCTCCAGGTCAAAGGTCAGAAAATGCACTCTGGGGCCGGCCATAGTAGTTATGCTCTAACTCGCAATCCTATACTATAATACGAGGAATATCTGAAGGGATGTGTGTTCCACAATCTCGAAATCTAGCTATTTTGCTTAAAGTTTTCATTAAAGAGTGTTTTGGCCCAAAAATAAGTTTAGAAACAGCCTCAACCCCAGGAAAAATCGAATTTGGTCTAAAATTAAGTTTTAAAATTGTATTTTTTAACATTAGTCTTATGGGTTGCTATTTTGGTAACGAAATAACAACGAAATGTAAACAAAAAGAAAGAAACATTAATGTTAAGCAGACTTTTTGAAACAGCTGTAAACTGTGAAGAGGTATAGTTGGTTGTTGGTGGAAATTTAATTGCTTTTTTACCTTGACACTATAACAAAAGTGAATAAAAACCAACGAGCAAGGCTCGGTTAACCTGGTACTAGAGTTTAAGAGAAAGGCAGCTATATCAGCCCTTAAATGGGTAGCAGAGGTGAAATTAAGCCTCAAAGTGTTGCTAGCCACATGACCATATTAAAGGGATTCCCCAACCTCGACAAAGAGTTGCTTATCCCAGATTTGATGGTCAATGAATAGGACTTTAACCCATTTGTGACCACTGTCGACATTTGTCAACGCAGTATTTTAATTTATGAAAGTCCATGGAATTTTAGGTGTTTCATGATTGAAATTGGCATTTTGGAGTGAAAATATAGTTATCTTTCATATTTCAAGGCCGTAGTGGCACACACACAGTAAACAGAAGTAAAAAGTAGCAAAATCAGTGTTGACCAAGGTGCAACTCTCAAAGAATCAACCGATCCCGTCAACTTTCACGCAAGTCTGCAACCGTTTATTTTACGTGGGTCCTCCCACCAACGTTCCCACAGATCGGCTAACCCTTTAAGAGTTGCTCCACCAGGTCAGGTACGGTCGAGTGCGGATTCGAACCTGCGCCGACATAGACATCCTGATCAGGGATGCCTATGCCTTAGCCAACTCAGCTATCACGGCCGGCAGCCCAGACATAAGAATTTGGGTTTTGAACGGTGCGCACCCCTAGCGGCAAAGACTGTAGGCCGTTGGTATGTGAGTTCGCTACAAGAGCGCAGCACTAAGCGACTGCACTCAGTTTACAAGAAACAATTTTGGCATAAATGGGTTAAGAAACTCTGCCAAGTCATCGTGGGAACTTGAGCAGTATTTTATACAGTTGGAAACCGAAAAGACACAGAACAGAACAGGGCTAGGAGTGCATGGCAATAGAACCAGCATATCACAGGCCCTATGCGTACATTTATATAGGAACCTGTTGCTATGTTACTATTTACAAAATTGGAATTCACTTTTAATATGTTGGTTACCATGCATACGCTAATCTTGTGATTGGCTTCAATCTTCTCGTATTTGAATACTATGAAGCTTTCGCCTGGGGGGTGCAAGCTCTATTACAATACTCTGCTAAACTACGTTTCATTCGCTTGGCTGTAATGGGAGAGTATCAGGAACGCAATTGGATCAACTCAGATCAAGCAATTAAAGAGACTTTAAAAATAATAATAATAACTTTATTGGACATCCAAGTATGTATCGTACAATTTATACATTATTGTTACTAGGCCTACTTAATATTATAATTTATGAAAAAAATCTTCAATTTTGTAAATACATTTCAATATTAAAATAATTTTGAGTTTCTTTGTAAAAAATAACCTGGATAAATTCGACATAAATGAACAAAGAAAATTCATAAAGTATAATTTAAGAAGAGAAAACAAATTATCTTCAAGTTTTCACAGGACATCTTTTTTTGAAAAACATTTAGTTCACAATGGAAGAAAACTTTACAATCACTTACCAAACTTATATTAAAAATTTAGAAAGTAAAGGCTTCAAGAGGGAATTAAAATTACTATTAACTGAAGTTCCAATATACTCAATTGAAGAATTTTGTAACAAAAATTATAATTCTAAAAACACAACTTATTATAAGAATTATTGAATATTTTTGTAATGTTGATGCAATTTATATTGTCAAGACAAATTATTATTATTATTATTATTATTATTATTATTATTATTATTATAAATGTTGTTAAAGGTAATTCTTTCATCTTCTTATCCAATTGGTTAAATACTTTTTTTGACAATTCATGTAAGTTCTTCTTTGTGTGTATATTTACAAATTCTGTTCTTAATTTTTTTTCATTCATATTGGAGAATTTGCCCCTGAACTGGTAAAACTTAAATTTGGTTTAGATTACCTTTGTCTCCAGTTCAATCGAAGTCGTTCACTACGACCTAGGTTTCGACACTAAGTATTGTGTCATGTTCACGTAGACGTCAGAGGGGAGATATCATGCTGGTCCTTGCGTTAAGCCGCCAAGGTTGACGTTGTCGATGGTTAAAAGTACATTTAAAAAACAACACAAACACACGAACATTTTACGAACACTACAAAGATTTTTTACACGAATGGGTGGCCGAAAGATGGATGCGCGCATCAACCGGTACCGGCGCGGGGAGGACACTGACGTTGGCGGAAGCGATGTCTCGGTGACCTTTGTGCTGGCCTTGGACTCGTCCGGCAGGGGTTGACACATGCTGATAATGGAATCGCCCGTTGTGTTTGGGTTTCCAATATTTTATTAAAAATAAGATGTGAGGTATAATTTAATTTTTCGTTCAGAACGAGTCCACTATCACATTTTAGGGCTTTGTAGATATGGAACTCCTCAAGCGTGTCAAGAATAAACCCTTTTTCGCACACTTCAACTACGTCTACATTATCTTCAATTTTTCCGTGGCTATGGTTCTCGTCAACAAGATGTTGAGCGTAGCTTGATTTCTGAGGGTTTATTCTTGGGTTAGGTTTGTGCTCTTTTAAGCGCTTGTTAAAGGATCACCCTGTTTGGCCTAAGTAAAATTTATCACAGTCCTCACACTTTAGTTTGTAGACACCTGTTTTTTCTAATTTATTTATTTCAAGCTGTGGTTTAGGTTTGAGTAGACGTTCGATTTTATTTGACGTTCTGGGGGCAGGGATGATGTTAAAAGGTCTTAGTTCTTTTTTTAGTAAGTTGTGAAGTCTATGTCCGTATACAATAGGTACATATTTCGGTGGTAAAGTATCATCAGTGTCATTATTGCTTTTATTTTTATTTGTATGTTTTTTGACTAGCCCATCAATCATTTTCGTTTCAAAACCATTGGAAATAGCAATATATTTTATTATATTAAGCTCTGTTGTGTAGTCTTCGGCAGTGAGAGGTAGTTTAATCAATCTGTTTACCATGCTGTTGTAGGCGGCAATTTTGTGGCTGAAGGGGTGATAAGAAGTAAAGTGAATTGTTTGATTTGTGGTGGTGGGCTTTCTGTAAACGTTGAATTTAAATTTATTATCCTGCTTTTCTATAGAAAGGTCCAAAAAATTTATTTTGCTATTTGATTCCGTTTCCAATGTAAATTGCAATTTCGGTGATATGCCATTCAGATATTTGTTTAATATTTGCAGCTGTCTGGTGTTCCCGTCAAATAAAACGAGCGTATCGTCTACATAGCGGAAATAAAATAGTATTTTACCGTGGCTGGGATTCTTATCTGAGAGTATGTGATTAACTTCAACGTGGTTCAAATATATTTCAGATAGGACTCCAGATAACGGGGAGCCCATGGCTAGGCCATCTGGTTGTGAATAAAACTTGTTATTGAAGTTGAAATAATTTTGTTTAAGTGTTAATTCAAGTAGGTTAATCAGCTCCTTTCTTTCATCAGATGTTATTATCGGGTTATTCCTTAGGCTATTATCGATTATGGTTAGTGTCTCATTAATAGGCACATTAGTATATAAGTTGACGATATCAAAAGATGCCAGTGTGTGGTGATTTCGCACCTCTATATTCTTAATTTTATCAACTAGTTCTAAGCTATTTTTAAGACTGTAGTTGTTAGGAATTTCAAAATAAAATCTCAGTAATCTGTCTAGCTTTTTGGCAAGTCTATAAGACGGTGCAGTGGTGAAATTAACCAGGGGTCGTATTGGTGTGCCTTGTTTATGTATTTTCGGGAGTCCTCGTAAAGTTGGGGCGGAGGGGTTCATCATTTTTAAAAACTTCTTTTCTTCAGGGGTGAATATAGCCTTGCTATTGTTTACTGCTTTATTTATTATAGAACTGTATTTGGGTGTTGGGTCCTTGTTTATTTCAATGATGTTATTGGATTCGATAAAGTTGTTTACTTTCTTAATGTAGTCAGAATGATACATAATAACAATGGAGTTGCCTTTGTCAGCTTTTGTTACTATTGCGTTACTGAGATGGAGTTTTTCTTTTATGCTTTTTAGTGTTCGTTGTTCTTGATTAAATAGGCCATTTTTTGGGGGTTTATTCATTTTCTGAATTTTTTGCATTTTATTATTGACTATTGCACGTAAGCTGTTGCGATCATCAATGTTGGGGACGAATTTAATAACGTCAGAGTAAACGTCAGAGGGGAGATATCATGCTGGTCCTTGCGTTAAGCCGCCAAGGTTGACGTTGTCGATGGTTAAAAGTACATTTAAAAAACAACACAAACACACGAACATTTTACGACGTTGACGTCTACGTGAACATGACACAATACTTAGTGTCGAAACCTAGGTCGTAGTGAACGACTTCGATTGAACTGGAGACAAAGGTAATCTAAACCAAATTTAAGTTTTACCAGTTCAGGGGCAAATTCTCCAATATGAATAAATTAAACGCCAGTCAGGCTATCCTTGCCAGTCAGTATGAGAATATCAAGCTGAAACTTGCTTTTACAACATGTAATATCAGGTTCAACAAAACATGCATCAACCACCACATTGTACCTAAATATGTCCAAGTTAAAATAAATAATCGTTCCTTCGCAGCAAGAAAAGCAAAACAAGTTGCAGAATTTGCGTGGATTAAAAATGAAATTAAATTCCTCTATAAAAAGAAAAGTATGCTTAACACGTTGCTATACAAAAAACATTTGCAACTTGCCAATTCTCTGCACCCATCACAGTTTGAGAAACAGATGAGCTTAATTGAATCACGTATAGGCAAAAAAGTACTTAAAAAGAAAAATATCCAGAACAAAAAGATTACCAATCTAATGAATGACCAAAAACAAAGTGAAGAAATTCTCATCTTTGACTTTGAATTTTATCCGAGAATTGTTAACGAAACTGGAATTAACTTTGACGAAAATGAAACTAACCTCCTAAACAAAGGGTTAAAATACAACTTTTCTAAAAAGAACAAACGCAGTATATTTGATGAACTAATTGCTGCCGAATCTGTTATTAAATTCGTCCCCAACATTGATGATCGCAACAGCTTACGTGCAATAGTCAATAATAAAATGCAAAAAATTCAGAAAATGAATAAACCCCCAAAAAATGGCCTATTTAATCAAGAACAACGAACACTAAAAAGCATAAAAGAAAAACTCCATCTCAGTAACGCAATAGTAACAAAAGCTGACAAAGGCAACTCCATTGTTATTATGTATCATTCTGACTACATTAAGAAAGTAAACAACTTTATCGAATCCAATAACATCATTGAAATAAACAAGGACCCAACACCCAAATACAGTTCTATAATAAATAAAGCAGTAAACAATAGCAAGGCTATATTCACCCCTGAAGAAAAGAAGTTTTTAAAAATGATGAACCCCTCCGCCCCAACTTTAAGAGGACTCCCGAAAATACATAAACAAGGCACACCAATACGACCCCTGGTTAATTTCACCACTGCACCGTCTTATAGACTTGCCAAAAAGCTAGACAGATTACTGAGATTTTATTTTGAAATTCCTAACAACTACAGTCTTAAAAATAGCTTAGAACTAGTTGATAAAATTAAGAATATAGAGGTGCGAAATCACCACACACTGGCATCTTTTGATATCGTCAACTTATATACTAATGTGCCTATTAATGAGACACTAACCATAATCGATAATAGCCTAAGGAATAACCCGATAATAACATCTGATGAAAGAAAGGAGCTGATTAACCTACTTGAATTAACACTTAAACAAAATTATTTCAACTTCAATAACAAGTTTTATTCACAACCAGATGGCCTAGCCATGGGCTCCCCGTTATCTGGAGTCCTATCTGAAATATATTTGAACCACGTTGAAGTTAATCACATACTCTCAGATAAGAATCCCAGCCACGGTAAAATACTGTTTTATTTCTGCTATGTAGACGATACGCTCGTTTTATTTGACGGGAACACCAGACAGCTGCAAATATTAAACAAATATCTGAATGGCATATCACCGAAATTGCAATTTACATTGGAAACGGAATCAAATAGCAAAATAAATTTTTTGGACCTTTCTATAGAAAAGCAGGATAATAAATTTAAATTCAACGTTTACAGAAAGCCCACCACCACAAATCAAACAATTCACTTTACTTCTTATCACCCCTTCAGCCACAAAATTGCCGCCTACAACAGCATGGTAAACAGATTGATTAAACTACCTCTCACTGCCGAAGACTACACAACAGAGCTTAATATAATAAAATATATTGCTATTTCCAATGGTTTTGAAACGAAAATGATTGATGGGCTAGTCAAAAAACATACAAATAAAAATAAAAGCAATAATGACACTGATGATACTTTACCACCGAAATATGTACCTATTGTATACGGACATAGACTTCACAACTTACTAAAAAAAGAACTAAGACCTTTTAACATCATCCCTGCCCCCAGAACGTCAAATAAAATCGAACGTCTACTCAAACCTAAACCACAGCTTGAAATAAATAAATTAGAAAAAACAGGTGTCTACAAACTAAAGTGTGAGGACTGTGATAAATTTTACTTAGGCCAAACAGGGCGATCCTTTAACAAGCGCTTAAAAGAGCACAAACCTAACCCAAGAATAAACCCTCAGAAATCAAGCTACGCTCAACACCTTGTTGACGAGAACCATAGCCACGGAAAAATTGAAGATAATGTAGACGTAGTTGAAGTGTGCGAAAAAGGGTTTATTCTTGACACGCTTGAGGAGTTCCATATCTACAAAGCCCTAAAATGTGATAGTGGACTCGTTCTGAACGAAAAATTAAATTATACCTCACATCTTATTTTTAATAAAACATTGGAAACCCAAACACAACGGGCGATTCCATTATCAGCATGTGTCAACCCCTGCCGGACGAGTCCAAGGCCAGCACAAAGGTCACCGAGACATCGCTTCCGCCAACGTCAGTGTCCTCCCCGCGCCCGTACCGGTTGATGCGCGCATCCATCTTTCGGCCACCCATTCGTGTAAAAAATCTTTGTAGTGTTCGTAAAATGTTCGTGTGTTTGTGTTGTTTTTTAAATGTACTTTTAACCATCGACAACGTCAACCTTGGCGGCTTAACGCAAGGACCAGCATGATATCTCCCCTCTGACGTCTAAGTGAACATGACACAATACTTAGTGTCGAAACCTAGGTCGTAGTGAACGACTTCGATTGAACTGGAGACAAAGGTAATCTAAACCAAATCTTAATTTTTCTTTATTTCTTGTATTATGTTCGTGTACATTAAAATTTTTCTTATACTGATATAAATTTTTCTTTGCGTGTATTGCCAATTGATATAAATACATTGATGGTAGAGTGAGTATTTCATGTTCAATAAAAAAATTTTTGCAGGATGTTCTTGATTCTAATTTGCACATTATTCTGATGGCTCTTTTCTGTCATGTAAATAATTTTTTTGAATATTTTTCTCCACCCCATATTAAAGTGCCGTAGCTTAGATGACTGTGAATGTTTGCATAGTAAACAGTTTTAAGAATTTCAAATTTTACATTTCCAGAAAGTCTTTTTAAAGTGTATAAACCTTTAGATAATTTAGTTGATGTCATATTAATGTGGTCGTGCCAGTTAAGTTTTTCATTAAGTAAAATGCCCAAAAAACGTATGTTTGAATTTTGATTGACTTTATAGTCTTCTCCAGAATTAGATTTAAACATTATATCTTGAATTTTTTCCTTGTTCAGGGATAATTTGTTCGCACAGCACCAATTAGTAATATTTTTTGTTGTTTGTAATAGAAGTACCTCCAATTCTTCATGATTATTACCACTAAATTTTATTGCTAGATCATCTGCGAACAGAAAATTTTGAATATTTGGTCCTGAATTAATGTATGGCAAGTCATTGATGTATATATTGAACATCAATGGTCCAAGAGGAGATCCTTGTGGTACACCTGTATTAATAATTTTACTTCCGGAGTAGGTTTCATTCACATAAACGTACTGGTCTCGATCTAGTAAGTATGATTTAATAAGTAGTAGAGGTTGATTTTGAAATCCATAATAAGAAAGTTTCTCTAAAAGGATGTCATGTGATACTGTGTCAAACGCTTTTGAAAAGTCATATGATCTTAAACATATCAATTTATTTCGTTCTGTGTCAAATAAACTTTCAGTTATGAGTGATGTGACTGCTTCAATTGTACTTTTATTTTATCTAAAACCAAACTGCCTATCTGTAAATAATTGATTTGTCTCAAAATAATTTTGGTTTGGGAATATATGACAACAACTCAATATCATATGATTCCTTAATTTTTCTGTTGTTTAGGATGTCATATAAAACAAGACGAGTGTTAACTATAACATTAATGCCACATTCGAATCCATTCTTTTGTTGCATACATTTCGGTGATATTTTCTACATTAATATTAAGTTTCTCTGCAACTTTTTGGGCAGATTTCAAATTAGCATTTGAAATAGAATCTAAATAGTAGGCTTTTTTGTCCTGTGGTTCACAAATTAAAAGGCTCCAATGAGTTCCACTGTTAATTTCATCAGGGTCATCACTGTCATTTATACTTAAAAATGCATATTTTTTATCATAAAATGACAAATTGTCTAATATTATAATAATATCCTGGGGCTCACCATGTTTGATTTGGCATACTACTGAGGGATTCATAATTATTATGTCATCAGTATATTGCTTAATATTTTGTAACATTGAGTCAAAGTACGTTTTTAATATTCGGTCATCAACCCATTTGTCAGTGATATTGTCTTTATTGTTTAATCTAGTAGGCCTATATGAACTAAAATTCTTCTTTAGTTTCTGGATTTCAGATTTCAGTTGTAGTAACTCATTTCCCAGGATATTGTTTTTGTTATTGACACAGTGTAAAAGAGTTCTCATTTCAGTAATTTCTTCCTCAAGTTTCTTATTATGGATTTCAAAATCAACCTTTACAACTTATTAAATCATACTTACTAGATCGAGACCAGTACGTTTATGTGAATGAAACCTACTCCGGAAGTAAAATTATTAATACAGGTCTACCACAAGGCTCTCCTCTTGGACCATTGATGTTCAATATATACATCAATGACTTGCCATACATTAATTCTGGACCAAACATTCAAAATTTTCTGTTCGCAGATGATCTAGCAATAAAATTTAGTTGTAATAATCGTGAAGAATTGGAGGTACTTCTATTACAAACAACAAAAAATATTACTAATTGGTGCTGTGCGAACAAATTATCCCTGAACAAGGAAAAAATTCAAGATATAATGTTTAAATCTAATTCTGGAGAAGACTATAAAGTCAATCAAAATTCAAACATATGTTTTTTTGGGCATTTTACTTAATGAAAAACTTAACTGGCACGACCACATTAATATGACATCAACTAAATTATCTAAAGGATTATACACTTTAAAAAGTCTTTCTGGAAATGTAAAATTTGAAATTCTTAAAACTGTTTACTATGCAAACATTCACAGTCATCTAAGCTACGGCACTTTAATATGGGGTGGAGAAAAATATTCAAAAAAATTATTTACATTACAGAAAAGAGCCATCAGAATAATGTGCAAATAGAATCAAGAACATCCTGCAAAAATTTTTTTATTGAACATGAAATACTCACTCTACCATCAATATATTTATATCAATTGGCAATACACGCAAAGAAAAATTTATATCTAAGAAAAATTTTAATGTACAAGACCACATAACACAAGAAATAAGGAAAAATTAAGAACAGAATTTGTAAAATATACATACACAAAGAAGAACTTACATGAAATGTCAAAAAAAGTATTTAACCAATTGGATAAGAAGATGAAAGAATTACCCTTAACAACATTTAAAAAGAAGCTCAAAATTATTTTAATATCGAAATGTATTTACAAAATTGAAGATTTTTTTTCATAAATTATAATATTAAGTAGGCCTAGAAACAATAATGTATAAATTGTATGATACATCCTTGGATGTCCAATAAAGTTGTTATTATTATTATTATTATTTTTCTCTAATAATTTATTTAGACCTGTTGTTTAATTTTTAGCGAATTTCCCTATAGGGAATACGCTATTACGGTAGTAGCCATAGTAAGACCTAAGTCCGGGACCATGTTACTTTTTCGTTTTGAGGTCCCCAGAAGCCAAGAACACCGTTCGTTCATTTTCATATATATATATATATATCTATGTGTCCGTGGTACTGATAACTTTTGAAGGGGACCTCCGATTTTGATGAAAATTGGTATGAAGGTGTAAGGCTAGGTCTATTTTCATGAGTTCGCGAACCAGCATGATCGGGTTATGGGAACGGGGTTTTATGGGGTTTCAAAGGGGTCAAAAATGGGTTTTTTGCATTTTTGGAGCATAATTTTCAAAATTCAACAATTTTAACTAAAACCATTTAAAAGAGCCTAAAAAAACAAACAATTTAATATTTTAAATTTTTAACTTGGCTTAACAGGTTACAGAGGAAAGCCAAAAATAGGTTTTCCATGTTAATCTTATGGGAAATCAACAAAACCCTGTATCTCGCTTATTTATTGGAATAACTTGATAAAATTTGGTATGTACATTCACTTGGTAGCAGGGCCGTATCTAGGGGGGGGGGGCATGGGGGGCACGTGCCCCGGGCGGCAGATTTTAGGGTGGCGGAAGGGGCGGCAAAATTTGATATTAAATTTTAAATCATACTAAACAAAAATAAAAAATATTCTTAAAACAATTACAATATTTTTACATTTTAAGATGTTATCACTCAACTCCATTGGAGTTTTACGAGACTTGTACTGTACCCGTAAGCATGACAACAATTCTAATGTATTTTGTGTGGGAGTAAGTGAACCAAGACCACTAAGCGCCAGTGTCTTGATCGCCGAACGCCTGACCAACCATGTGATGCGCCCGCAATCTTCCCCGCCCCTCTCTTGTCACCCATGTCAGTGTTTCCAAACTGTACGGTAATTGTGGTGGCGTACAGTAATTTTGGCCCTCGTATGGTGTACGGTAATAAGGCTGTAGGCCTTGTTGAAATGTACGGTTTTTTAGTGGAATTAGCAAGTTTATTAGCTGAGAGTGAATTTCTATATCAATACTTATAGTGCTAAACCGAAGGCTACATGTACAAAACATTACCAAACTTATAATTTTTAATATACTTCAGTTAATTTCAAAATCGTAGGAATTTAATTGATGTTGGCAGCACTATTATGTCCCAAAGCAATAAGCTCAATCAAAATCAGGGCTAACCTGGAATTTAAACAGTGTTTATAATAATAAAAGTCTATAGGTTATTTCCGTTTAGCACGTTGAGTGCTGAAAATCGATATAATTGCGTACCAAAATTGCCTAAGTATATTTTTTGGTTAATTACTAGGCAATTGCTTGTATGTTGGTAAAAAGTCGTCTGAAGTTGTGTAGGGGTCTTTTTTCTGTCAAATATCATGATGTCATTTCCGGTAGGGTTGACCGGGGTAATTGTGAATTGGGGCAATTGTGAACGCCGCTTATAACTTAGAAACTAACATTAATATTAATAAAAACCAACCTAAAACATGTTTTTTGGCCTTTTCTTAATACACTATTAAAAGTTGTTAACAATTTTCAAAGAATTAGTCTTTTTTCCATTAGTATGAAAACACCCTTACATTTTTTTTGGTGTATCACTTCGACCACTCAACAAAAATGATTAATAAAAAAATTTGTTTAATTATTTTTTTTGTTTAGAAATTTTTTAAGCACTTCTAGAGAAGTGCTCTAAAGCCTGAGAGGTTTCTTTATCAACTGCAATAAAAATTCTAGGATTTATTGCCAATTCACAATTACCCCATAATTTTTAAATTGTGGGGTAATTGTGAATTACAAAAAGGGGTAATTGTGAATGCTGTTCACAATTGCCCCTATTCAATTCAAAATATAAGCAGAGCACTTTTGTTGCAGGAACTGAGTTAAATTTTGTTAATTGTAAAGAGTTAACTGACTCTGATGATGGTGACATAACAGTGCAAGGTTTCCGTTGTGCCAATAGCGCAAAAACACAATTTGTGTGCAAGGAAAACGATTTGTTTACTGTTACTATTTTTGACATTGTTACTGTACTCCCCTATCACATAACAACTTACAAAAACCGCAAAATTACTTGTGTGTTCATTGGATCTGTGGTAGTCAATGAGCAGTAATACTGTTTCACATAGGCTAGGTTTCATTTCGTTAATTTACAAAGTTCTAAAATTTTTTTAGTGAAAATTAACTAAATTTTGACAATTTTCATCATTTTCATATGATGTTATGGCAATATATTGTTTATATGTTGTATTAATCTAATTAATACAGTTTTGGTTAATGTTTTTTTACCTTGCATTTTTTTGCAATTTTAAGAAATCTCAAACCTGCATTAAACTAGGGGGAATTGTGAATGCATTTGTGGGACTATAAGTTAATTTTGAAGGTGGGGTAGCCTAATTGTGAAGATAATTAGTTGGGCTTTATTTTGATTTGCCCCATTTCGCTTTTGGTGTGTTCTAAATAATTTTTCTGATGGCATTCACATTTACCCCAGAATTGATAAGATTTGCAATACCGTGCCGGGGAATTGTGAATGGCTTGTAACAATTTTGTCTATAGGAGGAATTTCCTGAAAATTTGTATAATGTATCCTGAATAATGTAGAATTAAAAGTATATATACTATAATGTGATATTTGTAATAAAAAGTACTTAAAAAAAGGGTTTTTTGGCAAAACACGAAAACTCGTTCACAATTACCCCGGTCAACCCTACGTAAATTAACGTAGTCCGCCGGTGGTGCTGGCAATCGTCACTTAGGCTATAACTGGCAGAACTCTCATCTGAGCAATTTTCATCATCAGAATACACGTTCTCCAAAAAATTCGTCCTCATTACCCTGCTCCAATGCACAAATAACACAAAAAATAGCAATATAAAACAATAGGAAACGATAACACTTCGTGCATTGCGCGCGTCGGGGGAACCGGCAAACGATGATCCGCGAATAACCGAGCACATGGACTGCACGAATAAGCAGCGAGCAATATAACCCCTCCCGGGAGTGCCTAAAGCCCACACTAAAGAATGAACTAATATAACATAGTCCGGGAGTGTTTCGTAATACAACGCAGGCCGCTGAACACGATGCTGCCCTCCTCACCCCTTAAAAAATGGCGGACCGGGAAACGAACTATGCCGGATTGAACACATGGACTGGCACAACAGGCGGTGAGCGTATCAACCTCTCCCGGCAATGGCTAAGCCCTCACTGAACCATTATGTTTCGGGCTGGAGCGCTACGTAAATTAACGTAGGCCGCCGTCCGCGCCACTGTGGCACTACGTTAATTAACGTACGCCGCACTGAACGTGTTAAGAGCTGGCTACTGCTGAGCTACTGTACCGCCATATTGGTTTTATTATCCATTTTAGAATAATGTGAACACGTATCTCTAGGACCCCATTTTTATTTTCAATTCAAGTTCTTCTACATGGTTTTGTTTACTCAAAATGAAACAAAAAGCGAGTTTTCTGAGAAATTGTTTTTATAAATATTACAAATTACTAAAAAATGATCAAACTAACGAAAGGTTAAAATGTTTCTAACAAAAGTCCTTCTTTACTTTATTATACGTAACAATAGCATCTAAATTCTATTGAAAATTTTAAAAATTAATGCCAAAGAGAGGCGTGTTAAATATTATTCGTAGGGAGATAAAACCGATATGATAGCTGAGATCGACAATGCCACCGGCTCTAAAAAGAGGATTATCATTTGTATGGTAATTCAGCCAAATTCGCCACAATTCCTTGTTCAGAATTTGGTAAGACTGTCCGTGATTGTCTCATTGTGAAGGTAGGTATTAGCAGTCTGTCTCGTCTTCTACGCAACTCTCTGGCCTTTAAGATTGCCTTCAGAGTTGTGATGTGACGTCAATGCGAAACTAGCGTTTTTACACTGATAGTTCGTAAATAAAAGTCATAAAAGCATAATCTAAACACTAGTGTTACATCTGTTATATTAAATATGGATGGCAGAAAACGGCTCGGTGGAGCCGAATAGAGGTAACGAGCCAAAATGAAGAAGGAAAAAGAAGGTGAACTTTTGCGGAAGAAAGTTCAATCAAAAGGCCTATGATATTTCACCTCATGTTTTAATTTATAATATTGGGAATTTTAGTTTTAAGGGGTTGTATGTATTTGTTAAGACACAGATTTTTATTATTTTTGGACTAACTAACACATTAAACTTTTGTAAATTTTTTTATCAGTAAAAAATAGTTTTTTCTCCTTTGTCGGTGTTGTAATTATGTAAATAAAATTTACTTATCATAAGACTTTGTAGTTTTACTTTCTGAGTACATATAAGTAAAATCTTAAATCAAATCACTAATAAAGTCGGCGAGCTGGGGGCGGCAAATTAGGCTTTGGCCCCCCTCACAAATGTCCTAGTTACGGCCCTGCTTGGTAGGTTTCAACTGATATTTGCTTACAACACCCACATGGCGGCAAACCCACGTACTCACCCCTATGGGGTTTATGGGGAAAATGAAAAGAACACCATAACTTGATAATATTTGATATGTTCATTCACTAGATAAGATTTAACTGATATTTGCTTACAACACCCATATGGTGGCAAACATACTCACTCACCCCCATGGGGTTCATGGGGAAAACTAAAAAGTGCCAAAAATTGATACAGTTTGATATTTACCTAACGTAACTATTACATTTCCTAACAAAACTAACATTTTCTAACAACATCCCAAGGCAGCCAACCTACATACCCATTTTTATGGTGTTAATGGGGAAAATACAAACTCTCAAGATCGTTTGGAAATTCGCTGAGTACGCAGGTGTGCTGCGACGGGGGTATTTAGCTTTGAGAACTCTAGTTTTGTAGGGTCACCATTATTTTTTTAATTTTTCAATAGTTTGGATACCAGGTGATTTTGTTTCAACTAAAATATCATTATTTGATTTATTTACCTACATAGTTCTCATTTATAAGATTTCTGTGTGATCCTCTAAGGTGTGATATTAATCTTTTAACCCTTTTATTGCAGTGAGGACAGTTTTCTCCTTCACTCTCAAAAATAGGTGATTGTAAGCTTGTATTTTGGGGTCCTGGGTTTAATTCAACATCTCCTGCTAATATAATTAAAGAGATCAATAAGGAGGAGAGGTCTCCAACTGGTCTATTTTGAATTTTGTATTTAATATTATCGTGGGTTCTACCAAAGAATCTAGGTTTTACATAATTGTAAATACCCGTTTCTTTTGCTTCTAAGTTGTAAAAAACATATTTAAAGAGCAGTTCATTCTTGTGGGATGGGTTTTGAGTCATTTTTTGTGTGTCACAGTTGATGAAAATAACCAGTTTCATGAAAATTAAAATTCTGATGTAGGCCTAAACATTGAATTAAAATTAACAGCTGATTGAAACAGAATTAATGCAAAGATATATAATAGGCCTAATAACATTTTCCTTTCACAAATTGAGTAACTTAACTAAATGCAGCTTATCTTATTTTATAATTAAACTTACCTTCACTAAAGTTTTGGCGATAAACCGGTATAGGATCCAATGACAGTTTATAACCAGAAAAATTAGGGTCGAGTAGTTCTTTTTTAGGCCTCAATTCAGTCAACATTGCCTGCAAGAACATAATTTTGATAAAAAATAGGCCTAGGTCTAGCCAAGATATAATTAACTCTTGAGAGCTCGGATGACTGTTAAATGATCAGTTCGGCACTATTTGCATAAATATAGTATTTTATTAATCTTTTGACGATTCAATATTGATGAATTTTTTACGTTTTTCGTATTGACCTGAAGATGGGATTTTAATCCTGAAATGTATACATAGGCTAGTCAAGAGACTAAACAGGAACTGTTTGGACGGAAAGGTATGTAACCTAGAAAAATTTCTATCGCTGTCAATAAAAGTGAAGGAGGTTCATTGTTAGATTAGGTTATATTATTATTACGCTTCATTTCTTATCCCAATATTGTTGTTGATTCCATTGTTTTCATGGCACAATTTTAATCGCAATATCAAAATTTCCACATCGATAATAACGGTGGAGTCGGATAACGAAGATTCGCCGGCCTATCTACTCCTTCCTCAAGATGTTACCTAATTAACATTAGGCCTACATAATATAAAAATAACCATGAAAAGACAAGTCAAGTAAAGAATTAAGTACACCCAGGCTAAAAGCCACAAGGTCTCATAAGAGCCATACTAGCCGATATAAACTCATAATAGGCCTATACGCCATTTAGCCCATAAAACAGTTAGACCTATAGGCAATAGGCCTACTTGTTGACAACTAACTCTGTATGAAATTACTACCAAACTTTCAGCGATAATTAGGCCTTGTAGGCTAACCATTAAAATTAGTGTTAAGGTATTGCACTTTAATTTGGATACAATATATACAAAATCAAAATGAACCTTTAAAACTTACAAGCCAGCAAAATCAACAAGGAATTATGGAGTTGATTGTGACTACTTCGTTTCAAGTTTCAAGTCAGAGACGAGACTGACTATTAATTGACAATTGTCTACTAAGTGAGAAGTGAGGTTGAGGTTGATGTTAATAATGTTTGTTATCAACAATAAATGAGATTGAGGGCGTTCACAAGCATCCACCGCAAAGCGGTTTGTTTACGTTTTTGCCTATCACGTGACCAATCCCACAAATAAAATGTCTGGAATTAGTCACGTGATTAGCAAAACGTAAACAAACCGCTTTTGCGGTGGATGAACGTGAAAGTAATGAAACTTTATGAACGAACAGATGGTTGACTGACTGACAGACGACGTGACGACGATGACAGCGACAGCGACAGCGACACTAGTGCTAGCGACAGCGTTATTGTTTACAGATTACAGGAATCGCTGTCAGTCAACTCAACCTCCCAAACTGTCGTCTGCTAAACAATGCAAAATGCCTTGTTAGCAGACGACAGTTACCGTTTTGGTGACCCTGGTGAGGCGCCCGGAATACTCTCATTGGTAGTATTCCGGGCGCCTCACCGGTGTTACCGGTGACTAAAAAAAACGATAATTGTCGTCTGCTAACAAGGCATTTTCATTGTTTAGCAGACGACAATTATCGTTTTTTTAGTCACCGGTAACACCCTTAAGGCGCCCGGGCCCGGAATACTACCATTGAGTAAATATGGCATTATTAACACAACGTATAGAGTGGACAAGCAATGTTAAAATTTGGAAACGCTGAATGAAAAGATCGTCCGCTGGGGGCGCTACTAACTGGCTACCGATGCGATATAATCGAACACTTTCAACAATCAGAAGCCCTATTCGATTCGGATTCTCCTTTCAATTATTAAGATGACTTCGAGTTGATGCGATATGTAGTCGATTAAATAGACCGAAAGCACAATCGATAATTGTCTTGAGACGGTACTGAGTTCCCGGGTACCGTGGCGAGCGTTCCCTTCTTTCCTATGTTGTCCACTCTATACGTTATGTTAATAACGTCCGTATTTACTCAATGTTGGAGTTGGAGGGGAATTGCACTGTTGAGCGCACAGTCCTACTTGCATTGTTGAGTGCGCATGAATTAGTCTATTGCCGGGTCGGTCGAGTTCGTGAGAGGAATAGGGGGAAGACTTTGATGTCATATGTTCTGTCCATAGATAGGCCTCTCGACTCGACCACTCGACCCGTCTATTGCCGTTCCCAGGAGACGTGCACTGTTGAGCGCGTAGCACTACTTGCATTGTTGAGTACATAGCAATTAGTCTGTTGCCGTTGCTAATGCCAGATAATGCTATACTATCGAATGAAAAGTTTATCATTTATAATATTACTTCATTGAATCAAGTATCGATGTATTGAATCAGATCAGGTTTTCTTTTTGATTTCTGTGCAAACGCTCAAAATAAAGTACAGTACCATACTACGTTACTGTTTGGTAAATTATTGCGAATATTTTCCATCACTGATAAAACAAAATGAAGTATGTCTAGGTATTTCATCCACCTTAAGACGGGATCAAACTTCAGATAACGAAAAAACGTTGTGAATTTGTACTAATCAGTGATATTTCAACAATAATTTACTAAACAACAACACAAACTCAACATCACCAACAATACCAACATTACCTTTAAACAAATAATGAAGTTACTAATTTTAAAATGAAAGTCTTCAAATAACCAATACATTAAGAATTTTATTTATTTACTAAATAACCAAATCAAATTCTTAATTTATTGGATATTTGAAAGACAACAATAATTGAAATTTGGTGGTGGTGGGGGAATTGGAGGGGACTTAAACTGTTGAGCGCGCAGCACTACTTGACTTGCATTTTTGAGTGCGTAGGAATTAGTCTGTTGCCGTTCCCGTTCCCGTTCAGAGTTCACTCCACTCCACTGTTCAGTGTCCTCTTAGCCAGTGGCAATGTTTCAATGTTCCAACGGTTCATTGGATAAGAACTACACAAATTAAGACCCATTTTGAAACCAATGAAGCCCGCGCTAATGAGCTGTCAGATTTAGACTAGAGCTTCTAGGAATAGGCCTCTCACTTTAGGCCTATCTATGTACCCTAATATGAGTAGCCTTCTCCATTGAATTTGTTTGAAAATGAAATTGGGACAGGGATCCATTTGTTAAGCCAAATTTACTCCATAGCTCTCAGGTTGTTGGTATACGGTAGACAATTTTTATAGTTTCTCTTACAGTGATGCAAAGAGTTGAGTCAAACTTGACTCACTACAGGTCAAGTCGACAAACTTCGAAGGAGCCGCAGTTTTTAATTTAAATTTCAAACCTTACAAGAGCAAAAAAAAAAAAAATATATATATATATATATATATATATATATATATATATATATAAACAATTTAGTATTTTCAACCGTAAAATTATCTTTAGTGGTTGCAGAGAAAACTCAAAAAGGAAATCTGATCTTACTCGATATCCAGATTTAATTTCATACAAAATATATCGATTTTTCATTCAACAGGGATAATGCTATATGCTATCGAATGAAAAGTTTATCATAATACTTCATTGGATCAAGTATCAATGTATTGAATCAGATCAGGTCTTCTTTTTGAATGCTGTACAAACACTCAAAATAAAGTACTATAGTTATTCATTTTGGAAAGCTCTTCTTATTGGAAATATACAGTAATTTTAAATTTAAAAACTCCAAAAATCCAATAAATTTGTTTAATTTTAGGTTGACAAATTTATTGGATTTTTGGGGTTTCTTAATTTAAAATTACTCAGCTATTGTTTGGTAAATTACTGTGGTCATTTTCATCACTGATAAAACAAAATTATGTCTAGGTATTTGGTATTTCATCCACCTTAAGACGGGATCAGACTTCAGATCCAGTGATAACTTATAAATGATATTCAGAATCAGTGATATAAAATGTCAACAATAATTTACTAAACAACAACATAAACTCACATCACCAAGAATTACCCTTAAACAAATAATGAAGTATACTAATTTTAAAATGAACGTCCTCAAATATCCAATACATTAATTAAGAATTTTATTTATTTAAATAACCAAACAAAATGCTTAATTTATTGGATATTTGAAAGTCAACAACAATTTACTATACAACTCAACAACACCAACAATGAATGGCCTTTAATCAAATAATAAAATACTAATTATTAATTTTTTAGCTGTTGTAAAATAAGTGTAAAATTATGCATGTGAAAACAGCCTAAATGGGAAGTCTAGCCTATTTAAATTTAAGCCTTCCCTGCCTGATCATGAGTTTATTCTACGCACTCAATAATGCAAGTAGCGCTGCGCGCTCAACAGTTTAAGTCCCCTCCAATTCCCCCACCACCACCAAATTTCGGAAGAATAGTTGACCCTGTAGCGATTCCTCTCCTCCAATAATTCTCCCACCACCAAATTTCGGAGGTTGAGTTGACAATGTAGCGATTCCTTGTTGATTACAGACAGAAACACAGACAATCCGACAGACGACTGCGCCAAGTCATTAATATACCATACATACATACATATATAGCTGATATATAGCGGGATTGCGGAAGGCTAGGATTTCTCTAGCAGGATCACGGAATGGTAGACAGCGGACCAGGAGGCGAGCGGGCGTGCTATATAGGATTCCTCTAGCAGGACGGAGGAACAGGAGGCGAGCGGGTGTGCTAGGATTCCTCAAGCAGGACGGCGGAACAGGAGGCGAGCGGGCGTGCTAGGATTCCTCTAGCAGGACAGGGGAACAGGAGGCGAGCGGACGTGCTAGGATCTCTCCAGCAGGATAGCGGACCTGGATGTCAGCGGGCGTGCTAGGATTTCTCCAGCGGGATAAGGAAAGTTGCTAGGATTGCTCCAGCAGGTCTGTAGAATACTTACCCACCCAGAAGAGGTGATCCGAACCGCTCGGCGGTGCGGGAGCGACTGCTCTCTGGGCTCTGCGCGGCCCGGTTTTATCGACGCCCGCCCGCGCATGCGAAGAACGGGGGCTTCCGCTGTAGAGGTGATCCGCTGCAGATGTGATCCGCTGCAGAGGTGAGTTGCTTACATCCATCGGGGAACACGCTTCATTGAGGAACCTCACATCCTCCCCTTACTTCGGAAACAACAAAAAAAAAAAAAAAAAACTTGTGAAGAAAAAGAAAAATTTTCTTTCTATTCAGGGCTCTTCTGACTTTTTTTGTTGGCTTTAAAACAGAAAAACTTCATCTTCTTTAACAAAAAATCTTCTTAGAAATTAAAAACAAATTCTTCTTTATAATTTGAACTACATTATCGAAGCATCCAACTCCTTTATCTTGACTTTATAGTATGCTTGGTGAACAGAGTATATATATCTCATTTAAGTCTTCTAACTTTTCTCGGTGTTATTCTATCGGTTGACAGTCTTCAATACTCCTTCATCTCTGGAGCTGGAGGTGGTCGGCAGTTATAGTCCTCTTCTTCAAAACTGATTTGTAACCAGTAGTGCAAAATTGGGGATGCTGGGCCAGTTCAGGGCACCTGAGGGATGACGTCATCGAGGTCAATGACCTCACCGATGACGTCATCGATGACGTCATCGATTGCGTCATCGATGACGTCATCACCAATGACGTCACTTCCATGACGTCACACCCATGACGTCACAGAAATGACGTGCTGATGACGTCATCACCCCTTACGTCATCAAAATGACGTCACCGACGCCACTAAGGTCAAGGTCACGCCGAAACTTAAAATTTTTTGGCACTTTTGCCATTTCTCGCACTACGCTCCAAGTTTCAGTCCGAGTCCCCGTGACCTTGACCACTTGGAGCGAATATTCGACGAGAAACGGCAAAAGTGCCAAGTTAAACCTGAGTTTCTGACATGACTCTGCCTAAATGGGCAATCGGTAATCCCTCAGGTGACCTTGAACTAGCACAACACCCCCAATTTCATATTACTGTGACCTTGAAAACCTAACAACGGAGCGCCGACACCGATGCGCACCCCACGACAGCCACCGAGTGACTGACTGTCAGGCTCTGTGTACTCTAGGTATATCGGCTTGAGAGACTAAGACTCTAAACTGTCAGGAATGGGAGTAACTAACTGAATTTTGCAAGGAAAAATCATTTCATCCAATATTCTAAACAAATCCTCCTCAGTAAAACTTACATTAGTCTGTTTGGTATAAAACTTAGGGTGTCCGCGCAACAGCAGGGCCGCATTTAGCCAAACGGCGCCCCTAGGCACATAAAACAGTTGCGCCCTTCCTGCCGCAATACCGGCCACGAAATATAAATTAGAGTCACGATTATTCTTTCCGATACGTGTAGTTCCAAAATGACAGCCATTTAAAATCCATCTATCTCAAACCCGGTAAATTGTACCAAAATTTTACAAGAGACAAAAAGGTTGACAGAGTTATTAAATTAACTAACAATACCAAGATTCTACAGATCTAACAACAAATAACGGAGTTATGCACTACGGCGGCACGGCTCGGACGGGCGTCATGGCACGACCAATAGTTTTTTGAGCGGTTGCGCGTAATCGCACTTATTCTGTGGTAGGCTACTAGCGGACACCCGGCGTCCCGGCCATCCGCACTTTCCGTCCAAAGATATCAGTCGTTTTAACAGCTTAATTACTATTTCGAGCTGAGTAGAACGACGAAAATAACTCACTGCCGTCACGGAGAGCCGTCACGGTCGGTAGGGTAGCTCGGAAATGTCCTGAGATTCCTTCTCCAGAATATTTTGCAAAACTGCGGTAGGTGCGAATCGTACGGGAGTGTCCGTTGCATGTCGTGCCGCCCTAGTTAGCGCACTCATGAGTTTCAGTGTTAAATTTTTTAAAAAAATTGTGGTATTGCCAATCTGTCTGTGCCGTTCCGCCGTTGAGCGGACGTAGGTTATTGCAGTTTTTCAATAAAATAACCTTAGTTTTCATGAATTAAAACCAAAATCGAGGTTTTTAAACAGAGAAATCTTAATAGCTCCGTTACTTTTGTTAAACCCTTATCTTGGTATCATTGGTTGTATAATTTATTTTGTTAAAATTTTTGTCTCCTGTAAAATATTGTTCAACTTTACCGGGTTTGAAATATTCGAGTTAAATTTTTTTAATGGAGACCATTTTTAAAAAAAATTTGGAAAATATTTGCCCCTGAAAATGAATATTGGTGTGATATAATTTAATGCCAAGAAACATTGAATTAATATAGTGATCAGTTACGGATATAAAAATTAAGTGTAAAATTCAAAGTGGCGAATAGAGGCTAAACAGAGCCGAAATCACAAAAATGTACTACACATTTTAGACTTTTATTTTGATGTGTAGAATACAAATATGCATAGTCAGTGACAGGATTTAATGACAAACTGTATAAAAAAATATATATTGTGTTATTTTAAATAAATCAAATCCTCTCAAATTTATAGTGTCATATTTACTTCATTTATTCAATCTTCTTCACTTATTCAAAAATTCAATCTAGAAGTGAAACATTGACAATACCATATTGAATTGAAAGAAAAATGCATGTAACCAATTGTTTTAAATAAAAAATAACTGTTGGGGCTGTCAAAACTTTATTTGGATGATGTAAAAAAATCAAGGATGGAGTAGGCCTATACGATTTGTTTCGTTTGGCCGCCGCCACGCCGCCGCAAACCAACGCAGAAAGGTCTGCACGAGCCCTGATTTGCGTCGCCCTATTTCGCAGGCGTTTACACGGCAATAATTACGCGTATGAATAACAAAGTTCCCCTTTTTAACCCCTCGAAAATTTGCGCCCCCTAAAATTTTGCGCCCTAGGCCTGGGCCTAGTGGGCCTAGCGGGAAATGCGGTACTGCGCAACAGTCTTCGCCACTTAGCCAAAGTTGAAACCCTTTTGACTTTGAGCGTTGGACAGTGAGCAACTAATAAAGTCTTAACACGACTAAGTTTCTTACCCAAAGTGTCCTGCGACATGGCTTCCCCTCACAAAAGTCCGCACAATACTAAGAGACTGTTGTTAGCGCAGGAGTCAAGGGAAAAGTGGTGGGGGAAACGGCAGGAGTGGGGGAAGGTCACAGTGGTGGGGGAAGGTGAGGTTGTACGCTGGAGTATCGCATCACTTCACCATGAGCTGTCCTACAGTCAACACACTGTTCTCTTGGCCCGAGTTGGCGCTAGAAGAAACATTTCTGTACAGCTTAGGCTGTGAGAGCCGAGGAAGCAAAGTCAAAGTGGAAGTTGTGTTAAACTCCAAGATGAAGAGTCTCCTAAATAAACTAATTGTATCCCTGCAATCCCCTATAACTTTAGAGAAATACCACTTTATAAAGCGACACCTTATTCTTTGGCAAAACGAATTGGAAATGGAAAAGATCACAGTAAAATTAATCTAACTTAAAATTTGGACTGGACACTCATGGCGATACCACGTGGCGTGCAAACGCCACCCTAAACATTACAAGTTAGGTTATTGAGCACCTCTGGTACGATAACCGACGTGCTAGAGTTAAAGTGTGATGACCTTGAGTCAAAACACTGAAATACTACAAGTCGATATCGTCCCAGAGTTAAAGTGTAGTGACCTTGAGGAAAATCAGAGAAAATCCAAACCATGTTTGTCCAGAGTTCAAGTGTAATGACCTTGAGACAAAAATCTGTAAAACACGTACATGAACAGAGTTGAAGAAGAGCGATGCTTACCGCATGCAAGCCTAAGACATACTGGCTGAGCGCCGTCGCGTAGCTTAGGGACTCGAATATGGGGGGGGGTATTGCCAACACTTAGAGTAGAAGTGTAGTGGGCGACCTTGAAGCAGACTTAGAGTAGAAGTGTAGTCGGTGACCTTGAACCACCCCTGAGGGGTGGAACCCCCCCCCCCCACCCCCACCCCCACCCCCACCCCCACCCCCACCCCCACCCCCACCCTCACCCCCACCCCCACCCCCACCCCCCAACCCCCCCACCCCCACCCCCCACCCCCACCCCCACCCCCACCCCTCCATGGGGGTGGACCTCCACCCCATGCCGCCCCTTCGGGGGAGACCGGTGGGGATATAAGGGGGCCCGGCCACAGCCGGCTCGCAGTCCGCTTCCGAGCGTTGAACGGGAACGATCGGGACGGACCGCCATAGGCCTCACTAAACAGTGAAAGGCGCCTTCACTGTTTAGCGAAGTCTACTCTAACTTTAAGACTTGTATTATTTTTAAGATATTGCGCTTGCGTTTGGGTATTAGGAATTGTTTTATATGTGAGTGTTTTACTTGTACCCTATGTCTCCTATATGTCTTGTTTGTGTTTTGTGTTGTTGTTTTGTCTTGTTTATCTTATGTTATATGTGTTTAATGTGTATATGCTTGTTCCAGCACTTACCATGTTGAGCTCAACCTATTTTGTAAGTGTGTGTTATATCTATCTAAAGTGTATACGCTTGTTTTAGCACTCCCCCTTGAGCCTTTTTCACAGCTCAAAGTAAATTGTAATGATAGGGACGGGAGTAGGCCCCCGTGTAAAATCATTTTTTACCAACGTTAGCATGGGTCCTCTCAGGCATGCAATATTGCGGCTGGGTTGGGAACCGGTCCGTTTGTACGCTGGCATGCAGACCACAGCTGTGGCCAATTTGCGGCGGCCTCTGCACTCGGACCGAGGACGTAAGCCACTAGGGCTGTCCTCAACCTCTCTCAAAATTACGTAAATGAAACTTTGTTAGCTATTTGTGTTTTTTTGCCCCAAAGGCCCCCGAACATTCGTGGTTCGCCATGGATGTACGGGGGCCGAAATCTTTTAATGTTTGTATGGCCTTGACCTAGTAACGACTTATACAAATTTAATGTATTGCTAAACTTAAATATTAAAGGTAGGGAACGGGAGTAGGCCCCCGTGTAAAATCATTTTATACCAATGTTAGCATGGGTCCTCTCAGGCAGGCAATATTGCGGCTGGGTTGGGAACCGGTCCGTTTGTACGCTGGCATGCAGACCACAGCTGTGGCCAATTTGCGGCGGCCTCTGCACTCGGACCGAGGACGTAAGCCACTAGGGCTGTCCTCAACCTCTCTCAAAATTATGTAAATGATTCTTGTTAGCTTTTTGAAAAAGTTATTTGTTAGCAATGCAGTAAATGTGTAAAAGTCTTGCGTGGTGAAGGTCAGACAACATTGGAATGTTTGCTGTTGTCCATAGTTGGGTCTCTTCGGAGGCTACAGCGATGGCAACCTAAATGCCCCAGGTGGGGCTTTATTTTTTTAAAGTTTTTCCGTGACCTTGACCTAAATACAGTAGTGTTCTAAATTCTTAATGGTTAGGTATTACTAACATACAAGTCTGCTGTTGTCCATAGTTGGGTCTCTTTGGAGGCTACAGCGATGGCAACCCCCCCCACACCTCCACCCCACACCTCCACCCCCCCCTCCACCCCACACCTCCACCCCCCACACCTCCACCCCCACACCTCCACCCCACACCTCCACCCCACACCTCCACCCCACACCTCCACCCCACACCTCCACCCCCCCACACCTCCACCCCACACCCCACACCTCCACCCCCAGCCCCGCCCCTACCCCTACCCCTATACCCTTGGGTGGGGCTCGCCCGTGGTCGGTGGGGATATAAGGCAGCCGGGTTGCACGCACCTCTCACTTGAGCTCCAGCACTCACACCGCTCACACCGACTGTTGCTCTCACCAAATAGTATTATTTATTTAATTTCTATTTTAATTCATTACTCTACATCTTTAAAAATGCCTCTTAAATTTAAAAACTATCCTCCTGCTTCTGCTTCTTCGGCCAACCAGTCTACTCCGCCTTCTTCTTCGTCTGGGACCACTACGACGCAGTACTCGGTCCTGCGGCAAGCGCTGGCTGTAATCACGACTGTGACCAGCCTTCTGCCATCGATGCCAGCGCTAACCAATACAACTGCCGCTGGGACCAGCCTAGGATTGATTTGCTCTCCAGCTGTCTCCCTTTCCTCGGACTCCAACTCGGATGCTGCCATATTCCAGACGGAGGAGGACGACAAGAAGAAGAGGAAGACTGCAAGGCCAAAGTACACTCCATACTCCCGTACACACAAAATCCTTTCATACACCAAATCCCAATGTCCTCTATCCCTATCCCCAATCCCATCCACACCTGTTAAACCACCCCGTAGATCCATCTTTTCCCCTGACGCTTCCTATCCAACCATCGACGTAACAACAAAATTTACCTCACTTCCCACCATTTCCCCCGAACTTCCAACCATCGATTTAACCCGTTCACCTACCCCACCCAAAATTGTCTGCAGCCTACCTTTTGACCTTCTTAAACCTTCACCTCCCACCTACATTCCTTCTAGCCAGCCTAAACCCGACAAGCTCCAAAACACTCCAGTAAAACGTCCAACACAAAAACGTAAGCGTGTTAAAGTCCCTGCTGGCAAGGGTAATAAATGCGATTACGTGTGGATGTCAAAAGACTTTGGGGTTCTTTGCTGTCAGAAGTTTGCTGTTTTAGATAAAGACCGTTGTCAAACGCACTTGAACAAAAATATCAATCTTCCGAGAGTAAAACCCTACAGTATTAATAACATTAGGCCTAAAACATCCCAACCCAGACATCCCCACAGTCCGCAACCGCTTGATATTAGAAGACTTAAAGTGGATGAAAAATATTATTTTATTGTTCAAACTTATGGAACTTTTGATGCCAATGTAGAAATCATTGTAAAAGGTGATGGCTGCCTTCATACAATGAAAGTACCCATTCGGATGGTACAAAGACAATTTTTCATCCACAAAAAAGGCTATCTAATACGAAGGGAAGGATGCCAATCTGTGTGGGAAATGGATTAGGATGTAGGCCTACCAAAAGAAATTCTAAATTGTTAGGTTGTGTTGGACGATATTTAAAAAAACAAAAATTCTTTTTCCAAATTATTTTTTCCAAATTTAGTCCTAACCCTCTTAAAGTAAGGGAGAGGGGTATTATACAAGTCAACTAATAAAACAAAAAAAATACTTGACTTGTATAATACTTTAACCTGGCGGTGATGTAAAGTCACAATCTCAAACCGTGTCCTTGAGGGTGAAGACTAAGTTACAAAAATCTTTAACAAATAAAAACCTACCTCCAAACACTTGTAGCTTGCTACAAGTGTTTGGAAGTAAAAATTTTTCAAAGTTTGAATGACCTTGACCCATATAAATTACTGTTTAAAGTAAAGTGCTAACCTTACAACTAATGTCGTGTATCACGTGATACCCCCACTCTAACGCTCTTACTAAGCTTGTATGAGCCGTTCATTTGCTTCAGTCTGTTTCTGTACTCCGTGGTAAACATGTCACGGTACAATTACAAAGGATGATGACTTCTTGATAGATCAACACAATGCTTGGGAAGTGCTAAACCGTCATAGAATGGAAGTTGAGTATTATATAAGACGAGATGGGTCTACATTTTATCTATGTATTATAAACAACCAAACTTATAAGTATGAACACTGGACAAAAATTAATTATAACAACATAGATGAGCTGTTTGCTTGGGTGTTTGAGGTGTGTAAAGTTATTGAAGAAACCAAAATGATGGGTGTGCTAAAGGTATGTAAAACCGATGACCGCGAAGACTAAGGGAAATTTAGTGGAAGTCCTTAAGCTATCCCCCCCCTCCCCCCCTAGTGTGTTACCCCCACCACTAAAAACGGGTATATATATGAGTGGTGATTTACTGTCCGTTCATTCAGCTTGCATCCGTTAAGCAGAACACTTCGCACTATGTCTGGAAACTCTTCAGCTTCTGGCTCATGTGTTGGGCCCAGCCGATCGAGCCTTCTGTTAAGCAGTCGAGTCCGATTTTCCGGCTTTGGTCCTGTCAAGAAGGAGCTTTGCAGCAGTGGAGCCTCTAGATCAGCCTGGTATGTAAGGAGTCGCGTCCGGTTTTCCGGCTTTGGCCCTGTCAAGAAGGAGCTTTGCAGCAGTGGAGCCTCCAGCTCGGCCCGGCCTCCTACCAACCCGCAACCAACCACATCAAATGCATCTACACAGACACCACCAAACGTATTTGATGCGTACAACGAAATTATAGAGGAGAAGGATAGGGTGTTAGAGAATGTAATCCGTGAGGCAAATTCAATCCTGAGAAAATTCGACAGACTAATTATGAAGTGTCAAGATCTTTTAGTGGACAGTGATGCTAGTGAGGATGAGAGTGGATAGGTGTGTGGGTAAAGACTCGGACTGGGACTTGTGTGTTTGTATGAATGTGTGTGTGTGAATGCGGAATACAGAGCGGGGGATAGATCACTCTTTGGCAATGGACTAACATGCCACTTAGTGATCTATCCCCCGTTCTGGTAATGTTCCTGGATGACCTTGACCCACTTTACCAAGGTTAGCTAGTACCCCCACCACTGATAAGTGTATATATACGGGTATTGATGTGCAGTTTGGTTATTCTGCTTTGTACCGCTTAGCCGAATACCGCACTTTAACATGGCTTCCAACTGCAAAACTTCTCGGGCTTCCTCTTCTTCAAGAAGGCGTGCTGCCAACGTCCTGCCTGCTACTCGTGGACCTGCTCGACCATTCCATAGCATAACTGTTGCTCGGGCAAACGCCTGCAAAGCTCCGATGCTACGGACCTTGCTGGAGGTGAGCCAGGACGGGCAAGGCTTGCTCAGTCCTGGTCAACGGCAGGAGCAAGAAAGGCGTATGGCGTACTTCAGGCTGCAGGGTGTAGTTCCCAGCTTGAAGTTAGGCGATCCCAGAGTAGCAAGCATCAACGAGGCAGCGGACTACATATCACACCTTCACAGTGTTTTAGAAGTAAAGGACCAACAAATTGAAAACTTAAAAGAACAATTGAAACAATTTAACTTTAACCCGATGGAGTTTGTGGAAGCAGTGATGAGTGATAGTGATGATGAAGGAACTGAATATATATTGGGTATGTAATAGAGGACTTGAACAGAGACATGTGTGTGTGTGTGTGTGTGTGTGGAATACAGAGCGGGGGATAGACTACTTTGCGGCAATGGACTAACATGCTGCTTAGTGGTCTATCCCCCGCTCAAAGGGTAGCATTGGATGACCTTGACCCACTTTACAGCAAGGACAACCGGTTAACTGGTATAAAAGAGGGGGTCTGTACATCTCGACTTCATTCTGCTTTGGACTTTCCAGTGGAACGCTAGAACAAATGAGTGGATCGCTGCTTGGTGCTAACTTGGACAGGTATTCTGTGATGGTGCATTATGAAGATTGTAGAGACATGTTGACGGCTGTGTATGAGTGTTTGGTGAGAAGGATCTTTCAAGAAAACTGCGAATTTATGTTAGCGTGGAAAAGAAACTTGTTTGTTGATGGTCATGCTACAATGCAAAGCATGAACCATCTCCATGTGTTAAAAGTAGGACATCATAATTTGGACGAACTGGACGATATGTTTAGGGAGCTGGAGTGTTTGATACATCAGAGTTGTAAGCCTTGTGAAATTGAAATTTTTAAATTGGATTTGGAATTAGAATAAAATGTGTTAAACAGGACTCGAACTTGGACTTGATTGAGGTTTTGTAAAACAGAGCGGGGGATAGATCACTTTGCGGCAATGGACTAGCATGCTGCTTAGTGGTCTATCCCCCGCTCAAAGGGTATCTTTACGTGACCTTGACCCACATAAAATGTATAGTTGGTGGGGGTATAAAAAGGGCAAACCAATTGGATAGATACACCACTTTCATACTATGGCTCCGCTTGACAACACCGTGTTCCAATTCGACAGAATCCTTTCAATTCTGGAGGTAATACCTGTAGAAGTTATAGAAGCAGAGGACCAACTACCCGCGGTTGACCAGGAAGAGGAGGAGGAAGAAATAATGGATATTGAAACGGACTCTGACGAAGCTGGTTCAATGGACAATGAAGTGGACTTGCACGCCTACGAAACATTAGAGTCATCATCTGAGTCGGAAATTGAAGAAGAACAAGACACTCCTCATCGTCCAATGGATAGGATGTTAGTAGCCAGAAGAATTATGTATTGTCACCGCTACCTATTTCGTGATGAGAATGATTCCGACTCTGATGGTGATGTTTCACCGTTGTAAAAAGTTTAAACAAAAAGTTAAAAAAAAGAATGTGAGCGGGGGATAGAGCACTTTGTAGTAAATGATGCTGCTTAGTGCTTTATCCCCCGCTCAAAATAATAATTCCAAATGACCTTGACCTACATAAACTTGCTCAAACAGACGTCTTTGAAAAAACTTGTACAAATTATTGAATCTAGACCAAATATCATCAATTTATCAAGCCTACTGATAAATGTATTACAAACGGTTGTGTAAAGGCTAAATTTAGCACATGAGTGATAACCTGTTTCTATATGACGTCACTTTCCCCACCTATCTGCCTCGGATATAAAGGGTCCCGGTCGAGCGCGCTGCTCATTATTGCGTGGACATTCACAGAGTGTGCATTCAAAGCCAAACTGTTTGAAATGGCTCTTAAATATAAAATTCATGCAATATAAATTACAAACTGCCAAACTTTATTCCTGTCGTTTTACACAATCTTAGCGGCTACGACTCCCACTTTATTATTCCAGAGTTAGGAAGAGATGACGGTAAAATTGATGTTCTTGCTACAACATTGGAAAAGTACATCAGCTTTTCAAAAACAGTAGGTAAAATTAAACTTCGCTTCGTAGACTCTTACAGATTTATGCCATCTAGTTTAGCCAAATTGTCAGAGAACCTAAGAAGAGAAGACTTAAAAGAAACCAGCAAAATTGTACCTGAAGATAAATTGGACCTAGTATTACGGAAAGGAGTTTTCCCTATGATTATATAACATCTACAGCAAAGTTTGAAGAAACCAGTCTGCCACCGATTGAAGCCTTCAACAGCAAATTAAACGAAAGTGAAATCTCCGTTGAAGACTACAATCATGCTTGTAATGTTTGGAACCAACTAAACATTCAAACCTTAGGGGAATATTCTGACTTCTATATGAAATTGGACGTAACTCTGCTGTGCGATGTGATGGAAGAATTTCGAAACACCTGCTTCTCCGCCTATGGACTGGACTGTGATTTTGAATATCCGGAGCACCTTCATGACCATCACTACGACTTGCCTCTCCTAGCTAAGACTGAAGTTTCACCGACAGGAAGATGGCCCAAGCTGATGATGACCTTGGAGAATAAGAGTCGATATGTGGCACACTACTGGGTAGTTCAACAAGCACTTCTCATCATACGGATTGGATCCTTTACACTCGTATACATCCCCTGGATTAGCATGGCAAGCTATGCTCAAGTCAACTAACTGCCGATCGGAGCTTCTCACAGACATCGATATGGTCCTCATGATCGAATCAGGTGTACGAGGTGGTTTGACTCAAGCTGTGACAAGACATGTTAAGGCCAACAACAAGTATATCCCCAACTTCGACGAGCAACAACCATCACTCTACCTTGGATATTTTGATGCGAACAACCTCTATGGTTGGGCGATGTCAAATCCACTTCCCTACGCAGACTTCAAGTGGATTGACCCGACCACCATTGGTGACATATCACGGATTCCAAAAGATGGCCAAACAGGCTATATTTTGGACTGTGATTTTGAATATCCAGAACACCTTCACGACCATCATTACGACCTGCCTCTCCTAGCCAAGACTGAAGTTTCACCGACAGGAAGATGGCCCAAGCTGATGATGACCTTGGAGAATAAGAGTCGATATGTGGCACACTACTGGGTAGTTCAACAAGCACTTGAATTGGGCCTACGTATAGTGAAAATTCACAGAGCAATTGAATTCACCCAGTCTTGTTGGTTGAAACCATATATCGATTCCAACACTACAAGAAGAGCTGCAGCGACAACAGCATTTGAAAAGGACTTCTATAAATTAATGAACAACGCCATCTTTGGGAAGACCTTGGAGAACAAAAGAAAACACAAAAATGTAAAATTAGTGAGTGATCCTAGGAAATTGGAAAAATTAGTGCAAAAACCAAATTTCGGAACATCCATGATTATAAACGAAAATCTAGTCGCTGTCAGTATGAAGAAAACAACAATAGTCATGGACCGTCCGTTATACATAGGTATGTCGATTTTGGACATCAGTAAAACCCTGATGTATGATTTCCATTATAACAAAATGGTTAAACACTACGGAAGGGAAAACATTGGAGTCGCATACATGGATACGGACGCGTTTATCTACTGGATAAAGACTTTGGACATGTATGAAGACCTAAGGACTTTTCCATACAAAGAAGATTTCGACTTTTCTGACTATCCGAAGAACCATCCAAATTTTAATGAAAGAAATAAAAAAGTAATTGGAAAATTCAAAGATGAAGCAAATGGAATGCCTTTAGAAGAAATAGTGGCGCTGATGGCGAAATTGTATTCATTTAAGATGTACCACGAGAACAACACACCGACAGTCAAGAAAGCAAAAGGAGTGAAGACATCTATATTAAAAAAATTGGATTTTTCTTTTCCGGTAATGTTTGGCTCTTCTACCCGACCGATTTTCATGATTTTAGTCTTAAATTAAAGGTATGCATTCACAGATGAGCCATCAAGCATAGGAATTCACTTTCATATCATATTACTCGATTTACACACAAATTAAATTTCCTCCCTGTGTATTTCTTATGGGAGTTAAATTTTAATTGTCTTTTCCGGATTTGTTTGGCTATTCTAACCGACCGATTTTGATAATTTTGGTCTTAAATTAAAGGTAAGAATGCACAGATTTGCCATCAAACATTTGTATTCACTTATCTACTATATTACTCGACCTAAAAACATAAATGTGATTTTTTCGGGATTTTTAATTTATTTAAAGATAAAATTTTCCATTTATAGTTATGTTATGCTATATGTTTTGGTCTAAGAACCATCTCTGGAATACCAGCTTTCATATGAGCCTTTAAATATAAAAATCGGATGAAATTGAAGCTCGCTACAGCATTCCAAATAACATAATTAATTTTAATTTTTATGACTTATCTTCAATCAATGATACATAACTCCATTTCTATTTAAGATATTTTATATGTTTTGATCTTCAAATAATCCTTGAAATCTTGGCTTTCTTTTGAGATATTAATTGTTAGAATCGGTATTTATTTATTTACTATATTACTAGACCGAAAAACATAAATTTTATAATTTCCAGAATTTGGAATTGAAGTAACAATAAAATTTTCCAGTTATAGATAGGTTATGCTATATTTTTTGCCCTAAGAACCATCTCTGGAATACCAGCTTTCAAATGAGTCTTTGAATTTAAAAATCGGACAATATTGAAGCTCGCTACACCATTCCAAATAACATAATTTATTTTTATTTGTATGACTTATCTGCAATCTATGACACATAACTCCATTTCTATTTAAAATATTTCATATGTTTTGGTCTTCAAATAATCCTTGAAATCATGGCTTTCTTTTGAGATGTTGATCGTTAGATCGGTATTTATTTATCTACTATATTACTCGGCCGAAAAACATAAATTCGATAATTTCCCGAATTTGGAATTTAATTAAGGATAAAATTTTCCAGTTATAGATATGTTATGCTATATGTTTTGCTCTAAGAACCATCTCTAGAATACCAGCTTTCGTATGAGTCTTTGAATATAAAAATCGGACCATATTGAAGCTTGCTAAAGCATTCCAAATAACATAATTTATTTTTATTTTTATGACTTATCTGCAATCTATGATACATAACTCCATTTATACTTAGGATTTTTCAAATATTTTGGTCTTCAAATAATCCTTGAAATCTTGGCTTTCTTTTGAAATATTGATCGTTAGAGAATCTGTATTCATTTATTTATTATATTTCTCAACCTAAAAACATAAAATTGATAATTTCCAGAATTTGGAATTGAATTAAAGATAAATGTTTACAGTTACATTTATTTTAAGCTATATGTTTTGGTCCAAGAACCATCTCTGGAATACAGTCTTCCATATGAGTCATTGACTATAAAAATTGGAATAAATTGAAGTTTGCTACTACATTCTAAGCAACACAAGTTGCAATTCTTTTACTTATCTGCAATCGATGATTCATAACTCCATTTATATTTTAGGTAATTTGAATGTTTTGGTCATAAAATAATCTTTGAATTTTTTGCTTTCTTTTGAGATATTGATCGTTAGAATCGGTTAATTTTGAGACGTTATAATATGTTTCAAAAATTGTATTAGACCCACATTTAAGTGAAATTTGGAAATTCTGTTTATTTTGGTCTAAAAAGTTGTGGATCATTCAGCTTCAATTAAGCTCCTGATGATAATAAAAATCGGGCAAGCATGATGCGCTATATAACATAATTTTTAATCATGGTCTTCTCTAATTAGAATTTAATTTAATTCATTTTTATCCTGTTCTAATTAGGTTGTGGTATTATTTTTGGTCTGATAATCTTAAATAAATTGCTGACTTCCAATCACAATTTTGTTAATAAACGCAAGAAGAACAACCAATGTAAATTTTCTTAATAATATATACCCTTTTATTAATTGAAACTTATTATTAGCTCCTTTTTCAAATCGTCTGTAAACTTCTGTAAATTACGATTGGCTTTAACCTATTGTTTGTATTTGATGAACATTTACTTTTTCCATAATTTATTTCATACTGGGTGAATGCGTGTGAATTCACAGGAAAATAAACAGTACGCTTTTCCTAAAAAAAATTCATCGTAGTGCAACCTCCAGTTATAGAGTAGGTAAATATCATCGTTGGTTTTGGCATAAGTCTGTGTGTTAGGTACTCCTGTCAACTGGTTTTCTGTAAATTTCTATTCCAATGTAAAAACCTATCACCTCGACTTTCGATTTTTAATTTGAAATTCACATTAACAATAGTCGAATCAGTTGTTCTTGCCTTTTTCGAGTAATAGTGTCTCGATTAAAAATCTAAAGCCAGTTTGCAACTCTGCACCTGCATACTCACACGCGCATTTTAATGTTAAAATAGGTTTTTTAACGAATTTTCATGTAGCGTATTACTTTTGACGATATACACTAACGTGAATAGACTTCTCATAGCATAGGCGTGTTTGAAACCTATTGACCGTGGTGCGATCTTCTGCGGCGTACATGAAGTACAAGTGACATATGATAGATAAATCAGTATTACCACTCTTCTCAAAAAAGAATGGAATGTTTTATCACAGAGGGTTATTTTTTATGTTGTGGTAAAGTTTTTTAGCAGCACCGCAAACCCAGCTGAATAATAACAACATCGATGGCAGCATCTCTGGCGCCGCGTACCGTTGCGCATACACGAAACTTCCAAATTTTTGTCTCAAACTAAATGCATTGGATGAGAGGTTGACTATGTCACGTTAGTGTACATAGTCAATGGTATTACTAAATATAGATACCACGTATCCTTTTAATTTTGCAACTTATCTCTCCCTTTCATAAATTTTTTTACAATGTCCATTAAACATATGTTTAAATAAAAGAAACCACAGTATATGTTTATTGTGTTTTGTTATATTTAATGTGTCATACCTAAGTTGTTTTTTCTGTGACCTTTCACTGTTTCATATTTTGGATTTATTGATGCATACTATAATAAAACAATGTTCACATAAAAGAGCTAATTATTTTTGTTTATTAACACGTCAACACAAATATCTGCTTAATTTCAATCTTTAACTACTATAGATGATTAAATAAGATGGTTTTTATTGTTTGTTTTTTTATTATTTTTTGTTGTGTTATTTATTTTTTGTTTTCTTAAACTCAGTTTCATGTACTGTAGATCTCAGTAGGCACATCAAATACCAAGGATTATTAATTTCATTGTTAGAACTTTTAAATCACTATCTGTATCTAATGTCAAATGCTGCGGAGCAGCACGGGTTCTCTAGTCTTATTTGAAAAAACACGTGACATTTGACCACTACAAGACTTGTTTGTTTGAAGATACTACAATATCAGCAACATTCAACAATATCCGAAGCTTCAAGCATCAAGTCTACAGTGTCACCGAAATTAAAAAAGCGCTGTCAGCTCGGGATGATAAAAGACACATTATGCCCGACAAAATCCACACTCTTCCTTTTGGCCACTACTCTCTAAACCCTATCAACTAGTAACCTATTCTTCGTCCTTCTACAACTTCGACCTTATTCCTTTTTCCTTCCGTAAAAAAATGGGGAACACGGCAAGTCAAACGCCGTGTTCCCCATTTTTTTACACAAGTTTGGATGACCTTGACCTATATAAATGATGTGAATATTTAAGACAACATTCATTGTGATTATACAAGTGACACAACAAACATTGGAAACTACAATATGAAGGACTTGAAGCAACAAATTGTCAACGAACTTCATAAACCTGCAAGAAGAAAGTTTCCACGAAGAAATACTGTGATAAAAGGAATTAATGATTTATATCAAGCGGATTTAATCGAAATGATTCCTTATAGCAAACAAAATAAAGGATATAAATACATATTGACTGTTATTAACTGTTTTTCAAAAATGGCGGATGCTTTACCGCTAAAAGATAAAAGCGGCAAAAGTGTTACAAAAGCAATGGAAATAGCTATACAAAGAGACAAACATACTATTAAACATTTACAAACAGATGATGGAAAAGAATATTTTAATAAGGAATTTGCAAATTTAGTGAAAAAACACAATATAAACCATTACTCAACCAATTCAGAGGTAAAAGCCTCAATAATTGAAAGATTCAACAGAACTTTAAAAAGTGCAATGTATAAAATGTTTTCCAACAGAGGATCGCACATATGGATTGATATGTTACCAAAACTTATAAACGATTATAATAACAAATTTCTAGGACTATCGGGATGAAACCAAACCAAGTAACTAGTAAAAATGAAACCCTTGTATTAAAACGTATAAAAATGAATACTAAACCAAAAGTTGAAAAACTAAAACCTAAAAAATTTAACGTTGGTGATAAAGTGCGAATAAGTAAATATAAAGGTGTATTTAGTAAAAGATATCTGCCAAATTGGACCAATGAGGTATTTACTGTATTCAAAGTACAACCTACAGTACCCGAGACATATATTTTAAAAGATAATAAAGGACAATTGCTTGAAGGAGGGTTTTATGGACATGAAATGTTAAAATCAACAGTAGGTGATGTATATTTAGTTGAAAAGGTGTTGCAACGGAAAAAAGATAAGGTCAAAGTACGATGGTTAGGATTTAATAAGACGGAAGATTCTTGGATACCTAAAAAGGATTTGATATAACGATAAAGAATCATTTTAGGTTGAACCATTACAAAGGATGGAGATAGTACCACAAAAAGAGAGTTTTACTATTAATAATATAGATGAACTCACAGTGGATAATTCAGAATTCAATAATGGGAAACATGGCAATTTGTTACCAAACACCGTGCGCTGTCTGGTTACCGGACCTTCCAACTGTGGAAAAACTAATGTAGTATTCAATTTGATTACAAACCCTAAAGGATTACGTTTTAATAATTTATATGTATTTTCAAAATCACTACAACAACCAACGTATCAATTATTGGAAAAAATACTGAATAATGTGCCTGAAGTTAAATACTTAAAATTTAATGCAAGCGAGAGTGTCATGCAACCACAAGAAGCTAAACCATTCTCTGTGTTCATATTTGATGATGTATCTTGTGAAAACCAAAACACAATAAGGAATTACTTCGCTATGGGTCGACATAACAACATAGATAGCATTTATATTGGCCAAACTTACAGCAAAATACCTAAACAACTCATTAGAGACAATGCAAACATGTTAATTGTATTTAAACAGGACGAAACCAACCTAAAACATATATATTTTGATCATGTAAATGCGGATATGACATTTGAACGATTTAAAGAGTTATGTGGAAAGGCTTGGGCTGAAAAGTATGGGTTCCTAACAATTATGAAGGAACAACCGCTAAACAATGGTCGATACAGGATAGGATTTGATAAGTTTATATTAATACATTGAACATGGTATAAAACATTCATTGTTGTACAACACGTCTTGCTACAAACATGGTAAACCAAGAAAAATTAGTAAAAGAAATAAAATCACTTAGTGATTCTATTCGGGCTAAAAACAGAGCATTAAAACTAGGTATTAGCGAGAGGGAGAAATTCCTTGAATCTACTTTTAAACCTATTACTGAACCCTTGAAACAATTAAACAAAAAAGTCGCTAAACCTGTATTGGAAGGAGATGCGATTGCACCTATCACAAAGTTTGAAAGAGAAAGTGTAAAATATGAAGGTTTTAGTGATGAAGACCCGGAATCCTCTACATATAGTGGCTTTACCGGTGCAGAATCTGAAAGAGAGCTAGAATCACCAGGATATAGTGAAAGGGGACCTGAAGACGCACCAACTGCTAGTGAAGAGGAAAAAAGAGAAGAGGCAAGAGAAGGACCGTCAAACATAAGCTTGTTGGGTGAAAACATTCATAACAAAGGACCTTTAGGAAGGAAATACATGGTAAAAATGTTACTCGGAACAATTCCTATAAGAATTACCATAGTTATGGAGCGAGATTAACAGAAGATGGTTTAATGATACTTAATAGCCCGTTAAACGTTGACGAACATGATAATATTGTTATTGGTGATCAAAGGTATAAGGGCACAAAAGGATTATTTGAATTATTATTTGAAAATAAGCCTTCAGTATCGTTAGTGAAAGAAAAAGACATGGAAGCATATAAAAAGATTTTGGAACAGACAAATGCATATAGGAGAAAGTATTTACCTGACCAACTTCCTTTTAGATCTAAGTCTTTAAAATATAGAGAATTTGTATCCAAGTTAATACCAACTAGAAGACAAACAATGCCGTTAACACAAAGAAAACCTGTAAAACGAAGATTTATGGCATCCACTTTGGATGTAAGTGCTCAGGAAAGAAGAAAAAGAAGTAAGTCTGTTATGGGTACAGGTTTAATGAAGAAACTATATAACACAAATGTGATTTATTACAATAATATCAATAGATTGGTGGATAGAATGAAACTAATACATGAAGCTAAAGAAGCGGGTCATACTGGATTGGAAAACGAATGGGTGGCTTTAGTGGATGAACTCCGAAACCGTGGGGTAATCTCATAAAAATGCGTTACTGCCTAGATTACTATTCAGTTGCACCATGAGTGTCGACAAGTTCGGACGGTATTCCGCAGATGGATTAAATTATGCGAATAGTTTAAAAAGAAGTGCTGGTTTACCACGAACACCTGAAGGAGATTATGATATTAGTTAAAAAGGTTAAAAAACATAAAAGATCCCACAGACGATAATGATGCAATAAATTTAAAAATATTAAAGGAAAAGATATCGCCAACATTAAGACTACAAAATAACACATATAACGCAGAAGATCATAGAATTATCAACGTCGGTAAACCAAATCAAAACGGTGATGCAATAAACAAAGGTTATTTGTCATCTGAATTAAAAAATACGTTAAAATTCAATGGGAAAACGTATAGTGCTAACAATAAACGTATATCCAACGTAGATGACCCTAAAGATGCAAAAGACAGCGTAAATAGACGCTATTTACATTCCTTGATATATGAAAAGACAAAAGATGGATTTTCTTTTTATAAATTTGTTATTAACGATATAGGTTATCCAAAAAATGAAAATGATGCTGTAAATCTCAAATATATAAAAGATCATTGTGTCATACGTGATGTGGGAGTTATCGATTGTCTTGGCAATTGTTTGGCGAATGTAAAAGATGGTTCAGCACCATCTGATGGTGCAACAGTGAGTCAAATGAAAGGTACTTTAAAACAAGAAACAACTGGATTTGTAAAACGAGATGAAATATTATCAAAGCAAGGGGATGACTTTATTCAAGGTAATGAAAAATTTCATTTATTGACATACAAAAACTCTTATTGGGATTGCATGTATGGAAGGTTATCAAATGTGTCATGGGGTCATGCAGATAGAGACGCAGCTACCTTAGGACAAACAGTACATCTAGATCCAAATCATTACTGGGCGTTTTTTACATGTAACAATCACAAAATAAAAAACTTGGCTTAAGGAAGAGAAGCAAGTGAGGCTGCAACTGTAGGACAGGCTATCACATTATCAGAAATGGATAGTAAAGTGTATACTTGTAATAATAAACGTATAACAGACCTTAAAGACGCTGAACATGGGATAATGCCGTCACTGTTAATTTTCTTATTAAAGTTTTAGGAAATGCATTATTTGATATATACAATCTTATTGCAACCCGTACACATCATAGTTGGGTGTCTGAATCCGAGAGAGGTAATTGGATTAAACGGGAAATTTTTAATAAATATTTTATTAACCCTAATACGCAAAAGTTTAGATCATCAGATTGGGGTGATATTGATATATAAGAACGCAATAAACGACCTTATTTATGTCCAACTCGTCATAGAGTTAACACATAAGTTGTACATTTCGATTATAAAAGGACAATAATGACATTCCAGTACATCAGTCCATATCGAGACACTGTAAGGAAAGGAGGTGGGATCACGTCCACAGCGGTTTCTCTATTAAGTAAAGCTTTAAATCGAATTCCAGTAGGATCCATAGTAAATAGAGCAATAGACGCATTACCGTACGAATTTCATATACCGGGAGGTTATCAGTATTGCGGACCAGGAACTAAATTGAAAAAACGACTGGAAAGAGGCGATCCTGGCATAAACAAGTTAGATCAGGCTTGTAAAGAACACGATATCGCATATTCCACGTTTGCCGATTCAAAAAATAGATCGATAGCAGACAAAAAATTTGCGGACATAGCTTGGCAACGAGTAAAGTCAAGTGACGCTAGCATAGCAGAAAAAGCAGCAGCTTTAGCAGTAACAGCAGGTATGAAGGCTAAAACAGCAGTAGGAGGTGGAAGAAGGAGGAGAAGAAGAGTAAAAAGGAGGTCAACCACAAGAAAACATGGAGGAAATATAAGAAGAACACGACGATCTAGCAGAAAGGGCAGGAAGAAGTCCACCGTGTGGTCAATGGTAAAAAACGGGGCAAGTCTTTACCTAAGACCTTATCGTGCATATTAAATGAAAGAAATCAATTGGTCATACCACATAAAGCATTAACCAATATTGAATTATTTAAATATATTTTCTGTTTAAAAATACCATTTTTCCGCGGTGTGTTTATGAAAGACAGTTTACCAAAGAAAATGTGGCAAAATGAGACTGGAATTGTAAATTTGGATAATACTGAAGGGCCTGGCACCCATTGGGTTTGTTATAAGAAACTAAATAACAATGTATATTATTTTGATAGTTTCGGTAATTTGCCACCACCAAAAGAACTTCAAAATTACTTTAAATCTGCTAAAAACATATATTATAACTATAAAAGAGAACAACCTGATAATACTTCAATATGTGGCCATTTATGTTTGGAATTTCTAGCCAAAAGTATCAGTCACTATTGAGATGTCTTCCTATACGGTATCATTAACAGGAAAATCGTCCACTTTACGAAGTATCCTTTTTCCAGCTTTACGCTTGCAAAAAGGAAGATTTTGGGAGGCGGCACTATTGGATTTTACAACTTACAACTCTATTCCCAATGTTACGGAAGGTAAAAATAACGTATTGCATTATTATAAGTGAAAAGATGCCAGTGGGAAATTTACAGACTTACAAGAGTGCAGGTTACCCACAGGTTCTTATGAAATTGATCATATAAATGAATTTTTGCAAACTAAAATGGGAAAAGACAATATAACATTAAAAGGTAATAATAATACGATGAAAGCTGAAATTACTTCCAAATATTATATAGATTTTACTCAACCAAACTCAATTGGTGATTTATTAGGATTTTCCAACGATGAGCCTGTTTTAGAACCAGATGTAACACATTCCGGTAAGAAAACAGTAACAATATTAAAAGTCAATAGTATAGACATAACTTGTAACATTATACAAGGAGCTTACAGGGATGGGGCTAACACCCATATCATACATACATTTTACCCAAGTGTACCACCTGGATTTAAAATTGTTGAAAAGCCACAAAACCTGGTATATCTACCGTTGAACACCACTTTCATTTCAGACATCGTGTTGAGCGTATTGGATCAAGACGGTAACTTGGTAGACTTCAGAGAAGAGCCTATTACGATTAGATTACATTTAAAATCGACACTTTAATACAAAAACCATGGGTTTAACATTTAAAAGCGAACAACCTACGGGAAACCGCATTAGTAGCTCTTCAGCTGTGGAGGAGTTAACACGCGAGAACATTCGTTTCTTAGAGAGAGTTGGATTAAAATTAACCGATTATGGATATACTGGATATAGCGCAGGGTCCAACATTCGACGAAACCCTATGGGAAAAAGAATATCACACCCACAACCCTTACACTTCATCGAAATTAAACAATAACGATGAAATTCGTATTCCCATACAACATCAAGACATTTACACACTACCATGTGAAAGTTACTTGTATATTGAAGGAAAAGTTACTAAAAAGGACGGTACTACTGCTGGTACAACAGTTCCATTTATAAATAATCCTATGGCTTTCCTGTTTGATGAAATTAGATATGAAATATCAGGTGTAACAGTTGATTCCACTAAAAAAGTAGGTATTACAACGACTTTAAAAGGACTAACATCTATAACACCCAATGAAACCAATTTACTTAAACCTGCCGGATGGGTATTACCTACAATTGACACAATCACTCCAAATTCAGATGGATATTTTGATTTTCATATTCCATTACGTTTGTTGCTTGGTTTTGCTGAAGATTATAGGAAAATAATATTAAACGTTAAACAAGAATTAGTTTGGTAGAAATCCTCCACAACTGGCAACACTGAGTGAGCTGTTGCTCTCTAGAAGGAATGTAAAGTTAATGAACGAACCATTATAAAGATTCGTTCTTTTACCTACCGCTCATTATTGTAGGCGCTATCGAGAAACTGAGATGTTCGGTGCTATCGAGAATTTAAGAAATCTAACAACAACTACGTAAAAACGAAATAGTCTACTAGCAACTACACTTTAGCGACTGCGATATCGTAGGCACTAACGAGAAATTTTAATAATTGTGTAGGCGCTAATCAAATATTTAAATTTTCATTTTTCCCGCCTTTTTGTAGCTGCTATGAGAACATTGAGAACGAGAACGTTCAGTTTTAGTTGCTACGTGCGTAGCTACTATGATACCCCGCCCTACCAATGCCCTGACAGACTAGTTATTTATTTACGTTTTTGCTGTGGCTGCACTGGGGCTAGCTGCTGTTGCAGCAAAAGCAGTTGAGTTATCTTATTATTATTCGTTGTAATGTAATAGTTGTTGTCATTGTCAAGTTGTCAGGTCAGGTTTGAGGTTTGAGTTTCAAGATTTGATACATTTACATTTTTCATTTTCTAGGGCATTGCGACACAAATTATTTGAATTTGCATGGGCATTAAAATTACTTTCGAAGTCATAATTTTGAAACGCTAACATCATTACGAATTGTGAAGTTTCGTGCTGTTCCTGGTTTCTGTTGTAACATTAGCCTCGGAAATGTATTTTATTTCATCGTGAGTTTAAATAACTAATTTTATTGCAGGTTAGGACTATACAAAGAAATTATATATCTTTTTAAGAAGAGTTATGTAAAGTCGTCTGAGTAATTTGAAACCAACTTTCTGAAAATGTTGGTGAAGGTTTTGGTTACATTTACCGTTTTCGCAGCCAGAACTTTGGCTGTTAGTTTTCAGCCCCTACTAACTCAGATTTCTAATGGAAATGGTGTTTGTAGCAGTGATGAACTCTTAGGAAAATTTGACTTGACTTCTGTTCCTCAGTTCAATGCCTTGTGTAACATACCAATACCAGACATACAACAATCAGAATTTCTTCTTGAAAACAATGTAGTTCCAATTTTGTGTATGGGGCTACTGGATGTGTTTCAGAGGCTTTGTAAGTCTGCAAAGAATGATCTTGGGCGATTTGAAGACATTTTCCCCCCAACTGCCATGAAATTTAACAATACTTTAGTTGAACTAAGCAATAATAAAAATTTTTCTTCATTAGACGTATTCTGCTCAACTACAGTAAAAACCTTTACCATCAAAGAGCCTTCAACTAATGTTTCTGAGTTATGGTGGCAAATTCTCAACAAAGAACTTGGTGATGACAAACATTGCTCTGATATTTGTCACTCTAATGAAGAAAACAAAGTTCACCCACTGTGTTCTTTTATACTATGGTCTAACGGAGTATACCTGAATTATCAAAAGAGCCAAGACGTAGGTCTACCAACCACATCAATGGATAAACCTTTTAATACTGGTAAGTCAGTTTTTAAGCTGCGGTCGTATTTTACCTTCCAAAAAAAGTGGTCTGCACTTCTGTAATTTACATGTCCGGTGGAAATATCAAATGAAAAGTAGAATATTGTCCGATATGATTGATATAGGCCTATTGATCGTAACTTTTAAACTATCGATTGTACCAACACTTTATGGGAATTAAAAATCAAAGTCGAAAAAATATATTTTTAGGCCCTATATAATAGGCCTATCAAATAAAAAGTAGGCCTATTGATTTTGTCACATTGTATATACTTCATACCTTTTGTAATATTACACTACAAACCTCAGCAGAGCAAAATTTTGTTTGTTTTGAATTTTTTTGATAAATTTCATTACTGAGTGCACAAACACACCCAACAAAATTTGATAGGTTTGGACCGCTTTTCCCAAAAAGCGTGCACCTAGTACAAATCTTAACAAAATGCCTTTGGTGTAGATATGAGTAAAAAAAAAATCAAAGTCAAGTTCACTAACATTATTTTAACTGTCTTTAACATTTTTAAATAACAACAAATATTTCAAAACAAATTTGTAGGCCTAAACATTAAATTTGTTTCTAAGATAATGTATTAGAATAGGCCTATAGTAAAATGATAAAATAATATTTTTTATAATACAATAGGCCTAAGTCTGTAAAAAATTAACATTTTAACAAGTTAGGCCTAGGCCCTACATGAAGCTGAGTCAAATTACAGCTAAAAAGCTGTTCCCCTTTCTGGCATAGGCTACTAGCGTCTCTCGACTTTAATCAAACAATCAAATAATCATCGTTTATTGTCATTAAGCAAGCACAATATTGCAATAGACATTGTCAGACAGTGTAATAAAAGCACTTAATATAAACAAGCTTAAACATTCCTGAGTCAAGTAGGCCTACACAATTAATTGGCTTACATGCACATAAATAGGCTACATGCAGATAATAAATATAGGCTAATACATGCAGGTAATAAATAGGCAATGCTGATAGTAAATAGATAAAAGCGTATGAAAATGACTAGAAAAATACTATACAATTAAATTAACTTAAATACTTATCACAGAACTTCAATTATGCAAAGTGGTATCACTTATATAGCACCAGATTAAAAAAAACTCACTAATATCATTGACTATGAATACATAGTCAATGCTAATATTATAGAAGGGATTTAAAGTTAGCCAGTCTTGAATCCTAATTCTAAAATCTTTATATGGTAAAGACTGGGTGTCAACATGCAGCAAGTTAAATAAATTTAAACTTAAAATATGGTAACTTCTGGTACATGCACTTAATCTACTATATGGCACAGCAATGGACGGCTGTTTTCGTGTGTTGTAAGAATGGACATCCATTCTAAGTTGAAGATTACTGTGATTTTTCTTTACATGCAATAAACATTGAAAGATGTAGGGCTACATGTTAATGACTGTCAGAACCTTAGTCCTGATAAAAAGAGGCCTACAATGCTTATAAAAAGAGGATTTTGTAACAATTCTTATAGCTTTCTTTTGAAGCAGAAGCACACTTTGAACATGACTACTGTTACCCCATAGGATCAATCCATAACTTAGAACTGAATGAAAAAATGCGTGATAAGCAGATAAAATATAAGTTTCAGGTACTACCTTGACTAATTTGCTCAATAAATAAATTACTCGTGCAAGTTTATTACAAACATATTCCACATGCGGATGCCATGACAAATTCTTATCTATAACTAACCCTAATATCTTTACATCATGCAATTCTAAATATAGGCTACGCCCAATTGTTTGTTTCTAGCATGCAAATTAAAGTCTGGGTTTAATCTTGATTTAAGACTGAACCATTGACACTAAACCATAAACTAGCTTCATTCACAGCCTGTTGTGAGATACTTTTTAATTCATTATAATCAGAATGAGCATTGAAGAAAGAGGTGTCATCAGCAAACATAACTGTAAATGTATTTAATATACTATATGGCAGGTCATTTACACCTATTAGAAAGATCAGGGACCCCAGAACAGAGCCCTGGGGAACGCCTGATTTCAATAACACGTTCTCCGACCTCTTACCTCCTGCACCAACAAACTGCACGCGATCAGACAGGTATGTCATAAAAACGCATGAGGTGTACCACGGATGCCAAAGTGCTCAAGTTTTAACAGCAAGATATCGTGATCTATACAATCGAAAGCCTTGCTCAGATCACACGCAGTGATCTGAGCAAGTTGTCTGTTTTCAAAAGAATTTAAAATCTGGGTCAGAAGAGAGCCCATGGCATCCGTGGTAGATCTACCACTACGAAAACCAAACTGAGATTTGGAAAAAATTTCAAGTGATTTGAGAAAACAACATACCTGCGACTTGATGGCCACCTCAAATATTTTGCCAATGGTTGGGATCACAGAGATAGGCCAATAATTTTCAATTTTGGATTTTTCACAATTTTTGAAAACAGGAATGACTCTAGAAATCTTCTGTGAATTTGGAAAAATTCCTTCGGTCAAACATATGTTGAGGCAAAAAACAAGAGGTATCAATATATTACTTCAATGATCTTCTTTATCACAAAATTAGAAAGGCCATAGGCCTACATATCTTTGCTTTTTGACGATTTCATATTTGCACAAGCTTCGGACACTCTCACATGACATATACTACTGGAAACTAAGATCAGGCCTAGGAGCATGCTGGAGAAGAGTATCGGCTGACACCAAAGGCTGGGGTATGCTGTTCTTGGCACAGCTGACGGCTTCAACAAAGTAGTCGCAGGCAGCCTGCGCTGACACCTCCGAGGTTGCCTCCTTCCCTCTTAGGGCTGATGTCTTCTTAATTGTGGCCCATGCAGCTTGGCATTTGTTATGCGAATGTTCAATATATTTCTTGTTTGCATCAAGCTTAGCTTCATTTATCTTAGATTTGTAAAGATTTCTGCAGCACTATAAAGATTTCTGTAAGCATGATAGGCTTGTTCTGTTTTGGTCGCAATATAAACAGTGCGGTAAGACATCACAGTGTTCTTCAATTTATGGAGTTCGGGTGTGTACGAAGAAATAATAGGCTTCTTATTTTTGCCCTTTTTCTTCTTCACTAGCTTTATAGGACAGCACAGATCATAAAGTTCTTTTAACTGATTGAAAAAAAAGATTGAACTTCCCTTCCGCATTCAGTGACTCATCATTCAATATAGCACACCAATCCACACGCTGTAACCTAACCTTACCGTAAGCAAATTTATGCTGGGTTCGGATATATCTCTTATCTAAACCATTTCCGGTTGGATGTTTTTCTCATCATACGATGTGGTATGTTCAATTTCGAAACGTAGACCATCGTGATCAGCAACATCAGGGTACACAACTTCACATTTAAATGAATCAGAAGGAATATCGGTAAAAATATTGTCCAGACATGCATTGTTTCGAGTTGGGTTTTCATTTACATGGTAGCAGTTAAACTGCTTCAACAAACACAGCAAACTCCTTACACTTGCCTGATCCTTAGTAATGTCAAACTTGGCGTTGACATCACCACCAAAAACAATAGGTAGGTTGAGGCGAGTCAAATATAGCATAACAGATTTTCAAGGTGGCTAAGAAACACATCAGAATTTCCTGCAGGAGAATGGTACAAGCAAACAAGCTTAGGCTCAGTAACGAGGACGGCCACACACTCAAAGTCTTTCTCAGCCGTAAGCCAGCCAATATTCGATTCACAACGCAAAGCAGTAGATGCCCATATGCCAACTCCACCACGAATCGATTGTTTCCTAGAATAAGATGTTACTAGCTTGTAGCCTTCAATATGTACATAGTCAGACTCATCTTCTCTTAGCCAATGCTCGCTAAAACACAGTAGGCTATACTGATTATTTAGTCTATAAACCGATAATAGGTTTTCCTTTGAGTAAAGACCTTGAATATTGAGGAAAAGAAAATTAGATTTAATAGTCTTGGTAACATTAGTATTAATATCCACCTTTAGGTCAGTGCGGGTAGACCTAGGTTGAATCGAGCAAGCCACTAGGCCTTACTTACTTGCTGCCAAGCTATATCCGCGAGCTTTTTCTCTGAATTAATCAATTTTGGAATCGGCAAACCAGGAATAAGTTATTAGAATAATTGTAATAAAGTAGCCTAACACTTTTTTTAAAAGCTATTCTCTTTAAAGTAGGAAGTTGTAGAAGTACCACAGTCACAGTGTTTGGGAGTCATCTTAGATAGCAATCTTAACTGGAATGCACAAGTAGATACACCAGTTTCAAAATTGTCAACCAACCTTTTCATAACTAGGCAATTTTTTTTTGCTCATACCTCCCATAAGCGTCTATTCGAAGAAGAAATTTAATTGGAATTAGGAATTTTAATTGACATTAGGAATTGTTACATTAAAATTTGATCTTTGAAAAACAATTTTTATTTTGTTTAAGAGACTGCTTCACTCTGCTCCCGTTCTCCGCTCTGTTTTGAATCCAATAATTTGGACTGTCGGACTGGAATTGAGCTGGTCAGTTGACCAATCAGAATGTCTAGGTACAATTTCATATAGCGCCTACATATACCGTAGGCTATGTTGAATCATGTGAAAGGCCTAAATAATCTTAAAAATAGTTATCAGTGTCGTTGACAATATGCGTAAAAGATATTTAAAATCGAATGTAAATTGTTGAGTACCATCAAATAACCTTTCAAACATGTACTTTGATGTTTTTAATAACAGTATGTAACAGGAGAGGATATCGACAAAATTATAGTAGGCTAATCCAGACTTTCCATTTTACGATTAAGGCCTGCAGTGCAATAAGCATTTTCCTTTTTTTGACAGCATAGGTTTCTTTCTACCTAAAATTAACTTTGATAACCGGAACCTAAAGTAAACTTTGATTCAGAGTGAAAATAAGACAGAATATTAATTAAGAAGTGAAATCATGCTTTAATGTCCAATTTTTAGGCATCAGTAGGCTTTTTATATTTCTCTAAAACATTTTTATAAACTCATGTGGAATATCTTGCTGTTCTCTTTTTCTTGTTTGTGGTTGTTGTACTCTGAAGAAAAACTGTCCTAGTGACATTGCAGCTTTTCTTAATTAAATTTTTCCTTCGCGGTCTTCCATGAACATTACCGACCAAATCTTCAGCAACTGGTGCTTTTTGCTGCGTCTTCTTAAGGTTAGAATTTTCTTCAAATAGAAATTTATGAACAAGAGTATTTTCATCAAATTTTTTTGATACGGATTCAGGTATTTTTTTGTTGGTGCCAGAGCCAGGTGTTACTGCATGTCTCTTTGATATTCTCTTTAAAACAAAGCATGTTATTACACCTGCCACACCTGTCAGTAAAATTCCCCCTACAGAAAATTTATGCTCCGAAATAAATTCATATAAAAAATCCATTTTATACATTTTGGTTTCAATTTTTGTATTCTTATCTTCCTAATTTAATTATAAATTTTTTTGTTACCGGTACCATGGAAACCCTTTTCAAGATAAATCATGAACAAAAAATTACAAATAAACAAAAAATACCAAAACAATTAACCCTGGAGCGGGCGCTTAAATTTTGTAACGGGAGAGGGCGCTTGTGGAGGAATCCTCCACATTACAGAATCTCATATATACAGCCGATTTTAATTGATTTAATTACATAACTTTAAGGTTAAATACTAACCAATATCCCTAGAAACTAATTCTACTTTTAATATTGTAAATTGTTCAGTAAATATTATTAAATTAAATTTAAATACGATCATGTGTAGTTTAACAGGAAAGTTGCTCTTCACTACAAGTGTACGGGAGAAGGCGCATGCGGAGTTTTGCTCCGCAATAATAACATTATACTTTAATACAAAAACTTTATTATATATTGATAAAAAAATCACAAAACACTGAAAGAGTTAGAAATAATAAAATTAATAAACACAAAAAAAATTGTTAGAAAAAACGCTTGCGGAGGAGCACTCCGCACACTACTGGCTCGGAAGGGCGCTTGCGGAGGAACACTCCGCAACTTGACCGCGCGTCACTAAACCTCAACTCATACTGACACTTGGAGAGGGAGGGGGTTGAAAGCTATTGCAGGCGATTCTAGGAATGAGGCGCGTGAGGTACGGAGCGGCGCGTGACTGCCGACACCCAATAAGTTAGTTTTATTTTACAATTTCAAAACGTGCGGAGCAGGACTCCGCAAGCGCCTCCCCGAGGGTTAATGAAATATGAGTAAAATAAAGAATGAAAGTAATTAACTAATTAACTTGCACACACACAATATTAAACTTTGACTGTTTCAAACCTTTATTCCCTGCTCTTGAAAAATATTCTTTTAAATATATTCTAGTGTAGGGAATATCCACCATCAGACTTCTGCCATGCCTCTTTTAAATAGTCTTAGATAGGTAGGCTACAGTACATAAAACTAAGCTCATTTGTAGCCTATATGGGACTTTAGATTCAAAGCATCCTTAAAAATAATAATGAATCATTTGATCATTTGATCTTTTATTGAATCATTTGACAAACCACAATGTATTAATACATTGGATTATGTGGTAGTTGCATACTATAGACCTGAAGAAGTTCTAAGGAACGAAACATGTTGTCTTTTGATAACCATCTAGTGATTGGATAAGATAATTTTATTTCATTATAAAAAATAATAAGAAAAAATAGGGAAAGCTACAACCTTAAAATCTGTCGAAAAGCTGAGGATGCAGGCTATTCTTTATATGCAAGAATAGTGGACCGTTCCACAATGTCATCAACTTCTAGGGGCGTGCTATGTGAAAGGTGGCTGCAGAAAAAGTGATAAGTGCAATTCCTGTGCAAATTTCAATTCAAGCACATACCTATAGGTGTTTCATTAGCCTACTCATTCCTGGTATCAAATTGGACCAGATGGTTCAAAAAGCCATACTGCACATTTGATTCTTAAGAATAAAGTTTATGGGCTAATATATTTATTCGGGACAATTTAAGTCCCTGAGATGTTATAAGGAGGTAAACATAGTAAAAGTTGTAGTCAAGTCAAAATATTTGAATATATATCTTAAGATAAATGTTGAAGCAAGAGTTGGATTTTTATTTAAATTTGTTCTTGTGAAACAATTGTAACTTAAAAGATTTAACGGAGATCTTGTGTCTTTGACTATACCTCAGGATGTTTGAAACTACAAATTTTATTGAAATGGCTGTTCAAATGAAAGTTTATAGTGGGAGTTATAGTATAGTTAAGTTTAAGTTAAGAGTTATACACTCAAGAAATAGTCTAAAAAGAATGACCAATGCATTTGTTTTTAGCATGTTTTGAGCATTAATGTTGTTGTTTAATGTGGCTGCAGCAATTTATTGTCGGATGTATTTGGTTTCAATAAATCCAGCTTGGTACGAATGTTTCGACCTAAAAACTGTTCAGAGGGTGTTTGTCCATTAGCTAACGGTGTTGTCTGGTACCTATATAAAATAGCATTTAGTGCTTGATATAGGGGACATCTGTTTTTTTCATAGCTTTTAACTTTTGTTTAACGTTCAGCTTGACTGTTTGTACCTGGGTGTCCAGGAGCAATAAAACGTTGCTTTATGCCATTACGGCTGCAGAAATCCTTGAAATTTGTCAATGTAAAATTGGAAGCATCGCTGACTAGGATTTCAGGCAGCCCAAATCTAGAAAAGACTTCATTTCAGATTTTGATTGCAGAGCTTAGGCTTGGGGATGAACTCTCCATCTTCACTTCTGGCCATTTTGATTTTGTATCAACTAAAATAAAGTGTTGCCCTCTAAAAGGCCCTGCGTAATCTGAATGTACTCGCTGTCAGATCGCCTTTGGTTCATCCCAAGCATGTAAGGGAGCTTTTACTGGATTTGATTTTACGTCACAAGATGCCTTGCAACTCCTCACGTATTTTCTATGTCACTATCAATATTCTTCCAATAACTGTACCGGCGAGCAAGAGCTTTAATGGCCATGATTCCACTACGTGTTTTGTGAATTGTGACAGTATTTCTGGTTGGAGTTGTGGGGAATAACAACCCTTTCGCCTTTGAATATTCTGAATACCTCTGTGAAGGTGAAATTCTGTAGTTAGATCTTTGCCCTTGCTTACAATAAACAGGTATCACATTTCATTGCAAAATTTTTTTTAGCCTGTCCCCAGGTTTTATATTAATGGCGGTCCCCAACAAAATTAGTGCACGTCATTGCTACCAGAGTGGCAACAGCGCTTCAGTAAGTGGTCAAACGTGAACCTGAGAGGTTGATTAGTTGACTTAAAAACTTTTCAAATTACTATGACTTCTTTGTATTATAAAAAAATCTCCTTAAAAATGCTTAAGCATAGGTTTCTGTTACATAACTTCTGTCCCATTCATAAATTGGTAAAAAAAAGTGGGCCAAGGGTAATTTTTGTGAAAACAAAGATAGGAAATTCATTTAATCATACAAAGATTAGAAATTAATTCCTTAAAAAAGAACAATGTGAAGTTAAAGCGTGAAGAAAAGAGGAAAACTCCAATCGCCATAAATAAGATTGATTACTCATCAGCATACAAAAGTGATATTCCTGTTAGTGAAAGAAAAGGTCTGATATTTTAATCTTACTAAAGGAAACTACAATTTAGGGTTTTATAAAACTTTTATTAATCAATTTTTAATTGCCATAAAGTATCTACTGTACTAAAGGTATAGAAGGGAACCCACTGATTGCTGCATCAGATTAAAAAATAGGAATCCAAAGAAAGATGCCAAGTAGAAAAGGGAAATGTAAATTAATTATACCACGTTAAAAATTAATTTGAAGTCGAAAGACAGAATTTTATTTCTCACCACTAGGAAAAGTCCCTAAATACCTTCCTGGTTTATCCTATTTTTCACAATCAGATGTTATTTCAATTTCACCCTTGAAATAAGTAGAAAATAGCGCTGATGATCATTGTTTGCAAAACATTGGCAGAATTAAATTAAACATTTGTAATCATTCTCAGTGATTGTTATTGATTGGATTTTTGGCAGTGGGAGGGTTGGAGAGTTGAAGACTGTGTTTCAACCGCACATTTATTTTGAACGGGGTATAGATTTAAGGAGACATTGATTTTTCTTACAGGTCCATTAAACCTGTTATATCTTATTGTGTTGTTTTATAAAAAGGTGTAGTATGTTCTAAAAAATAGAAGTTACACATTAGCCCACTATGAATACAAAGTAAGCCACAAAGAAGATTCAATAGTTGTTTAGATTTAAATAAAGACATAGATATTTTTATTAAAAAAAGGATATTTAACTTGTTCTTCCTTGATATGATATTTATAAATTTGTATGGTTGTCCAGTTCTAAAAACTTAAATATCTTACCTATAACCTAGTCCTATTAACCTACTAACTAGTAGTTAGTACCTATTAACTAGTCTACCTGTAGCTCGAAATCGAGCAATATATTTTGATACAGTATAAAAATTACATTTAGCTCTAAATCAACGACATCCGACCAATCCAATATTGTGAATATCAGTAGGCCTAATCACAAAAACTACACGTTTACAACTGTACATTAACAAATGTTTAAAATGTTCAACCCAAACTCAATGTTATTCTAATGGGAAAATTTCAAATTTAATTTGTGTATCACACCCTTATTTTACGTCCGATTTTCATAAATTTTTGGTGGAAAGAAACTACAGACCAAGCCCTATCTAACAACACCAAATACTTGAATATCAGTTGAAAATTGTAAGAGGAGTTCTCAACACAAAAAACCCTTAGCGTATTAAATAAGTAGTAGTATATGTGTTGCTCAAAATCGAGCAATTACAATACAAATGTTACTTTTAGTTCTAAATCAATGACATCCGACCAATACAATATTGTGAATATCTGTAATCACAAAAAACTACATGTATTTACAGCTGAACATTAACAGATGTTTAAAATGCTTTGTTCAATCCGGGGCCTACGATAACTAACGGGCCTGCATATTTCCCCCCACCACCAAAGTCACGTGACGATTTGCGGCCGATCTGCAGCACAAGTTTCCATAAGATAACATTGTGAAAACGTGACATCCTTCACTTTTTTCCCACCTCTTAGGAATTAGATAGTAGGTTACTAGACAAGACTTATATATTTTAATCTAGATTAAATAAGGAACAAAATGATACCATTACTGTAAAGTTAACAGTTTTCCTGATATTTTTTATTACAAGATAAAGTCAAAACTTAATTTAGTTTATAGTTTTGTTTACATTTTTCATCAGCTGTTTACATAAAAGTATATTTCGTTGCAAATAACAAAAATTTAGAACCGAAAAGGTACTTTTTAATTTGTTTTATCGAAAATAAAAATTATAACTGGCAAACTACTGATTTAAGACGTTTATTTCATGTCTTATTCCTAGAAATATCTTCAAAAGCATTGGAAGAAATCTGTTTACAAAAAAGTCAATGCATCCTACAATGTGAGAAATTCAAGTTTTTCTTTTACCCAAAAAGTGAGTTTTAAGTTTTGCAAAGCGGAACGTTATTAGTATCATTCAATTTGTAATTTAATGAGGTTTTGAAGGATATGCAACACTTATGACTTCATTTACGTGTTTTTAAAAATATATGTAAAAACGGATGCCAAGTCACGCTATTGCAATGCTTTCAAATGGAGATGACAGCTGAAATTCGGCCGCATCTGGTCACGTGACCAAAAATGTATGCAGGCCCGTTAGTTTTCGTAGGCCCCGTTCAATCCCAATTCAATTTAATGGGAAATTTTGAGATTTCAATGGTGGATAGCGCCTTTATTTTCAGTCCGATTCTCATCAGTTTTTGGCAGAAACAACTACAGACTAAGCCCCATCCAACGACACCAAAATTTGAAAATCGGTTGAAAATAGTAGGAGGAGTTCTCTACACAAAAAAAAACTCTTAGCGTATTAAAAAAGTATAGATAGATATTTTAACTAATTTAAACAACCAACCTCTAAAAATACTTTTGATATTTATTCCTCATTGACAACATTTTAGGGCAATGTTCCTGGACCAAAAACAAATATCAATATCATAGTAAATGTGTCAAAATGCCATCGGTTACTCACATAGCCGCCTTTTTTATTTTTTATTTATTTATTTTTTTTTTTTTAGATAATAATTTTTATTTTGTAACGGATTGATGGATTTACTTCATTTCTAGCATTGACCTTTATCACAACAATGTTGATTTTCAGAAAAAATTTATATTTTCCAATGTGTATTTTCAAAATGGCGACCATTTTAAACTGAAACGTATAAAAAATGGCAAATTTCATCTAAATTTATACGAGACAAAAAAGTTGACAAATTAAACTATCTTAACAATAATGCCAAGTTTGTAAAGATCTGGCAACAAATAATGGAGTTAAAAAGGTTATGTCTACCAGTAAGTTAACATTCAGACAAATAAAATTTTATTATCGAGCTCTCAGAATAACTATATTCCGCACTGAATTTCTAATCGAGCATAAGAATTAATAAAGACATAGGAATCCTAAAACCTAAATTTTGATGACAGTAAGCTTATAGGCTGGAGATGGCTAGTTACTTTATGTATTTCAACCGATAATCTGTTGTATTATGTAAAAAAATCATAATAATTTTCTCTTTCAGAAGGGGATCAAAAGTCTTCTAATGCAAAGAACATTGAAGAGTCTGAATTGGAAGCAGGAAAAAATCAGGTTGGCTTTATAAAAAATGAGCCTTCCATAAAACCTTCTGATTCTGTCATCACTTCTGATTTAGCTCCACTCCTGAGTGAAAAATCCCCACCAGTCGAAGGAACCAAATCTAACTTAGATAACAATATCATTGGTGTAGGGACTGTCGAACAAGTCATACACAATGGAGTACAATCTTCAGACACCAATTTAGAAAAAACATACATGAACCCTCCTACAGATAAAGAGACAGTATTGAAAAAATTTGATAAGTCTAAAAGTGAAATGTTTAAAGAAAAACAGTACAAAATCAAAGGAACCGCTACAACTTCAACCCCAATCAAAAGTTCAAATTTAGGAGCCGATAGTGTTATAGAGAAAGTTGTTCCATCGCCTAGTCAAGCAGAAGTAAATGTTGGTCCAAAAACCAATTCTACAGCAGCATTACCATCAGTGCAAGGAGGTGCTCCAAATGTTCCTGAAGCGCAGAAGCCAGGAGATGGCAAGCCAGCCGTAGAAGGCATGGTTGAAGGGGACTTCAGTCTGGAGGTGACACCTGACAACGCAGCCCTAGATCAGCCTCTTCCAGCTGATAAGGACTTCCAGCCACCATATTCAGGTTGGTTTCAAGAGGTTAAGTTAGAAAATGTACCAGAGACAAGAGTTGACTGCTGTGAAGGTCAGTAATTTTGCAGGGCTGTTATATTTACTACCGTGTGTCTATAGTGTATTTTTGACTTGTTTATCTTATATTGTAAAATTTGAGTGTCATTATTTATTGGAGTAAAACATGAATACATTCCCCAATGTCATAATGTTAAAGCAGTTTTAGACATTTATGCTGCTTGAGATATTTAATGAAGCTAAGAGAACTATTTTCATTGATAAGTAGAGTCAATATATACTCAGATTTTTTTCATTTGTTGATACATAGGAGTAATTTAATTAATTTATTCCTTCAGACGAGGAAGGGGAAGATGGTGATGGAGATGATGTGGATATTGTGGAGTCCAACAACGCACAGGCCATCACCAACACAGCGAGCAATAGCAGCAATCCTGCAGCAAGCAGAGCGAGCATCAATGGTGTGGCGAGCATTCAACAGGGTGAGTTACTAGTCTGTAAAACTAATAATAACCAGTAACTTTTGATTATTTATAGATCATATTTACATTTAGGGTTTTTTTTTAATTTAATTTTTGTTATTGCCCCGAACTGGTATGACTATATAGTGTGGTTTTAAATTATGCAATAAAGGCTATACATTAGACACGCTGGAAGAATCCCATATTTATAAAACCGTTAAAGAAGAGCAGGATCTGGTTTTAAATGAAAAACAAAAATTTTCTTTGCACTTGATTTTTAATCAAATTATTGAATACCAAAAACATAAGACGAGTCCATCATTATTAAGAGATGACCCCCGCAGGACGAGTCCAAGGCCAAGGGCACGAAGGTCAACTCAGCACGCTCGTTGTCGCTCCCAGTGTCCTCAAGCCGGCTACCGCGACGGAACCATTAAGTAAAAAGTGCAAAACAACCACCGCCCGTCCGTGCGTACACGCGCATCTATGTGTTTTCTGTGTACCGTAACTGTTCGTAAATATGTGTTATTTATTTAAACTTTTTAAAACATTAATGACGTCGTCAAGACCGATTTTTTTTACCAGCTTGATGTTTTGACTTGTGAACTACAAGAACATGGCACAAATCAGTGCCAAAACCAGGTTGTAGATAACAACGGATTTGAACTGGAGGCGATAAGGTTTTTTTTTTTTTAAACCTCAACCCTGCAAATAATAAAATATAAACAGCAAAATTTTCCTAGAGGAAAATGTGACCGCTAGTATTCGGTCTTGTCTAATTTTTATTTAGGCCTACTAGCCTAGATGAAATGTTAATTTAAATTGTACAACCTTACATTTATGGGATTGGTCAAAAACAAATCTTATAATCCAATAGTTATGGAGCTGTGAGTGTGTCAGATCAGTTAGTTTTAATTTACTGAATTTAAACAGTATTTTCAATTCATTGAAATTGTTTTGTGTTTTGTATGTGATAAGGTCCACTGGAGGGTGACAAGGTCTACGGTGAGGGAGAGATCCTTATTGAGGACCACTTCATTGAGGCGGAGGACTCCCATTTTTTCACCTACTTTCTTTGTATGGCTGTGCTTACAATTATGGCCTATTTAGCTTTCCACAACAAAAAGAAGGTAATGTAACATAGTATATTAATCTTGCTTATTATATTACTACCCCCCCCCCCTCCTTTTCTCCACATTCTACTCAAAGTTGAGATGATCATTCTGGATTGCATGGTGAGGACGTTTGAAAGATCTTTCTCGTTTGTACCCCTTATCACTAGCTGAAAGGGTATAATACCGTACTTAAGTGACTGCAACCACTTAATGTCTTTAGTTTTCATCATCTTAAAATTAAAATTATAACGATTTCATAATCCAACTTTTTTTATTTATGTTTTAACAAAAATTTAACACAGTAAACAATTAATAATCTGCAAAAACTCTGTAGTTTTACAATTCAAACATGAGACTAAATAAGGCAATATATATAAATAAATTTATTTATTCTAATAATTAGTAACCTAGTAAAGCTCTGAAAATTGGCTCAGCTACCATATTTATTTCTTGTCATGGAAAAGTGACAAATGAAACAATGTAAAGGAATCATTTGACAATGCATAGCCAACAAGAATGATGGGCATATTTGAGCTTAAAGCCTATAAGTTCTCTTCTGCATGGTAAAATTTTATGTGAATCCAGCAGGTGTTAAAACCTCACATTCTAATGCAAAGAAAGAATAATGTCTCATTTTTATTTTTGCGTAAGTTATAACATTTTTTTATTTCTTAAGTTAAATAGCTCCTAAAATACCCCTAAGTAAAACCTCCATTGAAAAAGCCCTTACAGTCATCCAATGATTGACTTAAAACCCATAAATTTACTAAAACATATTATTTAAAATTTATATTAGTTAAGATTTTTTTAATTTTCAAAGATTGTATTTTTGCCATTTCTACTTCTTGTGATATCACTTGATAAAAATAAAAAAAATTAATTTCTCAATCATTGGGAACGCGACTGGGGCTCGCTTTCACCTTGGAAGTTCAAAGTTGACAGTATTGAATCGACCCAGGTTAAGTTAAAAGTGTTTGGGGAAGAAACCAAATTTACTTTATTTTAGAAACAATTTTACTGTAAAAACTTTTTGACCGCCAAAAGCTTATATATATAGGTGACTGGCCGTCCACCAGATTGGTTCTGACAAACTTGAGTGCACTGTATATACATCGGATGTCAACAAAATTCTAATAAAGCAAAGTCCGTAGTGAGTCATTGTTTTCACTGTCACGGCTCGTTATAATTTTATTATATTAAATAATAATTATAGTATCGTTTTCACCTTCACCGCTTAAACCAGTCTTGTTACGGTTATATTCACTATTTTTGTGAAATAACTCATGAAATTTTCTGAACATAAGATACTGAAACTTTGAACAATGAACGTAAATTAATAAAAATCAACGCAGGAAATAAAGATTTCCATACTGTCCCCATGCCATATTCCATAACAAATTTTTTTCTGTATCACCAACATTAATTCTTTTGATAGCTTTAGGTTTATCCTCAATAGACACACCAACATATTTCCGCTTTTTACTCTTATTTCAACATTCAATTGACATTTTATGCAACACAGGGGCACTCACAAGACAGATAGTTTATGAAGCGAAGGTTTACTTTCTGTGCTCCCCTTTCCTATTTCCGCGCGAATACTTATACGACCTCGGCCAAGTGTCTAGTGAAATGTGATGCAAAATTTGATACATATATGTATTTCGGGTGTAACGAATTGGAGATCAAAGGTACTAAAGCATAAAAATAATTTTTTTAACCCTCCGAGCGTTCAATATAGCACCCCTGGAGCGTTACGCATTTTTTAAAGGTTTTGCATATTTTCAAATAAAAATTAGTAAAAAATACATTTTATGACCTAGCACTATAAATGTATATATTATATAAAAGTAGATAAAATGGACTATCTAAAAATACAACAATTATCACCATTACTTATTCTTACCAAAATTAGGCTATATGTTAAAAATTAAAAAATTGCAAAAAAATATTTTATGTAACTTTGCTCTCCCCAAAAATAATTTTAGAAACACATAATCAAAATTCCAATATATAAATTTTGTTTGGAATTTTATGCAGTTCAAGAAAATATATAATTGATATAGGCTAGAAGCATTTGAAAAAAATGTATGTTGAATAATACTAAATATGTCCCATACTACTTACCCTAATCCCATAAGAACACATTTAAAATCAAGCTAGGAATATTATACTAATTCCTACTCATATTTATGGTTATAAACTAGATAAAACATATTAATTTATTCTAATAATGTAAATTAACAGTATTTGTAACACTTTTAATCATATATAACCTTAAAATAATTGGTAAAAAAATTATTTAATTGTTTACAAAGTTAGCACATGGTAACAGTTTTTTGCCAGATGTTTTATTGCATATTACAAACAACCAATCATTTGAAATGGGTGTTTTTGGATAGCTTAGAACCTCCCGGTAACAGCAGTAGCGTTCACGAGTCCGTTTTTATCATTCACTATAAAGTTACGTTGCGTTTTTGAAGAGTCGAAAAATCGACTCAAACGCTCGGAGGTCGAAAAGCTGGGCCGAAAAATCGACGAATAACGCTCGGAGGGTTAAAGAAAAAAATTGTAATAATGCCTAGATTATTAGTCCCGATGTTTAACGAGTTGGATGAACGGGAGTGTACTGTACATATATATTGTCACGGATGCAATGTATAGTCACGGGTAAGCATTGAAAGCCAAGAGCCCTTTATTAAAATAGGCTTTGGACTGTTTTATTTTTTATAAATGTATTTTACTGTACTTAAATAGCATAGTATTTGTGATGAACAAAACTATTATAATATAACCCATTTCTTTGGATTTTTTTACTTTTATAAAGTACTAGTATTACACTTCCTAAAAAAGTCAACTAAATTCGTAAGGCAGTGAAGAGAATATGGTTCCAAACATACAGGGTTAGGCAAAAGTCTGGACACCCCCAGTTAACTTTTTAACGCATTGTAGTAGGAAAACCAACATAGGCACATGTTAACAACATGAAAAACTGCACTTTTCCATCAACTACACAACTTTGCCCCTGCCCTCAAAATGTGGTATTTTGGGGACAGCCCCAAATTTCAAATGTAAACCCTTATTGAGTGACCCCCTCATTTTAAACGGTTTATCAAGAGGAATGAAATGGCACAAACCGGAGGTCGATATCTCACCCCTAACCAAAATGGCAGCCATTTCAAAATTTGAGATGGGCAAGCAAGTTTAAGTCTGGACACCCCCAATTAATTTTTTAACATGTTGCAGTAGGAAAACCAAACTCGGCATATGTTATCAACACAAAAAATGCAATTTTTTGTCAAAGACACAACTTTGCCCCTGCCCCCAAAATGGGGTATTTTGGGGGCAGCCCCAAATTTTCAAATGTAAACCCCGTTTGAGTGACCCCTCATTTTAAACAGTTTATTAAGAGAAATTGAATGGCACTAACTGGAGGTCGATATCTCATCTCTAACCAAAATGGCAGCCATTTTAAAATTCGAGAAGGGTAAATTGACATTTGTTAAGATTAAATCAGAAAATAGCTTTTTTAGAATCAAGAATTTCTAGAATTATTTTAGAATTGAACCTAGTAGCAGAAATGAACTAGTAAGTTAAATTCTAAAATAATTCCAGAAATTCTCGATTTAAAAAAAGCTTTTTTCTGATTTAATCTTTACAAATGTCAATTTTCCATTCTCGAATTTTAAAATGGCTGCCATTTTGGTTAGAGATGAGATATCGACCTCCGGTTTGTGCCATTCAATTTCTCTTGATAAACCGTTTAAAATGAGGTGTCACTCAATAGGGGTTTACATTTGAAAATTTGGGGCTAACCCTAAAATACCCCATTTTGGGGGTCGGGGCAAAGTTGTGTCTGATGAAAAAGTACAGTTTTTCATGTTGTTAACATGTGCCAAGTTTGGTTTTCCTACTGCAACGTGTTAAAAAATTAATAGGGGGTGTCCAGACTTAAACTTGCTTGCCTATCTCAAATTTTGAAATGGCTGCCATTTTGGTTAGGGGTGAGATATCGACCTCCAGTTTGCGCCATTTCATTTCTCTTGATAAACCGTTTAAAATGAGGGGTCACTCAATTGGGGTTTACATTTGAAAATTTGGGGCTGCCCCCAAAATATCCCTTTTTGGGGGCAGGGGCAAAGTTATGTAGTTGACGAAAAAGTACAGTTTTTCATGTTGTTAACATGTGCCCATGTTGGTTTTCCTACTACAACGCGTTAAAAAGTTAACTGGGGGTGTCCAGACTTTTGCCTAACCCTGTATATACGTTTTAGGAAACTAAATGTAGAATTCTTAGTTTAAAGTTCATTGTTGTTGATGGTGAGTTCATGTTATTGTTTGGTAAATTATTACAGACATTTTCCATCACTGATTAGTAAACAAATTCACAACATTTTTTGATCTTGAATCTGATCCTGACTTCATGTGGAAAAAATACCTAAAACATTAACTACCTAACCTAAAGTTAGTAAAAACAAACCAAGCAAACCTGGAAAAGTCCATAGCCAAACCTGAAAACAGAAAAGGCTGTCACAAAAATTAAATAAAACACCAATAAATGCACAAAGCTTAAACAGAAAACTGTGAAAGCAGTCAAATAACAAAAGAACACAAAGCACAAATAATTAAATTGAAAAAAAATATACAGCACCAATTAGGAGACAGCTCAGGAGAGCCAACCACACTCTTGCAATGTCTGACATGTAATTGCGTCACCTCACAAATAAACAATAAGGCAGCACATCCGGGAACCGGAAACCCAGCTCCAAGCACTCCACGCAGCTTAAATCTGACAAAAAACATGTGACAACGAAAATGTTCTGAATCCCTTTCTACAACTGATTAGTTTATATCCTGTAGTCCTTTCTGAACCGTGCTATGGGTTAACATATTGTGTGAATTTAGAATAGGCTTATTAGGCCTAGCTGTTTTTTTTTATTAGGGGAAGTTTTACATTCCCTATCCTTCAACTCTTTTTTTTAATAGGAAGGTTGGTTATTTCTTTTAAAGTTTGGTCGTTTTATAGCCGAGATTCGATTATTTTTAATGTTCAATGTTTTATGTTGAATCAATCTTTCTATTAATGTGATAATGAAACTGCTTGAATTATGCACTCGAGCTTGAGGGTAAATTGTATCGTCAAGATGAGGGGATGGCCAAAGGGTCTCCTCTATCGCCTACTTTCATCAATATCTTCATAGAAGAGTTTGAGCAGATGGTGTGGTGTTGTTTCGACTCAACTCAAACCAAAGATTTGGTGGAGATATGTGGATGACAACTTCGTGGTCTTCCCTCACGTTAAATTGAAGACGTTATATTGAAAGAGTTTTTAGTGCAACTTACTAGTATTTCTCCTTTCATCCAATTAATAATGGAAGAAGAGGTTCAAAATAAACTAGTGTTTTTTTATGTGTGTGCAGAAAAGGTTAGGGATACTCTTAGAACAACTGTTTTCAGAAAAAATATGCAAACAAGGCAGTATTTAAATTTTGAGTCAAACCATCAGAAATTTGTCAAAAAGGGGGTTGCTTACTCACTGTTTGACAGAGCAAAGAGTTTATGCTCAGACCAGGATGGAAAAATAGCTGAAGTTAAAAAAGTAGAACAAGATTTGGCTAGCAATGGATACCCTCAATCCGTATTTATAAAATGCAAAAATCATAGGGATAAACAAAAAGAGTAAGAAAATGTCAGGGAAAAATTTGTCCCCATGTCAATCCCTTATGTGCCGGGATTATCCGAAAAAAATCAGAAGAGTGGCTAGGAAATTTAAAATTAAAATTGCATTTAGGACACAGAAAACAATTAGGCAAAGTATTATAAAAACAAAACAAACATGGCACAAACTGTGTTTACAGAATAAACTGCAACAGTTGTGCTAGGCCCTATTTCGGCAAGACAAAACGACCTCTAAACACTAGAATCAAAGAACACAAGGACAATACGAAAAAAGGGTTTAGTAGAAAAATAAAAAATTGTTTAACATTGCTGGTCTGAAATTCACCACATGAATTTTGATGTAGCAAAAATAGTGCACCATGAACCTCATTTTTTCAAAAGAAAGTAATGAAGCTTTAGTAGATCAACTAATCGGTCAATCTTCAGTTGAAATAAGGTCCTTGTGGCAGCCAATATTTAAAAAAGAGATGAAGGATAGGGAATGTAATACTTCTTCTTATAAAATAACATCTAATGAGTCTATTCCAAATTCACATTGTATGTTAACTCATAGCAAGACTCGGAAAGGACTACAATCAGTAAATATAAACTAATCAGTTGTATATACTAATCAGTTGTAGAAAGAGATTCAGAACATTTTCGTTGTCACATGTTTTTTGTCAGATTTAAGCTGCGTGGAGTGCTTGGAGCTGGGTTTCCGGTTCCCGGATGTGCTGCCTTATTGTTTATTTGTGAGGTGACGCCATTACATGTCAGACATTTTAAGAGTGTGGTTGGCTCCCCTGAGCTGTCTCCTAATTGGTGCTGTATATTTTTTTCAATTTAATTATTTGTGCTTTGTGTTCTTTTGTTATTTGATTGCTTTCACAGTTTTATGTTTAAGCTTTGTGTGTTTATTAGTGTTTTATTTAATTTTTGTGACTGCCTTTTCTGCTTTCAGGTTTGGCTATGGATTTCCAGGTTTGCCTGGTGTGTTTTTACTAACTTTATCATGTTCTAGGTATTTCTTCTACCTGAATACGGGATCAGATTCCAGATCCTGAAATGTCGTGAATTTTGTTTACTAATGAGTGATGGAAAATGTCCGCAACAATTTACTAAACAATAACATAAATGTAGAACCAATAATTTCTTAGCGGTATAAAATTACTCGTGTTTACATGTTTTAAGTCTAAACTTGAACTTTTTTGTATAGCTTACATTTTATTGTTTGTGGTGTTTTTGCATTAGTTTTATAAGAAAAGTTTTTATTTTATTTTGCTTCTACATGTTGCCGCTTATATCGTCAAACCGATCTTATGAAAAACATTGCCTAAAATTAACAAAATGACAGCAGATTATATGTAAATGACCTAAAGGGCTTGGCGCTCTGGCTCTCTTACGGCGTTACAAGCCCCGTGTGGTGGCGTTCAACACCCAATATTTGCTTGGCATTTAAAGGGTTAAAGTGTTATAATGTCTAGCTTTGAGCCTTGAAATTCCCTGCCATAATGTTTTGTTTACTGTTGGCAGCTGATAGCGCTGGCGGTGGAGGGCCGGCGGACCAAGGGTGGCCGTCGCCGACCCAACAGCTCGCACTACAGCAAACTGGACTGCAGCCTGGAGGAGGCTCTGGTTAGCAACACCACCGCCTCCGTCACCCACGTGCTCTACTGAGCACCACCAAACTCTCATAGACTAGACGTCAAGTGCTGTTGCATGGAGTAGTGAATCAATTTATCATGACTTAGTATCAATCTCATTTTTTATTAAATAATATTGCATTCATTGTTCAGTTTGACCATTGCATAGAAAATCCACGTCACCCGCTATTACAAATTTTTTGCGCTGGCGTAAATCAGGGTTACTTAAAAATTGGGAAGGAAGATGTCGTCAATATTCAACATTAAAAGTTATTCATTGATCCACATTTTGAAAAAAATGAAAGTTAGTAGATTGTTCTGTAAATCTGAAAATAAATTTATCACTAAATTATATTTTTACTTAGTAACAACAGGAATGAAGGAGACCTTTACATGCAAAAAACACATTTTTATTACTTGACTTTTAAATGTAAAATAAACTCTTTTAGACAAGACACTTTTATCTTTGGTGTTTGTTTACGGATTCTTATAAAAAAGAAAATCATTAAGTAACTTTAGTGAAAACTTTCTTAACATGTGCAATGTTTAACTGTTGATTTCCTGACTTGAGTTTGGTAAAGTTACTTAAGGCTTACATATCAAGACTTTTCAGTAAGTTTGTAACAAAGACTCGCATTTTCTAAGACAATTCTTTCCTTAAAAAAGCTAGCCAAAGTAATCCAGATTATTTGGAGCCCAGGTTTGGTGAATTAGGATAAGCGGGAGTCAAATTGTCATTCAACTACTATTATTAACAGGTTCCTGTTTTAATAAATTAAACAACTCTTTTGGGGATTGACCTTTTAAATTTAGTCTGATTCAAAGAAGAAAATTAATTTTAACATAATGTACAAAAACAAAATTTAGATATAGTGAAATTTATGTTCCTATTTTTGTAACCCTGATTTATGTATTACCCCATACAGATCTTAGGTATATCTGGAGTTATACATGATTATACAGTTTATAACTGTATATTTAATTTTAGATGAAAGAGACTTTCATGACATAATTATGTTTTACAATGAGATTTAAACTTTAAATTTCTATATTGAAGAACAAAATTAAAAACTTGTACAAGTTTCCCTCTTTCACCTGTATGATAAATTTAATTTCTAGTAGTCTACTTTAAAAGTTTGAAACCATGTCCGTCCCAACTAAACAGGTAGTTCACCATTTCAAGGCCATATTTTTATATGGATATAATTATGTTTTTTCTATCAATGATACAATAATAATGACTTGCAATAAATTTTTCAAGGAGTGAATATTTTATCGGTGGAATTGATTGCTTGATTTTATTAATTTTCATCAACTCATATGACTTAGCTCTACTAGTCTGTTGTTCCTTATTTTTTACTAAGGGCATTGGCTTGTGACCATATTTTAGTATTAAGTTTTTTGGTGCATTAATGTTTATTTTATTATACCCATGTATGTGTATTAATTTATTTTGTTCAGTTAATCTCATTTGTGATAGTTTATCATACATAATTTAGTTCTAATACTTTGTTTATAGTTTGTGGTAAATGGACTTGATGTGTTGAAAATGGTGTGTTTATACGTTTGAATGTAGCTAAGCTACTTGTAGGTATATGTGTTAAGTATGTTAATGTCATATTTATTGCTGTTTTTGGTCTCCGGACTCAAAAACTATCAAAATACCAAGTGTACAAATGTTTCTACTTTAGGTCTGATGCCATCCTGTGAATGTTGTTCTTTAAAAAATGCTATTCTCAATAAAGTAAGCATTAATTATAAATAAGCTTTATTTAGTTTTTTCCTCAATAACCAAGCATAATTTCTTTGCTTTTAAATTATTTTTGTTTGTAATGTGTGAATGTTACTGCTATTTGTGGTAAATGTCATGAGATTATTTTAGTCTTTTAAGCCCACCGCCTGTTTATGGGGCAGTTAGAATTAGGGGTTTTGCAAGTATTAAAACCTTTTAGATTTTTTTATACGGCTCAGGCTCGGGGCATTTTTAAAAGCTCGTAGTTCAAGCTGATCTTTTAAAGAAAAATGGAAACACATCTCACTTGGGTATTGATCTAAAATAATGTTGTCAGTATTGTACAGTACTTTGTTTATGTTTGTTTTTAAAACAGCGAATGTGATGGAATTAGTAAATAGGAATATTTTCCTCATTAATTACCTCTCTGGGTGTTTGTTTTGATGAAACTCGATCACTAAACCAGCTGTCGCCCTTCCAACCCATAATTGTCATGCACTTCTACAATATAAAAAGGGTGTAGTTAATAAAAAAAAAAGCGGAAATAAACTAGGATGGTCAGGATACCAGTCAAAAAATTATTGTGCACTTTCATCTAACTTCTGTATACGTAAATGAAGATGGATCAATACGGAATTCTTTTCAAAACAGAACATAATCATGCCCTTATAAATAAAGTGAAAATGCATTGTTAATATCAATAGAATAAAAAGAAAATATTTGTTGGAATATTACATGAAAGCCTTAGTGTCGCCTATATTGAAAGGAATGTCAATTGTTCTTGGAAAATAACAATGCTTTTGCAAATTGAGACGGTGAGGTAGAATGAGAAAGAATATAATGTGAAAAAATTTGAGGGGGTCTATTGTTCAGTAACTAGCCGGTGAATTGGTGGAAGGGGGGGGGGGATCAAAGGGTTAGAAAAGTAATTGACTGATTAGATACAAGTAGATTGATAAACGTATCCTCCTGAACTACTAGTCTACAAAAACAAATTATGGCTCAGTTTTTCGTCTAAAATTAATTGAAGTGTCAAAGTTGTAAGGCTTTTTGTTCAAAATACAGGCGGGTAAATTTGTCAACAATATAGTTAATTTGCTTACAATATTGAAACTTTAAAACCCCTCGTTGCAGCAGACCGGTGTACTTAGCGAATGGAAATTGGCATTTTTTCCCACTTATACCATGGAAATGAGGATGAAGGTTTGCTGCCTAATAAACGATAATTCAAGCAAAAAGAGTATACAGGTTTGCTGCCATGATAATTACAAAAACCAAGATGTTTCACTATAAATGGATGGGTCTCAACCAAATGAAGCTAAATACCAAGTTTCATCCAAAAATACTGGTTAATAAGTGAAATCACACATTCTTATTCTCCATTTAAGATTAACATTGGAGCCCCAAAATACAATGTACTGTCTTTAGGCTTTTTAATACCTTGGTAACCAATGGTGATAGAGCAAGGCTTCAGTATACTAATTTTTTTATCTAATTTCAGTGGTAAAAAACAAAATTTACAAAAATTACATATGAACAACGCAAAAACCCATTTTGGGGTACAAAATTATCCGTTCTGGTAGGTTGATATCTGGTTTATGAGCTCATCCAAATAAAGGTATAAATATACGTATAAATTTATAGTATATATATGTATAAATTTTAATGACTATTATTTTGGTCTCTGGGCACCTCAAAACAAAAAAGTAACATGATCCCGGGCTTAGTTCTTACCATGAGACCTACAATAATAGCTTCCCTCTTATGGGAAATTCGCTAATACAACATTATTGTTTTATTACATCATTGTCATATACCAATTATTTTCTTACTAATTGCTATTATTTTAGTGTATTATGCATGATGAGTTGTTTTTATGTACCAAAACAAAGCAAACAAAAGGCGTTATCATAAAAACCTGCATTAAAAAATTTGTGTTTCTAGAAAAAAGGAAAAATAGTAGTTTTCATCACACTGTACGGGAAACAGCTATATTCATCACCAGCTGAGAGTGTAGAAAAACAGTTTTCCCTCTCTAGAGAGGGAAAATCAGTTGTTGATTTTCCCACACTAGTAATTAGTTATGATTACTGACACAAGTAGCGCTAGCAGTGCTAAGAGTATATTATTCCCTAAATCAGCTGTTCTCAATAATGTAATCAGCTGTGTAAAACAGAATTACTGTTTTCATTGTACTGCGGAAATCAATTGAGCATCCATAGGTGGTTTCTTAAACTTGCATTATTTAATTAATTACTATTATTAATTATCTACAGTGTGATGAAAAATATCGTTTATAACTCGAGTAGAAAGTGTTATTCCGTGCCTTGATCGAAATTCCGCGCTCGGCTAAAGCCTCGCGCGTAAACTCGATCTCGGCCCGGAAAAGACACTTTCCACTCTTGTTATGAAATATACTATTTCACCACTAGCACGGAAAGTGGTTTGTTTCTGTGTTTGAATTATTGTTATGAACAGTAACTACCCTACCGGGGAAAGCTGTTGGTATCGAAGACGCGGTTAATGCCTGAGTTCGCTAAGAGAGTGCAGCACTTAACCAATGGCGATGAGGCCTATTTTAAAGAAATAATTTGGGCTTATATGGATTAAAATGGTAAATTGTGATCAGCACATCCAAGTATCACCTCGGTATTTTTCATTTGCAAAACTTTGTTTCCTATGATTTGCTTCCAGTTTAAAACAAAGTCATAGTCTAAAGGTTATCATCTTTGACTTCAGTTCAAGAGGTGACAGTTTTAATTCCCAGGATGACCACAAAAATTTTATGGCTTTGCACCTTAGGCGTTTGATTAAAAGATCTTTGCTAAGGTTAAAGAATATGTATGGTAATTAACACACAGTTGACTCTCAGTTATACTGATTGTCAACACTTATTTTAGTAGAAGGCCACATTAATCAGGGAAACGAAATGTCCAGATTGTTGATAATAATTTCTCTATTTCGGTGAACAAACGGGACTTTCAATGTTTTGGAGGATCCAGTCTAGATAATGCTGCACTGAGGTGTAGATCCCTGGGATGCCATCAGAATTGCCACACCCAATGCCCATCGACACTACTCCTGTGGACATAAAACCTTTTTAAGAAAATAACTAGGCTACAATTCATTATCATAATTTTCATTTGATGAGATGCCTTGAGTGCAACTAATAATTATATTTTATCAGGGAAAAATTAAACGAATGCAGAATGATTTGTGAATATTTAGTGAAACTTAACATACCTAAAGCTTCTTTGCAAGTTTGAATCTCTTACGCTGGTTACACATTGGGCGGTTTCTGCCGCGGCGGCAATTTCGCCGTCGCCGCCCGAGAAAATCTGCTTGCTTACACACTGGGCTGTTAAAACACCGTCAATCAGTCGACCGTGGGCTTCGGGTTGTAGTTGACCTTTCATTATATGTGTACACAGGCCCTATGTGTACAAAGTAAGTGTGTGTTGTGTGTGTATATTGAGTGTTGTGAGGATAATTCAACAGATCAGTTGTATACTAATTATTTAGTGTTTGAGTAATAAAATGGACAGAGTATTACATTAAATGTTAAATTAATTAAATTAAATGTTTGAGTAATTGATGGGTCATTGTCATCACCCATTTCTCTGTCGCTCATTTTCACTACAAAACACGGACCAACGTAAACACAAGACGTCTGTTGAACCAGCTCAATGGTGGACTGGGAACTGGCGGCGACGGCAACAACGCCGCCAAATGTGCAGAGGCGCATTTGGTCACGTGCGCCACTGCGAGCCTGAAGGCGGCAGAAAAACCGCCCGCCGCAGTGGCACCGGGCGGCTGCACAGCGACCGCCGACGGCAAAACGACCGCGCGGCAATTCTGCCGCCCAATGTGTAAGCTTCCATTTATATCTTCAGACAACTGCTTGAATGGTGCCGACGGCGAAATTGCCGCCGCGGCAGAAACCGCCCAATGTGTAAACAGCGTTAATAATTTATGTTTAGTACAGACAATTGATTATAATGAATAGTTGTCATTCTATAAAGCTGTGGGTGAAACATGCAACTGTCAACAATTCTTCCCTTACTATCTACTGGCCATCAGGGGCCTGTTCCATAAAAAGTGATAGTCTTGACAGGTGACAAGACTTGTCACCTGTCAAGACTATCACTTAGTACATTTGACATTTATACAATTCTGCAAATTTTGTTTCATATAATTTTTTAAATTTACAATTTTATGTCAAATATTTTTTATAAATATGTCAATGTCTTGACAAATTTGCCATATTAATTTTCCCGGCACACATCTTGGCATATGTTTTTGTGACAATTGTCAACTAGTTTAAGAGATACATAAAACTTTTTTTTTTTTTTTTTTTTGAGGGAGAGGCGGAAAAATGCATTACGCACACAGGTGGCCAGCCAGTAGTGTGGGGCTCCCCTAAAAAACGGGTTTACCCACTAAAAAACCTCCTCTACTCTTTAGGAATCTAACCTGGAATTGTTTATCACATTACGTCAGGCTAGGCCTAAATTTGGCTTACGCCCGTGGGGCTCGCTCCTTATCCAGCCGCTCGATCAAGGGATCTGGGCCACTTCGCGGTCCAGATCGGTTTTCTTTTCCAGGAGGATGCCCCGGACGAACTGTGACAAACAATCCCAGTTGCCCTCATCCTCCAAAATCTTTTGGCAGACCGAGTCCACCGAAAATGCACCAAAGATTTGTGTGGCCTCCAGGCGGGGCCCTTCCCAACGGGGACAGCGGAAGAATGTGTGTTCCGCATCGTCGGGAACACCCGGGCAATAAATGCAGTCCGGTGAACCGGTTTTTCCCATCCGGTTCAGGTACGACCGAAAATAGCCGTGACCTGTCAAAAATTGGGTCAGGTAGTAGTCCACCTCCCCATGCCGCCGCTCCACCCATGGTTGGACCTGCTTGATAAGTCGCGCAGTCCATCGTCCTCGGGTGTCGTGCTCCCAGCTGTGTTGCCACTGCTGGAAGGTTCGGGAGCGCTCTTCTGTTCTTGCCGTGTCCTTGCCGATCTCGCCTTGTCTCTGATAAATCGCTTTCCTCTCCCCTGCCAAGAGCTTGACAGGGATGACTCCGGCGACCACCAGGACGGCAGGCTCGGACACTGTCCGGTAGGCGGAACACACCCTGAGCGCAGCTTGACGCTGAACCCGGGCGAATCGCAACCTGTAGCACTCCTTATCTAGAGCGCCTGCCCACACCTCTGCCCCGTAAAGGAGCACGGACTGGACCGCGGACATCAACAGACGTCTTCTGCTGGATCGGGGACCCCCGACATTGGCCATCAGCCTACTAAGGTAAGTGACTACCTTAGCGGCCTTGTCCGCCGTACGGAAGATCTGATCCCTCCAGCTTAACTTGGTGTCCACCATAACCCCAAGGTATTTGGCGGCACGAGTTGATGTGACCACCTCCCTTCCCACTCGGAGTGGGACGACGGTGTCGATCCTCTTTTTCGTGAGGATCACAATCTCCGTCTTACTGAGAGCAAGCGAGAGACCGTGATCTGACATCCAGGTGTTGACCACACGCATGACTCGGTTCAACTTTAGTTGGGCCAGCTCAACATTGCGTGCAGCAATGAGAGCTGCGACGTCATCGGCGTACCCAACCAAAGTGGTTTCCTCAGGCATCTCGGACCTCAGGAGGCTGTCATAGGCAACGTTCCAGAGATCCGTGCCGAGCATTGAACCTTGTGCGGCACCAGAAGTGACTTCCATCGTCCGCATTCCGTCCCTCGTGTCATAAATCAGGCTTCGAGAGCGTAGATAATCCTCGATGAGCCGCAACAGATATGCAGGAATACGAAAGGTGTTGCGAAGCGCATCCAACATATCGACCCACCTCGCCGAGTTGAAGGCATTCTTGACATCAAGCGTAACAAGAAGCACTACTCGGCGGGAGAAATGGTTGTGGCTCTCGGCTCTCTCCACAGCTCTCTGAACTTCGGTGACAGCGTCGATCGTTGACCGTCCCTTTCTGAAGCCGTACTGACGGGGGCATAAGTCCCCGGCAGCTTCCACGGCAGAAGTCAGGCGGGAACGGATCAGCTTCTCGAACAGCTTCCCAGCCGTGTCCAACATGCAGAGAGGCCTGTGGGACGACGGCAGCTCGGGATCACCTTTGCCCTTGCTGATCATCCAGTACAAGCCTGGCTGTTTTCCAGGGAGCCGGAAACACCCCTTCTACCAAACAGGCGTTGTACATTCTCAACAACAAGTCAGCGTTGATTGAAAATACTTTCTTTAAAGCCTCACTGGGAATCCCATCCGGGCCAGGAGCCTTGTTGCTCTTCAGGGAGAGAACGGAGGTTTCCAGCTCCTCGAAAGTGAAAAGTGGAACGTCCTCTACCCGTCCGAAGTCAACCGGCGGTCACTGTGGATGTTCAGGAAACAACGCAGCGACGATCCTCCCCATGGTGGCGCCCTCCATGATGGAAGGTGTAGAGCGGGCGCCGAGTTTCTGTGTTACAAGTTTGTAACCCAGGCCCCACGGGTCGGAGTCAACGTCGTCACGAAGTCTCCTCCAGCTATTCGCCTTGCTCCTGTTGATCGCCTGGCGGAGAGATTTTCTCGCAGCTTTATAGGCCTCCGACTTACGAACTCTGTCTGCGGGAATTCTCGCTCTTGTGGCGGCTCGTCTAGTTCTTAAACATGTTCTTCTGAGTTCCGCAATCTCTTCAGTCCACCAGTAAACGGGTTGTTTGTCGCGTCGGGGTTTCCTTCGCGGCATAGACTGGTCGCAGGCAAAGACGATCAGTTCCATCGTGGATGTTACTAATGCCTCGGCCCCAGCCTCACTAGGATTCCCCTGCGCTCCCCGAGAGATGACTTCGGTGAACTTGACCACGTCCAGTTTGTTGGTGTTCCACCGGCGTGGCCCTTCCCGAAATGCGGAAACTCGACGATTTGCCTGATCATGCAGGTCAAAAACGATGTATTGGTGGTCGCTACCCGTGTAGTCCTCCACAACCCTCCAGCCAGAGATCCTCGGAAGGAGCGACTCAGACGCAAAGGTGACGTCAGGGATCGTGCCTCTCAGCCCGGGGCGCCGAAAAGTAGGTGTGTCGCCCTGGTTGAGGACGACAAGACCGGCCCTGGCGATGAAATCCAGGATGTATTTCCCCCGGGAGCTGGTAGAGGGCATTCCCCACTCGACGGCCCTGGCGTTGAAATCGCCACCAACGACGACATGCCCGGTAGTGCCGAGAACGCACTCCTCTAGGCTATCTATCTTGTCGCGGAAGTCCTGGACGGCCTCGTTGGGTGTGAGGTAGCAACTGAAGATAGTCACGTCCCTACACCGAACCCAGACGAATCCTCGGCCGCGCCCGTGACTCCGCACCAAGACATCTCGTTTATTACGTGCCCAAAATGCAGCAGTACCGAGGCTGTCCGAGATCCAAATGTTTGGGTCTCTGTCCCGATACTGTTCGCTGATAAGGAGCGCGTCAGCACCAAGTTCTCGGGCGAGCTGATCTAGAAGGTTATCAGCTCCCCAGGATCTATGAAGGTTGGCCTGGTGGATGCGAATTACCGGCCGCTGCTTTTTGCCTGTTCAAGTGCGGCTCTGAAGGCACCGCACTGACCAGACCCGGGTAAGTGACCGAGGGCACTGGAGCCTGAGTCCTTGCAGAGGAAGCAGGAGGGGCTCGAGGAACATTCCTTACGTTTGTGGCCCTGGCTTCCACACTGGAAGCAGTTGGCACTCCTGTCGGGCCCTTTACAGTTTCGGGAGGAAACTGTATGTAAGAGATACATAAAACATGTGACAAATTACAATTTTAAAATTGTCACCTGTCGAATAGTGTAATTTACAAATAATTAATTGTTTCTGAGAAATTGTCGATTGTCAAACCTGTCACTTTTTATGAAAGGCTTACAGTTGACACAATACATATTAGACCAGTTTGATCGAAGAAAAAATTTGAACTCTTAGAAATCATACTAAGTTTATGTGCTTGCTATTTCTAAATATAATATAACCTACTAACATATAATTATTTGTAGTGTGTACAACAGGAGGTTGATGGTTTGCTTCAGAACAAAAAACAACCCATCCAAAATAATTAAGCAATATCATTTTATTTTTGATATTGCCTCCTGGATTGAGTTCAGACGTATTTAAAAAATAATGTTACAATACCTTGTGCCGTCGTCAATCCCTCATTTAGTCGAGATGACTAGTTTCGGAGCATTTGCTCCATTATCATACAGTTACAGTTAGTTAAAATAGTTAATAGTAGTTTCAACTTACTGTGACTGTATGAAGATTTGATAAGGGAGCAAATGCTCCAAAACTAGTCATCTCGACTATATGAGGGATTGACGACGGCACAAGGTATTGTAACATTATTTTTTAAACAATATCAATCTGTCAAATTTACCTAATGGTAGTAATTCCTTACTGTAATATATTTAGTGTTATTTCTTATCTTATTATTGCATTTAGGACATAGAGAACTGTAATATAACAAACGGTGTTAGTTGTACTTCGGTTTAACTGGTCAATTTGTTATCCGGCGTGGTCTGGTCCCAATCACAAAGTGGCCTTTTAAGAGAGAGTCTACTATATAATAGTTCATTATATGGTATATTTCCTCTTGAAAATAAAAATGTAAAATAGAAATTAATTTTTCCTTTAAAAGATGTATTAATGCGGTATCTGGACATCCATTAGCTGGTCCATTCAGTATTAAAAGATAACTAGTTAAACGGCCGTGCTCCGATACGGTACCCTAAAACTTATATGTCAAAAGTGGGGTTATCAAAACAATAATAACAGACTTCTCACCGCTAGCTATTAAAAATCTGACAAATTTAACTGAGTTTTACTTCTCTATAAGAAATGCATTGGTACACAATTTTAAAGGCCTAGTACATGGCCATAAGGACTATTGTATATTTGAAGGGATTTCTGCAAATCTATGCATTATTCACTTTAATTTGACAAATAAATCTTCAAGAATGTTTCAGTGGTTACTTGAAACTTGCTGTGTATTAATATATCGGGTGTCCCAGACCACTCGTACACCCCTTTTAAAATTTGCATAAATAATTTGTTCACAAAAACAAATTGTGCGGTTGTAGGTAAACTGGGTACACTCTATCGATTAACACTAATTTCAATGTGTTAGGGTCCTATCCAGACCAGAACCAAGTTGCTAATTTTAAATACAAACCCCCACTTTTTATGACATTTTTGGATTCTACATTAGTTTTAAGACAACTTTAAAGCTTAATTTGTACCCCTAATCCTAAATAATGGCCGTTGAAATTTAGTTTTTTCCCACAACATTGGAGAAATTTCACATCTATTATCTCTAGACATTTTGCATTAAGCATAACAGTCTAAGCATGAAAATGTCTTAGAACTTCATTTTAAATAATAATTCTATTATAAATTATCGATTATAATGTAGTTTTACTTTTCCATACAGTTATAATAATCTCCGCCATATTGTAAATTTGATGGAAAAATCTACCGTAATTTATTACAAACTAATAATTTATAATGGACAAATTTAAAAGGAGAGTATTATACATTTTTGTGCGGGGGGAATTTGTTTGTTTAACCAAAAATGTTCAGAGATAATGGTGTTGGAAATTTGTTCCATGTAATTCTTATTTGAAAAATCTAAATTTCAATCGCCATTATCTCTTGTATACCGTTAAAATTACGATTATGATTCAGTAGTAGGGTATGGATTCAGATTAAGTTGTCTTAAAATTGTGTGTAGAATCAAAAAATTGTTGGTAATAAATAGTAAGGGTTTGTATTTAAAATAGTAACCTCAAAACTGGAAAGTGTGGATACCCTGTTTATTGAAATTTACTGTCAATCGATAGAGTGTATGGTAACAGGTTTACGTATAATGGCACAATTATAGTTTTTTTGTTAAGAAATAAATCTGTAAATTTTATAAGGGGTGTATGGGTGGTCTGGGATATCCGGTATAGGATTTGATGCAACATTAATTCTTGTCCATTTACAATTTTTTTTATGAGCATAATTTATAGTGATTATCTAGTCACTGTCACATACCTATTAGATATGCTACTGAATTTTGATCAATGACGTAAAGAGGACCTCCACTGTCACCCTGGAAAAACCTAAATATTAATACATGAAGTTGGCTTATTTAGGTCAATCTGGAAAAGGAAATTTATTTATTCACTCCTTTATGCACAAGGCATCACAGCCATCCTACACTCATCCTTTATTCATATTTGCCTTAAAATTTGCCCTGGTGAGCGTTGGCGTCTTAAAAAGTGATTGCAATTATTTAAGAGTATGAATAACTCTAGATTTAAAAAATAAAATTCTCTTTTAACACAACTCAACTTAAAATCTCTTTATTTAGTGTCAATGAGCTTAACCTAGAAAAATATTCTCTAGCTTAAATAACCCCTACCCTTCATACTCACATTTGCTGTGTGAGCTACAAACAAAAAACAAATCCATACCCACTCATTGACTTTATGTTAAAATTTTATATTTTCCACTACAACATGTTTGGTAAAACGTAGTGTTGGACATAACAAATTCCTAAATTTATTAATCAAAGTAATTGAATAGGCATTGCATATCATTCAGGTTGTGGTCAATACCATTTTTGGTTTACAACAAAAGGTGGCCTATTTCAGAAAATAAGTGAGATTGTTAAGTACTTATTTTAAGTTGTAAATGTGAGTTGAGTTGTAATTTCAAATATTGGCGGTAAGCAGAGTGAGAGACAGAGATAATGGGTTGTTCGGCCGATGGACTCTCAACACCGGCCAAACGGAAAATTACTGATTCCTCAATTCTGATTGGTCACTGAACCATCCACCAGTTCTGTTTGACTTATGTGTTCAGTTCTCTTCCCCTCCCATGATGAAGGTATGTCCTGTTCGTCTCAAGCCTTTTTTGGAGCAAGTCAAGTTTCCAGCTTGGTCTTAACTGTAGCTCAGTTTTCTCCCGCAGTGGCATTTTTTTCTTTATACCTCACCATTTCTGGCTTATTAAATTCCTGTCTCATTATTGATTTTAAATATTTTATGAGTGTAACCTTTTTTCTCAGTATATATTGTCTCTGCACATTCAATTGTGTAGTGAAGCTTGTGTCCTGTGCGTGTCGGCAACTCGGGCAACCGAGTTGCCGACAAAGACAGTAACCGTACGAGAGCTCTCTTTTTTATAATAATTTGTGTGCGTGCAACTCGTCTCAAGAAAGAAATTCCCTGGATCAAAGTGGTGAACTTTCCTGGGCCCAGCAGTTCCAGCTTTCTTGGCGACGATGGTGTCCCTCCTCCATCATGGCAGCCATGGCGTTTTCCGACAGCGTGCTCCGCTATGAGGATTTTCATGGTCAGTGGCTCTCTATTTTCTATTGATTAATTTCATGAACATTTTTAATGACATTTGTTAATTTCACTGGTAGTTTTACCTGGTCCTTCGAACATTTTGACTTGAACCAAGTTTGTTAATTTTTGTTAATTGAATTTTACATTTCTCAATAATTTTAATAAATTATTTTTCGCCTTTATCACACAGAGAGCAAGGAACTTTTGAGAAAAACCAAGAATTGCATAACTTGTACATGGCAGCTAGTGTGCAAAACGTTAGGTAACAGGTACCTTATATGCTGTAGTGCAACACTTCAAATGTGATTTATTATTAGATAAGAGCGGGACCATTGACTATGAATACACTAATACTAGTATATTCACAGTCAATGGCAGGACTGTCTGGACAGTACACCACTATCTGATTAGTCTAATTCCAGCACCACTTTAAGGTTGCGGTGAAACTTACCATACAAACATCCACGTTCCTCTTATAGCCGTAGAGCACTTTCTTGTGGATGTCTGGAACGTTGGAGGCTTCCAATATCTCATACATGAGGGTTTGACGATAATCACGAAAAGATATCATGGAGATTAAGGCCTGGCGAGGAATCATCGCAGGGTATTCTAGGGGCAGAGAGGTCGTGCCCCACCCTATGATACTGGCTGCTTTGTACGAGCTCACGTCTGAAAATCTTGAACTGCATTATTAACGTTGCAGGGCAAACAAATGTTTTAAGTATTTTTACTTTTAGGCAAGTGATTTACTATAAAAATTACCTCCTGTTTGGAAGACTATACCTTAACCCTGGAACTGCCGGTCGTCTACATTGTAGCCGACTGGCCCCCTATTGTGAAGTGCCAACGGCTACAATGTGACCGATCTGATTTTTTTCATATATACACGCTCCTGATCATTGTTTCGAATTGTTTTTATAGTCAATGTAAAGCCAAAGAGTTTCTCCAGATGCTCCTACTTGAGTTATTTTGTTTTATTACGTTGGCAGCAAGTAATTCAACAGCTGTTTTACTTCTTTGTTGCATCTGTACATTAGTGTCATAGGTTAACCTGTTTACTGTTTATTTTTATTTTACCATTATTTGGAATAACAATCAAATAAGTTTTCCTTTGTTTTCATATTTGTTTAGGTTAGTTCAAATAATAAAAAGTGTATTACAACTTATAATTTTTTATTTGTTTGAGAGTGTTGGTGCGCATTTTTTCCTACTGGAGTATACCGTTACTATGGATACGCTACCCATAACTTGCAGTATGTTTTTCAAATTGTACTTAGTTTATGAAAACTATATTTTTTCCATAAAGTAGATAAAATTTGCTACAAAATGTATATTTTGAAAATCCTGTATCACTTCTTTTGTGATTTGTACATGACCCATGAAATATGGATACGTTTCAATTTTTTTACATTATATATATACATAAAATAATTACAAAGATATGTGATGGTGTTTTATAAAATAAATTTTTTCATTATATTCTTTGCTCTTTTCTGAAAAAATTATGTATAATACATCATTATAGTCATGTAAGAAATATGTTTTGCGAATTTTTAAAAATATACATGCAAAATGCCCAAAAATACCCCGGCATTTGAAGAAATTTGATAGGCAGTTCCAGGGTTAAATAGGTTAATTGTGAACTCATTACAGTGATATACCACCAATGAGAACCAACTTTTTATATCTAACTTAAACTATTCTTTGCACATTTTCACATTTTAAACGCTTACTGTTAAGAGTATGCAATACATTTTTCCTACGACTGTCCGTGAAAACAGTTGTTTACGCACTCGATACTCGTCGCAAAACAGGTGATTGCCGTATTCATTTTCCTTTGCGCATGCTAGATTTACTTTGCGCACGCTAGATTTACTTTGGGCACGCTAGATTTACTTTGCAAACTCCAGTGTTTAAACATTAGAACACAAAACAATTTGCATTAGCCAGCAAGGAAACGTTGATTAGTCAGGAATTAAGTTGGCAACACTGGATATAAACATCTGATCTATTGTCATTGTAGTCGTTTCGATTGAATCAACATAAACATAACCTACAAACTAGCCAGCTACGGCTACAGGTGAGCTGACTGGTGTAAGTGTAAGTGTAAGGAGCTGACAGGTGTGCAATGATAAACTATGACGATAGTGACTTTAGTGATTTAAGTGACTTATTCCCTGACGATCTTGCTAAAACAGTGGCGTTAAATCTTCTGTATGAAAAATCCAATGAATTTTTAACTAAATGTAGGAAGTGCATAATACAGGCTATCATCACTAATCTTGAGACAGGGACCTCACATAGTGGGTATTTTAACGTGAATATTAAACGTTTATACTTATATAAGAAATATTTGGCAGTCGTAGGAAAAATTGAATATGCAACTCTTGCGAAAAGTGCCTTCACTGCACTCGAGAGAAATTATTCCGCACTCGCCTGCGGCTCGTGCATAAACATTTCTCTCGAGTGCAGCAAATCGGCACTTGTTGCATAAATAACTATTAGTGGCACCATTTTCATACAAGCACTCATAGGTGAATCCTATAATGCATTTTACCCACTTGGCAAACATCAGGCCCGCGTTTGTACGTGACACGCTATGGGTCTGAGAAATATTACCCAAATGACATAGGGCCTTTGACGATTTGACACGCTCATTCAGTCATTCGCAGCATAATGATGACAGAACTAGTTTTATTGTGTTCCCTGTCTTCGATTGTTATTAGGAGTACCCTCGTTGTAAAAGTAAAAATTTGGATCGTCAATAGAATTTAAGTTTCCCTTACATTACATACGTTATTACAAAGGAAAATTTTTAAAAGGTCAAAGGAGTTTACTTATAAAAAAGTATGACACGTGGGAACAAAATGAACTTTTAAAGAAAAACAACATTGCCAACAATCAAGTCAAGTGGCAACACTCAGGACGCAGTCTGTTGCAGTGATGAATTATGAGTGTGACCGAGAATGGAAAGAAATTCATTGGTGCACGATCCTAATTATGTTTTGTTTGCGCCCCAAACAAACCTGAAACCTCTTGCGCCCCTGAGCCCGGGCCCATTTACAAAATTGGCCCTGGCAAACATGTAAGTTACTTTCTGGATAATCAGCACTTGTATAAAATGTTAAAAGAATACTAGAAGAAATTTTTATAACCATATTTTATTTACAATATGCTCACAGTTTTGAACATCTAAATCTGATAAACAATTAACAAAGACATGAGATATCCATTGACAGACTTGACATAAACAATTGTGTTAACTTAACACTAAAGTTGAACTAAAAAAAACAATTTAACTTAACAAAATGTAGTCAAATAAAAAATCTGAAATCTTTTAAGTTTGTAAGTAGCAGTGCTGATACTTTGATACTTTATTTGCAACACTGACACACTTTGTGGTGCGTATTTTAAGGTAATTGAAAAGTGAGTGTGATGGATCAGGTGAGGTGTAGCTTTGTTGACAAATAGCAGCTGTTTCATTTATCAGGATTATTAATTAATAGCCCAATGACCAAAGGTAGCTGGATCCAGTATGGCCAGGCGCACACGGGCGATTATTTAATCGGCCCTCGATCTATGTGAAGGCACACACATAGCGATTGTTTTTGCGTGGTAGTTCTCATTCTGTGTGACATAAAATGGACTTTGTAGAGCTAACGTGTGTTTGTGCACTGATGCGGGCTAGAAAAAGAAGAAGACACCGTAGGTATTGGGTACACCCTATTGTAAGTCAGAGATTTATAAATGGACAGTTTCAAAAGGTATATAACACCTCGCCCACGCCCACAAATCTGTGCCACAGATTTTAAAATGAAATAATTGCCTTAAAATAATCGCCCGTGTGCGCCTGGCCTATCGAACCATCAAAAAGCTGTTGTCCACTGGATTTAAAGCCAGGTGATTAGAATGATTTTGAAGCCTAGACTGGTACTTAAAATTTTGTCTCTTTATTTCGGCATTAGGTACTTTAAACTGAATTTGTTTATTTCTTCTTTGTCAGTTGAAATGCAGCTCACTGTGTAAAGAATTTCATTTTTTTGGCTGTTAAACAAACGATCAAAATTAACTACTGAAAATAAACTTTTACTGTACAAAGTCACCTTGAAACCTATTTGGACGTATGACATCCAACTTTTTGGGGAACAACAAGCAACTCTTACATTGTAATACCATAATTCAAGAATTCCCGTCTAAAGCATTGCGAAACATCCTTCAAGCACCTTTGAATGATGAAATAATTAAAAAATGAAAATGATTGGGAATAAAATCGCTTCAGGGACAACAACGTGATTTGCGACTATCGCTGAGCAACTATAGTTCAGCGACTATCGCTCCGCTACTATCGCAAGAGTCGCTTCAGAGACAACGCACCTTACATCTTATTCGTGACCCCACCATTGTCATTAAAGAAACAAATGAATTTTATGCTGGATATACCCAAGTTAAAATAGGCTTAGACGTAGCACGGTTAATAATGGTTAACTGTCTTTACTCTGTGAGTATCGTTTAGTTATTACGTTACTGCTTTATATATTGGCTATTTAGTAGTTAGAGTTGAAGAGTTTTGAATCGTTTAGTTGATTGTTTGTTTGTTTTCGTCTGAATCATTATATGTAAACTACTAATGGGAGGCATGAGGTCATGCTGAGTGTGGGGGAAGGGGGGCACAGGAGTCCAGGTTGAAGGAGTTTACAGTATTGGGCTTATGTAGCATTGAACTATTTTATTTACTTGAGTTACAAACTCATGATGAACATTTTTAAGGTTAAAATTATATTTACCACGTTCAGTAGTATAATAGTGCAATAATTTTTATTTTTTCCAGAAAATAGACTCCTGAATTTTAATACAGGTGAAATTATTGGTAAATTACTGATTTGATACCACCAACAAGTTTCGTCAAGATTGGGGAATATTTTATTAGAAAACTCAACATGTAAATTCACACACTACAGCTTGAGAAAAATACAGTAGTACTGCAAGTTAGTGATAAATTAATTGAAATTAATTTTTGGAGACAACAGCGCTAGTTTTTTTTTTTTTTTTTTTTTTTTTTTTTTTTAGGGATCTTTGGCCCTTCAAGCCACTAGTAGTTTTTAAACCTTTTCGAAATTACTGGGAGGAGAATGATTGGTCCGTAAGAACCTGCTTGATTGGGGGGCTTGCCTGGCTTGGCAATCATTAATATCATTATAACTTTAGACATTTTCCCTTGGAATGGAAGATTACAAGATTGGGCAAGAGTAGAAGGATTTAATCCTAAAAATTGAGTTAAAATTTTTAGTGAAAATAAAATTGCTTTTTGAGGGACTTCGCTCAGCACTTTCATTGATTAAATCATACCCATCAGGAGCTTTAAATGGTTTTAAATTTTTATCAGTCTCATTACTTCTGAGGTTGTTATGGGTGATATTGGTAGTGATAACTGATTTAGGGAATCTATAAATTCTTGAATGTCTTCAATACGATTGTGACTAGAGTTTAGTGTTAACACTGCTGTTAAATGATTTGCAAAAACCGCAGCTTTTTCCCCGTCACTTCTTGCCCATGAGCCTTCGGGTTTATAGATTTGAGATACGGTTTGTATGGATGATGTCTTGGAAATGAGTCATCAGCGCACACCAGTGGCGTAAATGGGATTTTAATTTGGGAAGTGATTAACATGGAAGAAGACGCTACCGAGGAATCCCCCAACTCAAATCAGTGAGCCTGGGAGCTAACCCCGGAAAATTTTGAAAATTGATATCCTTAAAAGCACGATTTTAGCAACTTAAAAGTCTTTTTTTAAGCTTCCTTCCTCTATTTTAAACTTTCAATTGTTAAATTTTTACTTAATGCTTTTCTTAACTTATTAAAACCAAATGATATATTAAAAAAATCAGTACTAAAAATGCTACTTTAAAACTTTCAGATTTTATATATTTTTCTAAATATAATTAGTCTTTGGGGGGTGATTAATAATCAATCACCCTAATCACCCCCTTATTTACGTCTCTGGCGCACATTGAGTTTCTCACAGCCGAATTCGACAGGATTTAGCGTGTCTGTTTTATTAAAAAGACGCGATGTATAAAAGCTAGGGGCCTTATTGTGTGTTTTAGTAATTTTGAATGTGAGTTATATTACTAAAGTTAATTTATTAAGTAAAAATGTAGTTACAGGAACTGCATAGTAATTTCATGAGTCTAAAATTGTTGCCTATTTCTTAAAAAAATAAATCTATAAAGTTTTTTTTGTGATGCTTAGAAATTTTGTGTCATTTCCTATTGTATGGTATCTAGTTTGTTTTCATCAATGTAACTAAAATGAGGTTCCAAAATGAGTTGGTAGCAAATTCCCGCAATGTTTAGGTTATAAAGTTGTCTTAAAGTGAAATTTATTTATTATTTATTTATTTATTTACATGCACGCCATTAAAGGTTGTAATTTACATAAGTAAAAACCAATCGGATGCTTTAGAATTATTTTTATCTGTACAAGGGTCCGGTCCCAGGGTGTCCGGATTAGAGGGACTCAACTGTAGAGGATATCATATCCTTGTTATTTTAAGTAAAAATAATTTTTTCATTTGTTTAGAATTTGTTGTTTTAAGTTCTCATCGACTTTGTCTCGAACTTGAAACACGATTTCACTGATGTCTTCAAAACTCCATTTTCGGCCCTTGTAACGAAATAAGACTATTGTGGACTGTGAATATTATAAGAAATATTCTGTAAAATGCAATAGTAGTGTACTTACCAATGTTGATGGGTAGACAGATTGGTTGGACAATGTTACTGAATTCAATTGTGTTTATTTTAATTAAGGCAATATCATTTACGAGTACATTATTTTCTAGAGTCACATATTTTTCATGTCTTCTGATTTCTAAAACTGGATAAATGTGTGTGTTCATGGCATTCCATCTGACTCGGTTATGTACACCCAAGGCTACTTTATACATTTGTGTCCTGAAAAATTATGTATTTATGATAAAATATGTAAGGTACAGTAGGTAAAGTACCTATACATTTATTGTGTAATTATGTGATATTACTTCTCATAACGTTAGACCAAATTGGAGCCATCGGTGATTGAAGAATGATGAAAAATATAAATATATATTGACCTTTATATTCTTATCATATTTAATTAAAGAGAAAATAGTTATAAAAGCAAAATTTACTCAAAAATCTCTTTCTTACTAATGCAGTGACCGGCATTCAGGGAAAATTAGGATTTATGATTGAAGAAATACCCCCGTCGCCGCAGACTTGCATACTCAGTTTTCAACAGAATTCAGAATTGAACAAAAAAACCATGGGAAAAGTAGTAAAAAATATGAATATATCGCCATATCCAGTGGCACGGTCATGTCACGTCGCCAAGTCCCACCCAATCAAGCAGACGACGCGTGCCTATATAGACACGAAGCAGAATACGGCCAATTTTCACTTCTCAAAAGGGCACAAATAGGCCATAATTAATTCGGAAATCGTTTTCAATCCGTTTAACCGGGTCAATAAGCACTAAAAATCACCAGATTTACTTTAAAAACTCTCAGTGAAATAAAATATATGCGTTCAAAAGTAGCCTAAAAAAGTTGGAAATCTAGAAATGTAGTTTCCTACGCACAAAAAGCATATTTAGACAAGGCTACAGCCTTTATCACTGATGGGAATCACACGAAACTTTGCAAGAATCTTCTTATATGTACGTAGTACAAACCTTTGTGTACTAAGATAAAGTTAATTCACTTTAAATATAACAAAATACATAAAATATAAGTTTTATAAAACAACATTGCTTACATTTCGTAATTTTAAAAGGTAAACAAAACAGAAGACGTTCAATATACAATTTAGAAGAGAAAAAACATATGTTACTGTGTTTATTTTATTTAATCAGGTGACATTCTTAGATTAAGTTGGTAAAGTTCACTCTACTGGCTTTCAATAAGCCAGTTTATATAATAATCCTCTTATATACAATAATTCTTATGAGTTTTCTGAAATCCAGTGGCACGTTCGATCGTATGTCTCACCGCCAAGCCCCACCTAAGGCGCGTGCCTAGACACGAAGCTGAATACGGTAAATTTTCAATTCCTAAATTAGCAAAAATAAGGCTGTAACTAAACCTATGGTTGGTTTTCCATCGGTTGAACTCGTAAAAATCGCTGAGCTTACTTCGAAAACACTCAGTGAAATGAAATATAAGCTTTCAAAAGTAGCCTAAAATTGTTAGAAAAATAGTTTCCTACGCACAACAAACATTTGTTTTATTTTTAGACAGGGCTCAGCCTTTACTACGAATAGGAATTCCATGTAACTTTGCACGGAGTTTCCTATCTCGACATAGTGCATACCTTTGTGTACAAAGATCAAGTTTATTAAATTTAAATATCACAAAATTAAACAAATATGAGTTTTCCAAAACGCACTTTGATTACACTTAATAAATTTAAAAGGTAAACAAGGCAGGCGTTTGACAATATTATTTTTATCATTCTGCAAGAAATCAGCCTGTTTTTTGTTCTCTTAATAGTACCAAAACCGATTCTTTTCTGTCCTAGGACTGAAAAATCATCTGGAGAATTTTTTAGGTCCTAGTACTGAAAAGTCAGCTGTTTGCCAAGTATATTACTGTTGATTAAATGTTGAGGAGCAGAATTTTTTAATTCAAACTTTATGAAAAGCATTGTTTGTAAATAACAGACATGTAAACACTGCATATTACTTACTTTGTAAATATAACCTCGAAAATACAACTTTATAATTAATATTTTTTACGATCAAAAGTCTAATTTTCGCATTATGATAAAAAAACGTTGTTCATCACTCGGAGCAAAAGTGTCTTTTGCGCACCAAAAAGATGACCCACTTTTGCTCCTAGTGATGAAAACTACTATTAAATTCGTTTCAAAAGAAGCTAACTCAAAACACTGCGATCATATTCATTTATTTCATCAGCTCACATTTATTTTACACAGAAAATTATTTTACTTAAAATTGTGCTGGCTTCCCTCCAATCCAATAAATTGTTTTATTGCTAATATTGATTTGAATTGTCTGTATAAATACATTCGAAAATAAAATATTTTATCTTCAAAACTACTGAATTTTTAATAATTTAAACTGTTGTAGCTTTCAGCTTTGGTAATATTTGGTAACAATCTGATGTTATATTTGCCAAATCTTCATCAAATTAAAAGGCGTAATTTTAGAGTTGCACCCTACTGCCCATGGAATGTTTGGACAACGCATTTCTAAGGTAGAAAATAATCCCGGTTGTCAGGTCCCCTAAGTGATAAAAAACTGATAGTCCCATAAAAAAATGCAATTTTTGTGCAGTGATGATGTAACACATTTTATTGCATAATATGCCTAGTGTTCAAAACATTCGTGGTAGGCCTACTTATTGTACTCCCTGAAAAACTGTAGGCTACTAGCGGAGTTTTTTAACTAGAAACTGTGGGAGTTTCATAAATCGCAATGTACAGGCGTTGCTGCAGTTAGTTATTAAAAAATTCACAATATGCTATCATTGCAATTTACCTTGATTGATAATTTATAGTTAGATGATTGACTAATGTTCATATTAAATATAATATTTCAAAATATTCAAAATAGAGTAATATAATGGAACTTAATAACAATCATATCCGTATCATCATTTTTTTCTACCCTTCTTTTAATCAGCTGTGCAATATTAAATCAATATAGCTTGACTTTCGTCTTAAACCGCTCGTATCTCGTATCCAGAACACAAAAAAGTTATACAGCAGCCATGTAGTATACTAGGCGCCACGAAATTACGAGTTCGGAAATTTAAACTGCTGGAAGGTGATTTATATTAGTCTTACCTAGCGATGTTGTCGGTTTTGTTTTGTTTTCATGTTTCTAATTGCAGTAATTAATAACAGATGCCAACATATGCACTTAGGATAGGTCGGTACAAATCGGCAACACTGTTTTAAATTCAGGCTCGCATTTTCGTGATGCCTACTTGCAGTTATTCTTAGGTTGTCTTTACTCAAAGATAGTTCTATGTAGTTTGAAAATTTCACTTGCAGAGTTATTTAGGGAGTACAAGTACCGTGCATTTTTTAACACTACAGATGAAGCAATAAAACTTGATACATCAACAGTGCACAAACGTGTATGCCTTTTACGATATTTTGTTTTATTCCTATATATCTTGATCGTAAAAAGGAATTCGGAGGCGGGTAACCAAAACTAAAGAGACCTTCAAATTAATAAATCCTGTCACTTCCGTTACGAATCATGGGTATCAGCATGTTTCCATACATTAGTATTTCAATCTCGCAATGCAGTTAAATAGATAAATTCGATCCTATGAACAACTGCAGTGTTCCTCACACAATTTTACCTATACTGTTTAAAAATCAGACAAACGAATACATAGTGTTCTGTTAAATTTTAAAACTTAATTGAAACTACTGTATCTTCCTACTTAAAAATTGTATTGTTAAAACCCAAATACGATAAAAAATAATGATATCATACCCAAAAACACAAAGTGTTGAGGGGTTGCCAAGTCCTAAAAATATATGATATCAAAATTTCTTCCAAGTCAATGCCATTGGTTTTAGAATAGCTACTCGACAAATTGATTTGATCTTTTAATGCTTGGTAAACATTTTGTAAAACATTATTATTTTATTTCGGGACCGTACTTGGCCAGCAGATGTATTAACAAAGTTAGACCTTTTACGAATGGGGATATATTACGATAAATGGGAAAATATTGACTTTACATTTGGTTCATTAATAAAAACGTACATCTGCTGGCCAAGTACGGTCCCGAAATAAAATAATAATGTTTTACAAAATGTTTACCAAGCATTAAAAGATCAAATCAATTTGTCGAGTAGCTATTCTAAAACCAATGGCATTGACTTGGAAGAAATTTTGATATCATATATTTTTAGGACTTGGCAACCCCTCAACACTTTGTGTTTTTGGGTATGATTTAATATTCCCATCACGCTACATTCAAGAGTAGTTGGAAAAGTGAGATGAACTCAAATTAAAACCTTACCATGGCATACTAGTACAGTGACCAGCAGTCAGGACAAACGTTGGGCTTATGATTGTTCCGCCACATATAAAAGTGTCCCAGGCGAGCAAAAGAACAAGGAAGGGATGATCTCTCTCCTTTGTCTGGCCTCCGCCGACGACACGTGTGGCTATTTCCTCATCATTAAAAATGCTGCCACACTCTGCAAGCAGAAATAAAAAATACAGCGGAACTTTTCCATTAATTCATCACCATACTACATTTTTTTACTTGTGATTATGTTAGCTGACTACCACATCCCACTAGGGTTAGTTAGGGTAGTATGTTAGGTTTTAAGTTATGTTAGGACTGTTGAATTGTGTAATGCTTAATCCGTCTTCACAAAACTTGATCAAGCATATTCAAGACTCAAACAATGAAAAGTATTTCAAAAGTGGACAGTTATTAAAAGGATTGACTGGACTGACCAACTAGTTTGCTAAGTATTGCTAAGCTATAAGATAAGAGTATATGCTCGTACCAGCTATAATATAGGTAAGCATGAGATAGTTCTGCAAATAAATAAGAAAATACCCCCGTAACAGTAGACTTGCGTACTCAGCGAATTTCCAAATTAGTAATATTAATTTTGACCAGATAAACCTGTAAACCTAATATCATCACATATTCATAAATAGGGAAATAAATGTCTATACTCTTTATGATAAATATAGGGAAAGAGTATGCAGGTATGCTGCCATGGGGAACACTAAAGTTAGGTTTATAGAAAAAAAAAATATTTCGTCCATATGAAGCTATATACTAAATTTTCATAAATATCTATCCATTGCTAAAGGAGTTTGCCTATTCTCCATACGATTAACATGGAAAAAGAGTATGCATGTTTGCTGCCATGATAATGAATCTCAACCAAATGAAGCTGAATATTAAGTTTCATCCAAAAATATAGGTTAATAGGTAAAATATTAACACATCCTTACTCTCCATAAGATTAACATTGGATCTCCAAAATACAATGTACTATCTTTAGACTTTTTAATATCTCGGTGACCAAGGGAGATAGAGCAAAGCTTCAAAATACTAAATTGTGTTTTTTTCTAGAGCTAAGTCCAATGGTCAAAATAAAAAAATTTAAAAATTACATATGAAAAATGCAAAAAAAAAAACCATTTTTAAGGTACAAAACCCCCCAAAACTATCCCTTCCGGTAGGTCAATATGTCTGGTTTATGAACTCATCCGAACTAACGTAGGATTACACATCTCTACCAAATTTGGTGTCGATCGGACCATTTTTACAAGAGTTATCTTGTCTAGGGACACATACATACATATATATATATATATATAATAGGCCTATGATTATTTGGATTTTTTAGTATATATATATATATATATATATATATATATAATATATATATATATATATATATATATACAAAAAAATCCAAAAAATCATATTTTATATATATATGTATATATATATATATATATATATATATATGAATATGTATGTATGTGTCCCTAGACAAGATAACTCTTGTAGAAATGGTCCGATCGACACCAAATTTGGTAGAGATGTGTAATCCTACGTTAGTTCGGATGAGTTCGTAAACCAGACATATTGACCTACCGGAAGGGGTAGTTTTGGGGGGTTTTGTACCCCAAAAATGGTTTTTTTTTTGCATTTTTCATATGTAATTTTTAAATTTTGGAGATCCAAAAAAATCCAAAAAATCATACTATGTGAAAAAAATTGGATAGTTAACCCATTTATGCCCAAATTATTTCTTGCGAATTGGGTGCAGTGGCTTAGTGCTGCGCTCGTGTAGCGAACTCACATACCAATGGCCTACAGTCTTTCCCGTTAGGGGCGCGCACCATTCAAACCCCAAATTCTCATGTCTAGGCTGCCGGTCGTGATAGCTCAGATGGCTAAGGCGTATGCATCCTTGGCCAGGATGTCTGCGTCGGCGCGGGTTCGAATCCGCTCACGACCAAACCCTGACCTGGTGGTGTAACTCTTAAAGGGTTAGCAGATCTGTGGCAAAGTTGGTGGGAGGGCCCACGTAAAATAAACGGTGGCAGGCTTGCGTGGAAGTTGACGGGATCGGTTAATTCTTTGAGAGTTACACCTTGGTCAACACTGATTTTGCTACTTTTTACTTCTGTTTACTGTGTGTGTGCCACTACGGCCTTTAAATACGAATTATTATATTTTCACTCCAAAATGCCAATTTTAATCATGAAAAACCTAAAATTCTATGGACTTTCATAAATTAAAATACAGCGTCGACAAATGTCGACAGTGGGCACAAATGGGTTAATCAATTCAATTCAATTAATCACAATCATTAGTCAATTAATTGTATCTAAAATTAATTTATGTTTATTGAATATTCTGAAACCATGTATTTGAGGTTTTGTGATGACATTTGTGTCAGATTAAAAATGTGTTAAATGTAAATACCCCCCGTCGCAGCAGACCTGCGTACTCAGCGAATTTCCAAAGGATCGTGTGAGATTTTGTATTTTCCCCATAATTACCATAGGAATGAGTATGTAGGTTTGCTGCCATGGGACGTTGTTAGAAAATGTTAGTTTTGTTATAAAATGTAATAGTTAGGTAAGGTAAATATAAATGTAATATAAATATTTATTATTTATATAATAAATATTTATAAATTTATATTTATAAATATTTATTAATTATATATTTTTAAATATTTATAAGAATATTTATAAAACATTATATAAATATTCTACACTTTTAAATTTTTCCCATAAACCCCATAGGGGTGAGAATGAAGGATTGCCACCATATGGTGTTGTAAGCAAATATCAGTTAAACCCTACTTAGTAAATGTACATACCAAATTTTATCAAGTTATTCCAATAAATAAGTGGGAGACAGGGTTTTGTTAATTCCCCATAAGAATAACATGGAAAACCTATTTTTGGATTTTCTCCGTAACCTGTTAAGCCATGTTAAAAATTCAAAATACTAAATTGTTTTTTTTAAGCTCTTTTAAATGTTTTCAGTTAAAATTGTTGAATTTTAAAAACTAAGGTACAAAAATGCCAAAAAACCATTTTTGACCCATTTGAAACCCCATAAAACCCCGTTCCCATAACCCGATCATGCTGGTTTGCGAACTCATGAAAATAGACCTGGTCTTACACCTTCATACCAAATTTCATCAAAATCGGAGGTCCCCTTCAAAAGTTATCAGTACCACGGACACATATATAGATATATAGATATCTATATATATCTATATATCTATATATATATATATATATATATATATATATATATATATATATATATATATATATATATATGTGAAAATGAACAAATGGTATTTTTGGCGTCTGGTGACCTCAAAATGAAAAAGTAACATGGTCCCGGGCTTAGGTCTTACCATGGCTACTACCGTAATAGCGTATTCCCTATAGGGAAATTCGCTAAAATGGTAACTTTTAATGTGGGGAAAAATTAGTTCATAAAACAATAGAATTTTCAAAAAGTCACAACTTTCAAACAAGCATTAAGGCTGCGGTCTACCCCAACCAAAACAACAACAATGCCGAATGCCGCCTCGCGGCCGTAGCGCTAGGCGAGTTTGATGGCTGCAAAGGTTTACGGGGATCGTGTTTCAGAATTAACCAATTGAGTTAGAGATTTGCTGTTAACTTTTTCTAAAAGTAGAAAAAAGGATCTAGTCGGCTATCTATTTAGAATTTTTAAATAAAATTTCTAATTTCAGTAATAACTGTCTAAAATCATCTGTTTTTTAGTTTTGTAAATGCAGAGGTTTACGGGGATTGTGTTTTAAAACTAACCTCTTAAGATAGAGATTGGCTGTTAACTTTTTTTTAAAGTAGAAAAAAGGATCTAGTCGGCTATCTTTTTAGAATTTTAAAATAAAATTTCTAATTTCAGCTATAACTGTCTAAAATCATCTGTTTTTTCACGATTTTTAACTGAAGTTTTCTATTGGTTTTAATGAACTAATTACAAAAGTGTAACAGAGGGAAATTAGTACCATTATTCTTCTTTAATATGACACTTTATTTATAGCTCTAGGCTTCATTTGGTAGAAGATAACACGATTCTAAAAAACCCTTGCATTTGGTAGACCCTTGCGCCAGGGGTAGACCGGAGCCCGGGACCACCCCAGTCTACCAGTCTACGCTATAGCGCCTTTATTTTAAGTCCGATTTTCATCAAATTTTGGTGGAAACAACAACAAACCAAGTCCTATCCATTGTCACAAAAAATATGAAAATTGGTTGAAAATTATTTGTAGGAGGACTTCTCATATAAAAAAAAACTCTTAGCATTGATTTTGTTATTGTTGGATAAGGAGATTCTGGCCGAGCTGTTAAGCACATCTGCTTCTAATGGGCATTTTCCACAAGCCCCCGGAAGGATGAGATATTGAAGGAAAAGAAAGGGTGAGAGACAGGACATCAGATGGCTGTTTGACCATTCAGAGGGCCAACCCTCATGTACTGTGACAACGGTCTGCTCTGCCCTCTAAACGGCCAACCAACCGACTGTCCACTTATGTTCCAGCTAGGGATTTACATGCCCACTGCATTCCTCACCCTCCGCTGATAGGGGTTTCCATGCCCGATGCAATCCTCACCTCCTGCTGTCTTGAACATGAATGGATTATGAAGGAAGGTAAATTGTCATAGTGGACAGCCAAAAGACTTACCCCAGTGTTATGACAACTTCGTTTGGTCATCTTTTCAATACAAGCTAAACTATTTTAATTTAAATAAAAAATAAGATAAAACTATTGCTATAGTAACTTTTTTAATTCGATAATAATTAACTATTTAACCAAGGGTTAATGTCTAGACTTACTGCAGTCCTTGGATGGTGGTGAGGAGAGAACAATGTTCTTCGACTGGAAATCAGAGTTTACTATTACAGTTAAAATATGTCAAATTAAAATTTAATTAAATACTGTAAGACAAATAACAAGCAAAATATACAAAATATATTTTTGTTGAAATTATCTATGTGTAGATATAGTATACAGACCTCCAAGAGGACGCTAAGTGGACAGAAAATCCAGGTCAATTTAGTTTTGTGTAGTACTTTGTGTAGTAACTTTAGTGATTAAATTTAGTTTTGGCATCTTGAGTAAATGAAATTTTGACTTATTGGATTTATGAATCCTTCGAAATATTTTGGTAATCGGAACACAAGAGCATAAAAAATAATAACAATAGAGGTTCATAATTTTGTTAAGGAGGCAAGTAGAAAACACACCTGTTATATTGGCAATATTGTCAAGGTTAATTTTAACAAAATTATTTCAATTCTTGTAAATGAAATCTTAATTTAATAATGATATTTTAAATGAAAATTAGCAACGATTTAAAATGAAAATTGAGAATCTTATTCAGAACACTGCTGTACTATAATTTTATAAGAAGACCATATACTTCAGGAACGATAACTTGTTTTTAATATGTTAGGAAGTTGTAGTATGTTTTCCTAAATGATCAATGTCGTTTATATGTAATTAAATCCATACAATTTTGATTACTGTTTTTACTTTCTCCTCCTATACCATAGTAGGCTATATGGATACTATAGTAGGCTATATGGAGTAAGTATTCTTTTAGTTAAAATTTCAAATTTGAATTGTTGGTGGATTTATCCGTTTATTTGGTGCCCCCTGAGTCCAAAAAAGTGGTTTCATAATGATGTCTGTCTCTGTGTGTGTGTGTGTGTGTGTGTGTGTCTGGATGTTAACAGAGCTAGAAAAAGCCCCAATGGGCTAATTTTGATGAAATAATGTATGTAGGTCCCAATCCACAATAATTCCAAGCAATTTTTCATTTTTTAGAATTTTTTATTTTTAAGCGTTGTTCACCCCTAAAACCTTCCCAAAACATGAAAAATCTAAATTTCTCAAAAACGTCTCTAACAATTTTGATTAAAATTTTGTGATTTATCTCTTAGTACTGCGTTGTTATTGTCTCATTTAAATAATTTTCTAACTAGGTTAATATATTCATGTTAAGAATTTGTTATTGACGAAATATTGGATTTAATATTATAATAATTTTTTGATGTACCAGACACCCTGAGGTTTTGGTTTTGTCTAAACATTTTTCCACACAAGCTTTGTGAGCTCCTGGAAAGTACCCATTTATTTGCAAAAAGATTGATCAAATAAGGGATTTGTCTATTATCTATTCAGTATTTCAGCATCATCCTGGGTATGCCTAACCCCATTCATAGAAAAACTTAACTACCCCTCATTCACAGAATGCTTGCATTTAGTTTGGATCAAAGTTGGTTCATCTTTGATCCATTATAGCTTGATATGGATTCAAAATATTAAAAACTAGATCAAATAGCCCAAGTCATCTTTCATTTAAAACCCCTCCCACTTTTATTGGACTTAAAATAACCTCCGAAAATTGGCGCAGGTGAAACACTGCACGATGAATTTTTGACCCGTGAGACCCCCGATACTGACAGCACCTGTCAGCAGCCGCTGAAACTGCTGGGCCCGCACACTACAGACATATCCAATGGATAGCATGTAATAATTAAAAGGCCTACTTTCCACGGCCACATCTCCTTACTCTCTATCATCTACCTGTGACTTGAATCTTACATGTGCTGAAGTGCAGCAGACTTTCTATATCCAAAGTGTTTTATACCAAAATACTAGATATTATTTCTCGCCCTCAGTATGCTTGTTAACAATGGGAAACGTAGTTTCAGTAACATCTACTAGGACTGACCCTTTAGCCCCCTCTTAACCAACAATTTTCAGAGATATTGGCTTTAAGTATTTTTTCCATGTTATTCTTATGGGAAAAAACTAAATTTCAACCACCATTATCTGCTAAGACATTAGAATTAAGGGTACATATTAAATTGTAAAGTTGTCTTAAAATTAGGTGTAGAATCCAAACATGTCATAAAAAGTGGGAGTTTATATTAAAAATTAGTGACTTCCGGTCTGGAAAGATGACTTCTGGTACACCCTGTACATTGAAATTACTGTCAATCGATAAAGCGTAACTGGTTTACATATAATGGCACTATAGGTTTTTGTTAAAAAGATTTTCTGTAGATTTAAAAGGGGTGTATAGGTGGTCTGGGACTCCTGGTGTATACCAGCTTAAAAAAGTTACTTCTTTTTAATAAAGTCCTAAATAAATGCAGTCAAAATTTTATTTTTTTATTTTAATAGTTTCCAAGAATTGACAAGATATTTACAAGATATTTTAAATAAGATACTCACCACAATATATAAATAAAGTAAAAAACAAAAATGTTTTGAAAATATATTGTTTGTTAACATTTTAGCTATGTAACTCAAACTATCTCATGTTTAGAAAGAAAAAAGATCAATTGATTAAGTAATAAAAAGAGCTACCGGTTGAAGCATATTAATGACAATAGACCAAATCACAGACAATAACTGATAAAGTTGTTTAATTTGTTATGCTACACCTTTATGGCCTAATTAAAACTATTGTTTGATTTTAAGTCACACAATTTTATTCAATTCTTGTAGTATGGTTGGATGAAAAATAATTTTGGGTATAAAATATTCTACATAAAGTGCAATCGACAAGTTGACATTGACAGTTGACACTGAGTTGGCAGCACTGATTATGGCTACTCGGACAGCCGCAGCCAAGATTAGGGACCACTCGGAGGGGAGGGGGGGGGAGGGCGGGGCCAAGCATAAGAACGGGTTGTGTTATATTGTGTGAGTGCAGTTTGCTTATGCATATGACTTAACAAGAGCAATGGGAAGCCGTAGGAAGCCGCCCTCGTGGCCCAGGTTGGCCGCGATGAATTATATAGAGACACCATCGTTGACGATTTTGGATTTATTTCGATACAGTCTGTTTCAACCTGCAACTTATGACCTATATACAATTGTCATTCTGTTAACTGCATGATAATAAAAATCTAGAGATATTTATTTTTATAATTTAGTAAATTTGTTTGGGAGGGATGGAATTTTCTCAGAGAGGAACCACAAAATTAACCACCTCTGGGCAAAATTAACCAGTGGGCTCTACCATACACAGATACACGTATACAGGCCGCCTGGGGTGCCGAAGCGTGAACGGCAACCGTCGCCAGCTACACACAAATTCTGCTCGTCTCTAATTTTTAACAATAATTGTATTTCCATTTTGAGCTGTTAAAACACTGATGTTCACCTGGAGATCCCCAATAACTTTAATCATAACCTCCTCTAATACGTGAAGTATTACAGGTATTAAAAGTGGCTATATACTTCTGTACTATAGAAAATAATCTAATTCGATTGTATAGTATAGTTAAACATGTTCACAGTACTGAGATCTGATAACTTTATTCCATTAATCGATTTTTATCAGGGTTGATTTTGTAAATGGGGCCAGGGGCACAAGAGATTTGTTAGGGGAGCAAGCAAAAGAAAAGTTTTTAAATTTCATGCCAATGGAATGCTTCCCACTACCGATTATCACTCTTGACTCATTACTGCCACTGCCTGTATCCCACGTGTTGCTACTAGATATTGTTGGCAATGTTGACTTTCTTTGTCAGTTCAATCATGTGAGACACAATGTCTCACCCCTTTTGGTTTGTGAATAACTTTATTAACAAGTTTCTATTAACTATTTTAATATGATTGTATGTATGCCCTGTTTAATTGTTTATCATAAATTGTACAAACCATAAAATCACGCTTGTTTTGTGAAATGAGTAAGCAACCAATTGGCAGTGGTTTACATACTTACCATACAATGCTGGTCCTTTTATTTATCAAACATTATAACTCAGCAATAACACTAATATAACACAACATAAGACTACAAAGTTAGTTCACTCATTGTTACTTTGCAAATGTGTGAGTCAAATTTTTAAATGGCTGAGACATTACGATATTTTTATTTGGTGATTTATATCTGCGAGGGGGAGGGTTGCAAATAACTCTTGGGCCTATAGTGTGTCACGTACAAACCACAGGTGTAATTTTCATACCAATTATAAATCATGTAAAATTATTTCTTTGAAATTTTTGTGATTTTTTTGTTTGCCTAAACAGGTTGTTGGAAATGATTTGCCAGTGTGAAAGCGGCTTAAAACTAAAACACAGATAAGTGCCTCAAAATTGATGGGCAAACATTCTTTAATATATTTATACAGTGTGGTTAAAAAGTCCCGGAACGGTGAAATATATTTTTTACCATTATAGATGAAGTAATGAAACTTGGTATACCAATAATAGCCATAAATATATACTCTTTTAAGCTATTATAACTTTTTTATCCCTTAAGGGGGATGGCCCACGAGGAGTCAGTCAAAATTCTTAAATAGCAGCATAGGTCAAATTTGGTATCAAATTAAAGTTCTCACTTAGCAGAGTACAATGCCGCAAACCAGACTTCAAACGGATGACCGAGACCAAAATGGCCGGCATACAAAGTTTCCATTAAGATTATATGGGTAAAACTTAAAAACGCAATAACTTTCTTAATACCCAACCTTTTGACGTTGGGTTTGTGGCTCATTACTCCAAATGCAAAGACGTTTAAAATGGTGTATAATGTGACATGGGCCGAAGAAGTTTTAATTTACACTTCCTTTAAGGGATGTCTCTCCTGGAAGTCTTACAGAAATATGCTTTGACCCTTGTCACATCATACATAGTTTCAAACGTCTTTGCATTTGGAGTAATAAGCTACAAACCCGACGTCAAAATATTGAGTATTAAGAAAGTTATTGCATTTTTAAGTTTTACCCATATAATCTTAATGGAAACTTTGTATGCCTGCCATTTCGGTCTCGGTCATCCGTTTGAAGTATGGTTTGCGGCATTGTACTCTGCTAAGTGAGACCTTTAATTTGATACCAAATTTGACCTATGCTGCTATTTAAGAATTTTGACTGACTCCTTGTGGGCCATCCCCCTTAAGGGATAAAAAGGTTATAATAGCTTAAAAGAGTAGATATTTATGGCTATTATTGGTATACCAAGTTTCATTACTTCGTCTATAATGGTAAAAAATATATTTCACCGTTCCGGGACTTTTCAACCACACTGTATATAAATTTAAGGTTTAATATATTCATTAGTTTGATTAAACATATAAAGTTAGTACATGATCTACCTAACTTGTAGAGTATTAAATAACCCAGGAAGTTAGTTATGTTAATTTATCAGAATTTGAACAAAGAGAGAACGTATGCAGAATTAATTAATCAGCTTGCACAACCCTGTAGACTTGACAGACACTGGCTGCTGCAAGGCTGAAGAGAAAGTGTGAACATGGGCCTCATCATCATCTATGCTTTCATTATTTGTTCACTTTTTGTAAATACAGCAATATTCATTGAGAATAAGAACCTTATAGAAAAAGGTGAGGTTAGTTATGTTGCGGACTGTGGTTTTCTTCAACTCCATTAACACATTTTAGCAGTTAAATTAGTTCTTAATTGTTTCCAGATTAGGGAAAAAGGGACTTTCAGAATGTGGTAAGTCTCATCATAAACCTCAAGTCATAATATTACTTAAATTTGATTTATATCCATTAAATCTGTGGAAAAACTTCATACAAAGCAACTAAAAAATACCACATTTCTAGGACATTGTTCATCACTTTTATGCAGTATTGTATACCGTGTAGTGCTAATTTAATGAAGTACACTTGTAGTCATAGATCCACGGCGTTGCTATGATGGTCTCGGATGTTTTGGACTGGAGTACCCATGGGTTTCTGCGGAGAGACCTCTTGCGCGCCTGCCTGATCGCCCAGAGGAAATCGGAACTACTTTCTATCTGAGTACAAGGTAATATTTGGCCAATCAATATTACTGAAAAAAATGGAAGGAAAATTTAATATGGAAGCAAATTCTAACTCTAATTCCTAATGTATGATATTTTTGTATAAAATAAATAACTATTATGTTTAATCAATAAACAATCACAATTGTCATGTGATTCTTTCAATGTGCTATGTTTCCCTTAGATGACACTAAGAACGGGGCCTACGAAAACTAACGGGCCTGCATACATTTTTGGTCACGTGACCAGATGCGGCCGAATTTCAGCTGTCATCTCCATTTGAAAGCATTGCAATAGCCTGACTTGGCATCCGTTTTTATGTGTATTTTTAAATACAAGTAAATGGAGTCAAAAGTGTTGCATATCCTTCTAATCCTCATTAAATTACAAATTGAATGATACTAATAACGTTCCGCTTTGCAAAACTTAAAACTCACTTTTTAGGTAAAAAAAACTTGAATTTCTCACACTGTAGGTAGGATGCATTGACTTTTTTGTAAACAGATTTCTTCCAATGCTTTTGAAGATATTTTTAGGAATAAGACATGAAATAAACGTCTTAAACCAGTAGTTTGCCAGTTAGAACTTTTATTTTTGATAAAACAAATTAAATTGTACCTTTTCGGTTCTAAAAATTTATTATTTGCAACGAAATATACTTTTATGGAAACAGCTGATGAAAAGTGCAAACAAATTAAACTATAAAAAATTAAATTAAGTTTTGACTTTATCTCGTAGTAAAAAATATCAGGAAAATTGTTAACTTTACAGTAATGGTAACATTTTGTTCCTTATTTAATCTAGATTAGAATATATAAGTCTTGTCTAATAACCTATTATCTAATTCCTAAGAGGTGGGAAATAAGTGAAGGATATCACGTTTTCACAATGTTATCTTATGGAAACTTGTGCAGCAGATCGGCCGCAAATAGTCACATGACTTTGGTGGTGGGGGGAAATATGCAGGCCCGTTAGTTTTCGTAGGCCCCGCTTAGAAGCATCTGCCCATCCAATAACTCCAAAATAATCAAAATCAGATATTCTATATTATTCATATTCTTAGAGATCAGAGTAAAGGTCAAGTTAGTGTTTGTGTTATAATTGTGTAATCCCCACAAAAAAGAAAATAGCATTCATTTGATGAATTTGAAGAGACAATTATAAAGCAGTAAGTATAAAAAGTAGAGAAGGACACAGCATTATTTGTCTATAATAGCCTATCGCAATTAAGTTAACAGGAAGTTTATGCACATATTATTTAAACCTAATACCTGAGTTTATAATGTTTTCCACAGGTTGTTTCGAGGTGCCCTCAGACAGCGAGTGCCAACAAAGCCAGAAATCTCTCTGGGGGGTTTGGACTGGGACAGCCGTCGGTGGACTGTTGTTCTCACACACGGCTTTCGATCGAACGCCAATGTATCCTGGGTGCGAGAGCTAGAGGCAGCGCTTCTTGATTTAGTAAGTTTACTAACAATAGGAGGAATCCCATTGTTATTCGTGTTAGTAGGAGATACCTTATAAATGAAATAATAATTAGCTAAAGGAGACAGTGTTACAGCAATATGTGTAGTAAATCTTTTGACTGTTTGAGAAAAATATTCTTGTTTTCATCCATAGTTCTTGAAATTATGCACTGATTACTCTCCTTTTGTCATATTATTATGTTGAATGACATACATAATTATCAAAAGCTGTTAATTAAGTTGAGACCAATGAATTCGGGATCAGTAGAGGATGGTATATTGATAGGGGTCAGGGAGGGGGGGGGGGGGAACATAAAAGATATAAAGATATTTCCAAGTTTATTTTTCTTTATTCATTTATTAGTTTAGTTGCCCTATATAATTATTTATAGGGTTAGATCATATCATATCAAATAATCATTATGGACAATTTATAGTTTATAATTAAAACTAAATGAATCTAATAATAAAATCTCCAATTTTGTAATAACATTTTCTACTAATTTTTCTTTCAAATCAATACTTAATACGCTAAGGGGGTTTTTTTTGTGTGTAGATCAATCCTCCTACAATTTCAACCGATTTTAAAGTTTTTGATGTCGTTGGATAGGGCTTGGTCTGTAGTTGTTTTCGCCAAAAAATTATGAAAGTCGGACTTAAAATAAAGTTGCTATACACAAATTAAATTTGAAATTTTCTCATTAGAAAAACATTGGGATTGGGTTGAGAATTTAAAAAATCTGTTAATGTACAGCTGTAAATACGTTTTTTTCCGATTACTACTGATATTCACAATATTGGATTGGTCGGATGTCGTTGATTTACAACTAAATATAACTTTTGTAGTGTATCAAAAGTAAATGCTCGATTTTGAGCAACACATAGACTATTTCTTCTTAAATGTTTTATTACTTTTAATTTCTCTGAGTTCTTCTGATAGATTATTGTAAATTTTGATCCTCATGCACTTTTAGTAAAAAGTGGTGTTGCATCTATATTTTTCATATTTGCCTTATATTATTAGCCTATGCAGTAGTATCATCTGCGAATAATATAATTTTACCTTCATTAGGAAAATGCCTATTTATTTATGTATAATATAAACAAAACAAAGGTGTCCAAGAACTGTTCCTTGCGGCACACCTATATTAACGGTTAGTTGGCATTGACTTCACTGGATAATCATTCCTCTTAATTTCAGCATAAATTTGCCTGTTGTCTGTAAATTATTCTATCCAACTTTCACTTTAATTTGCACCTGCAAGCAACATAGTTTTAATGTTGCAGAGAGACATGAACGTGGTGACATGTGACTGGAGTGGTGGCAGCACTGGACTGCAGTACATCCGGGCGGCTGTCAACACCAGAGTGGTGGGGGCTCAAGTTGCCAGGTCAGCTATACGGTGTTATCAAACTTCATAAAAAACAAAGCAGAGAATGATTTTGCTAAAAACTTAGAAACATATTTTTTTAATTAATTATTTCTTTTGAAATCAAATGGCTTATATGAAAACATAGCTATAGTAGGATTCACGAAAATAGTCCGATGAGAGTCGATACATTGTTGCCAAATTTATTCTGAAACACATTTTTACACTGTATAACACATGGTAAACATAGCCACAAATGACAACATTGCAGGGCGAGAGGGGGTGAGGGGGGACTCAGCTGTTTAAATTTCCATCGGACTATTTTCGTGCATCTTACTATAACAAATGCCTCTGCAGATGGATGATCCAGATCTTCAGTTATTGTGCACAGCTTTAATGCCAAGCTTGATTGTGTTTTGTGTGGAAGACTTCATAGGCTATTCTCCTTAAAAAAATGTTTGTCCATTATTGGTTATAAAATAAGATGTGAATTAGTTTGATTTTTTTTATTTAGGTACTCAAATAGGATAAGTTAAAGAAATTTCAATAATAAACATTTCTAAAACTACTGTAAGCTAAATTCTTAAACAATATGCATATATATTTTAAATGTTCTAACTCTGCAATAAAAAATTGTAATGCAGAAGTAAAAAAGTTTTTTATTTAGGTTTCTAAGCTACCTGTTGAAGCACAAGCTTGCGTCGGAGGATCGGATCCACTTGATAGGTCAGAGTCTCGGGGCCCACGCATTGTCCTACGTGTCTGCCAGGATCAAGAACATTGCCAGGCTAACAGGTACAGTACTAAACTGATCATAAAGCTTAGTTATAACATCAAGACTGTACAAACAATCTTCCAGGACAGGACCATGAGAAAAACACATCTAATAAATTGCCTCTCTCCGATACAGTGCTTTTTTCACCTCTTCACTATGTTTCGTTACAAACACTCGGCGGGTTTGTAGTTGTCGCACAGTTTTCCTCGGTCCTCGTCAAGTCTGTGTGTTTATTTTTTTGAGTTTTTGATGGTTTATTCCTAACATTCTTTTTCAACAATGTGTGTTGCAGTCACAGAGGACACATTCCTCGCTTAACCCTAGCTTAGCCCTCGCTTCGTCCTCGCATTGGTCAGTGCTCGCACTAATGTGTACCGGGCCTAATTTAGCTACTTACACTTAAGTTTCTATAAAAACACCAAAGTTCAAAGCTAACATATGCAATTCTAAACTCTAAAGTGGTCCTGGGAACTGATGCTTTTGAGTTTTGGAGCTTTTTTTTGGGGGCAACTGACATTGTTTGGAGATTTTACATTTGTTATACGATTGTACTACAGCCAGTAGGGTAAATGACCTTTCAGTGGTATTACTGCATTTTTCAAATCTATTTTGTACCACACCAGAGTATGAAGGTAAAACCATTGAAAACTCTAATGTTGAATAGCTTATGATAATTCTTCTAATGGCTGACAGTTTAAAGTCATTTCTATCATAGTTGAAGACTATTCTTTTTACTTGAAGAGCTGGTTATTTTCTATTTTCTAGTAAGGCTCTACTCCATAGACCTCACCAGTTTTGTTTACAAACCAAAAACGAACCTCTGAATTTTTACTGTGCCCAGGTCTAGATCCGGCTCAACCCGGTTTCGAGAGGGCTCACCCGATCACCAGGGTAGACCCGACCGATGCCATGTTTGTGGATGTGATACACACCAACGCAGACCACTTCATCACGTGTCTGGGGCTTGGCATCATGACTCCAGTGGGTAAGTTAACTTTCTCTGGGCTCACAACTCAAACTTTTGCAGAGTAATAACTTTTTGGGGGACTCAAAAGTCTAGAGAATTTTATAAATATTTTATGGTTCAGAATTTGTTAAGACATTAATATATACTAGAGATCGCATACTGATCAAAATTCGACAAAAATTTGAGTTGATCTGGGCCAAAGAAGATTACAAATATTTTATAACTGAAACATCTGTTCTTCCTGTTTTTCTATCAGTTGTTTTTACAACAGCTGTCTAATGATTCAATCAACTATCCTTCCTCCATTAGATTAACATTGGAACTTTGAAAGCCTGTGGGGTGTAGCCCTGGAGTCGGATGTGAATTAGAATGGGATTCTGCTCATCTACAGGAGTATACTATCTAAGTATACGCGGATTTCTCCTACGCTGCAGGCAAGCTGAGAAAAAAGGAGGAAACACAACATACTTGCCTTTTAATATATAGATATCCACAGAGGTATTTTAAAAATCCTTTTACCTGCATTGGAAATTATTGTTATATGAGCCATGTGATTTATAAAATATCTCACTTCAACTAAAGTGGGAAGTAAACTATAAAAACCTCTTCATCCTAAATGACATATTACTCTAATGAATACTAAAGAGATCAACTTAATTTTAAACATTTAAAAATATGTGTTCAATTATCTGTCCCATTTACAAGTTACCAATTTTTTGTGTTTCAAGGACATGTTGACTTCTTTGTAAATGGAGGAGAAAAACAGCCAGGCTGTTGGTTAAACAAAGGCATTGTCCTGGAGCAACTAACCACCCTCTCTGTAGCTGTTGTCGGTGAGTGAATAAAAAACTAATGACTTATACTAGGACTCATCACGAAATTGCGAGCTTGGAAATTTTAACAGCTGGAAGCTGATTTACATTAGTCTTACCTAGAGGTGTTGTCAGGTTGTTTTTCTTTATATATATTTTCCTATATTTTCAGTAATTAATAACAGATGCCAATAGCTGGATGAGTCGGCACAAATCGGCAACACTGTTTCTTGGCATACATTTGCAATGCCAACATGAGAAATTTTTTGTCCTTCAGGTGAGCTCGTTCGCTTCGCTCACTCGCGCCAAGTCTGTATTATCCTTTAGTCTTTTTATTTCTAATTTTCCTTCATCTTTACTCAGTGCATGTTATTTAGTTATTATGTTACTATTTAATATATTGGCTATTTAGTGGTTAGAGTTGAATCATTTTATTAAGTCTTTGTTTATATTTGACTGAATTATTTATGTAAACTATTGACATTAGATAACCTCGGTATTAGGAATATTTTGTTTTCATTCATTCTCTGCTTCTTTCTTTACATAGGTCACAGAGAAACAATAAACGCTCGTTAATAAATAAAGATGGGGTGCTTTTCATGTAAATGCCTATATGCGGAAACGAACAATAGTATGTCAAACAATGTTCTACTTTATTGAACGCACAGACAAGTAGAATACAATCATAGCACAAGAGACGACGGTGGCACGGGGGGTGGCGAGACATGGGGGCACGGGGGATTCATGGGTGAAATAGGGTTCATGGAGGGCACAGAGAGCATGGGGAGGAACGGCGGTCATGGGGGCATGGGGGAAGAATGCCTGGCATGTGGACACGGGAGAATGGGGGCACAGGGGCATGGGGGACTCAGGCCCAAGGGGCATAGGGGCAACAAGCTTGGAATCACAAGCTTGGATCACAAGATGGGAACGGGAGGCAAAGGAGAGGCATGGGAAGACACATGTAGTGTGGGGGGCACGGGGGCATGGGGGAATGGAGGTCACTGGGGCCAGGATACAGAAGTGTACAGTAATAATGGGCTAATAAACATTTTCTCATGTTATATTGAACTATTTTGTTTACTTGAATTACGAAATAATCATGTGTTCATGTTTAATGTTTAAACTATTTTTATTGTGTCCGGTAGTATAATAGTGCAATAAATTTTCTTTTTTCCACAAAATAGACCACTTACTCTATTTTAATACAGGAGAGATTATTAATTAGTTACTAATTTCATACTGGCAAAACGTTCAGTCAAGATTTGGTAATATTTTATGAGAAAATCCAACCATGTATTTTCACACTACATACAAAATATAGTAATTGTGCAAGGAGGTGATGAATTGAAACTTAAATTTTGGAGATAACGCTAGCATTATGATTTTTAAGGGGCCTTTGCCCCTACAACCCTCTAGTATTCAATGGATTTATTGATTTCATGTGTGAAAAAAGTTAGTTATATGCAATAGTAGTCTTTAGTCATAAATTTTTGGTTTTACTTAAAAAAATTTATAAATTTATGGAATGATGAAATTGAAAACAAGTAAACATCAACAACAACAACAACAACAAGTAACAAGTAATGTATGTAAAAATTTTTGTGTTATATGTTTTTGTTTTAAATTTTGACGAAGCTGCCTCAGCAGAAAACATGTGTCTGATGATGGCATTGTAATGCTGAAAGGGCTGTAACGATTTAGTTATGTACAACATTGGAGCTGTTTGACGAAAAGGTAAATACTTATTTAGTTTAATTACGGTTCCAGTGCTAAACAACAAGGATTTCAAGTAACAATAAGTTATCAAATTAATTAAATAAATAATACTGACATTTGCTTCTTTTCAATTTATCAGCTTATATGTTTATTTTGAAGTTGAATATCACTTTGGGGAAGAAGTACATGCATCAAAACAATGAATACAAAGTGACACTGTACAATCAACTTGGTATCCCCTCTTAATAACTTTATGTGAACTCCAAAACTTTAATTTGAAATCCTAGTTATAGAGAGTCATACTTACTATAGCAATTTAAAACTACTTGAACAATATTTCAGAACAGTTGGCAGATATAATAGGATGCAGTCACCATAGAGCTTGTGCTTATTACATTGAAGCTCTCAAGACAAACTGCTCTTTTTGGGGGAAGCGGATGACACTGTCATCGTAAGTATCAATTTTAAAAACCACAGATTTGTTTTGTAAATTAATTATAAAGTAACAGGGTATGAAATATAAAAAATGACATTAATGAATTAGTATAATGATTTATGTCGCAGAGGGGTGGCAGTGAGGAATTGTTCGCCGGATTCTTGTCAACAGATGGGCCGCTACACAAGCGTGTTCTCTACTCGGGGCACCTTCGCGGTCACCACCAACAGTCGTCCTCCCTACTGCAGTGAGTTGATGGATTATGTCTTCTGATATCAGACCACAATATACAGTATATTAAACATTAAAAATCAAAAGAACGACATTTACCAGCTTAAAAAAGTTTAAGCCGCGTCCGCACTGGACGAACATGTTCGCCGAACAAAGTTCTTCCAAACATTTGTTTGTTCGTTGCTAACCTTTTAGAATGTAAATCATATGGCCGGTTAATTGTTCGTTAAGAATGTTTGTTGATTTTTGTGTTCGCTGAACAAGTCCGCCACGAATGTTCGCCCAGTGCGGACACGGCTTTACATTTTGGTTAAATACACCTAATCAAAACTTATGATATAATTCAAGTTTAACCACTAAGTCATGTACCATTAAGGTTTACCCCTATACCAGCTAAGTTTTGAGAACAGTGTATTTAATTGAAATATAAATTTTTTTAACAGATAAAATGTTGTTCTTTTGATTTTTTTGTTTAAAATATCATAGCTGATTAGTATCACTGTTATTCAGATATATGTACACCAATATACAGATGCATATAAAACACACAATATCAAACATAAGAAATTGTTGTGAATTTTATTTTGATTGATTCAACCAAAAGTGCTAGTATTGATATTGTAATTGTAAGATTTCATGTGCTTGCCGACGTCCAATATTTTCGCAACTCCAAACCCTGCTACTCCAATAATTTCAAATTCAAATTTTTTATTTGGATGCTTTTAAACAGCGCAAAAGCCAATTACATAAAAGCATCAATATATATTAATTGAAGGGGTCAGTGGATGAAGGGGGTATGTAACAAAAACCTAGTTTTGAGATATTTGGCCTAAAAGTTTTAATGTTAGAACTTTTTTATTATTGCTTAGAAATGGTTGAAATTTTAGTATTGTACGGCTATATGTCACAGTTTTTCGCTGCAGTAAAAATATATTTGAACTTTATTATTTTTTATATTTTATTAATAAACAAACATACATACCACCTTTTTTCAATAAAAATTATATGAATCGCTTATTGAATGTGGAAGAAGGGGGTAAGTAGCAGTGTGGTTTAAGATGATAAAACCCATGCATACTGCAACACAATACGATTTAATCAGCTTAAAAAAAAGACTTTACATAACTATACTATCATTGAATGTTTTTAAGACTCATATTCATTGATTATGTGCTGGTACTACCAGCGACGATGAATTCAGTGTAGTGGAAGAAAGGTGTATGTAGCATTAGTTTATAATTCAAGTGGATGAAAGAGGTAAGTGCACAGTAAAAGTGTAACATACCACTTTCTTCCACTACAATATTATTTATTAGTGTGCACATACCTCCTTTATCCTATTGCTATCTCCATAGCAACAGGAGTTATTACAGCAACACAAAATTTACTTGTCCTGAGTGTTGCGTATAACCCCCCCCCCTGCTGGTTTTAAGTTTCTGCAGCAAAAAGTGGAACAAAGAATGACAATATTATAAAGCAGAAATGCTTGTACTTTGGGTCGGTTTCGTTTTCTTATTCATAACTCAAAAGTTAGTGATGTTTTATAATTGTTTTCAAGAATAAAGCGTGTTAATCCTTGTGAAATTAATTTAAGAACTTTATCTTAATATTTACGATTTTTAAGTTATTTATAGAAAAATTTTATTCATTGTATCTTTATTTCTGAATAAAGTACATACAATTTGTACATCTCAGTCGTCATGATAATTACAAACTTAGAATTAAAAGAAAAGAAAATATTCTTAATTAAATAAATAAATTAACATTCTGGGTATTCTAAAAGGTGTTCAGGAACTCCTGCACGGTATAAAACTCCCCTTCATTTAGAAATCCCCTTCCCAGTCAGCACACAATGTGAAAATCACGTTTTTTTCACCTAAAAAAAAGGTGAAAACGTAAAAGTAAAAAATAATACGTTTTTTTCACGTGAAAATAACGTAAAAATGTGAAAGTAAAAAAAACGTGAAATTTAAAACGTGATTTTCACCAAAATTTTTTTACCTTTTTTTACTTAATGTTTTAAAGGTAAAAATTAAGTGAAACAAAAACGTCATTTTCACGTCTTTTTTTCACGTTATTTTAACGTGAAATTGAGTGCGCTTTTCACATTTTAATCACGTTATAATAACGTGATTTTCACCTTTTTTTCAACGTGAAAATAACGTTAAAAGTAAAATTTAAAACGTTATTTTCACGTAAAAATAACGTTTTTGTGCTATCTGGGTATGCCGCCATCAAGATCCAAAAATAATGTTTTTGATCTGAGACGAAACGCGAATAAAATCAATTTTTAAAATATACTCAACAAAAACCATGAGCACAGATACACCGAGCCATCTGTTCTCAAGTACAAGGAAGGTTGAGTATTAAATGTATAAATAGTAAATTAAATCCACCTGAAGTACAGCAGAAGTGGCCGAGAGGGTAAAGGCGCTAGGACAGTGATAGAAAGGTTGAGGGTTCAAATCCAGGTGGAGGTAAGAAATTTTTGATTGACTTTATTTACATTTTTTTAATGTGTTGGTTAGAAAAAAAGCATTCATTTACAAATTTTTGAAAAAAATTTGTAAAATGTTCAGTAAAACATAAGTTAAAAAGGTAAAAATTAAGTGAAACAAAAACGTTATATTCACGTAGTATTTTTACGTTTTTTTAACGTAAAAAAGTGTGACACTCGCACGTTATAATCACGTGAAAAAAACGTTATAAATCCGTTTCTTGACGTAATAATAACGTCAAAAATGTTAAAAGGAAACGTTATTTTCACGTCTTTTTTACGTTTATGTGCTATCTGGGTTAATAACTTTTTAAACCTTTTAGGCTCCAGCCCATAGCACCTCTTTAACTCTGTCGGAAGACTATTGAAAAAGTGTGGACCAGTGAAATCAAGATTCCTCTCAGTGAGGGTAAGGCGATGACTGGGAGTGCGCAAGTCACTTCCGTGCCTAGTTGGGTAGCGGTGATTCTCTCCTACAGTTGGGATTGCCTTCAAATTCGTTATTGAAGACACAATTGATCTGTATATAAAAATTGAAGGCAAAGTGAGGAGATTGAGGGCTCGAAAAATCCCTCTACATGACTGCAGAGGGGGTAGGCCACAAATGATTCTCACAGCTCTCTTTTGCACCAGGAAGACTTTATGTGCATGTGGAGAGCCGCCCCAGACCTCAATTCCATAGGTCATAGTCGAAAGGAAATAACCATAGTAAACCATGAGTAACGCACTGGGATCCAGAAGAGGTTGCAGTGCCCTGAGAGCATAACAAATACGGCTTAACTGGCTACAAAGCCGGGAAATATGACAAGACCAAGACAGACCACTATCCACTGTTAAACCCAAAAACTTCACTGAGGTGTACCTTGGACCACCTTAACTGTACTTTGGGCCACTCCGTAGTACCTTGGGCCATTTTGGGCCACAATGTAATTTGTCACAGGACAGTGGAAAAAATCAAATAACAAAGTTTATTTAACATTAAATACAAGTACATTCATATATTAGACATCTAAAATAAAAAAAAAAAAACTTGTAAGAAATTATACATTGTACCTTGGGCCGGCCCAAGGTACAAGGTGTGTGTTTGTGTTTGTGACCCATGGTACAATGATGGTAGAAACATATTTAGGTCAAGTCATCTCGACAAATAGTTTGTCTAGAAAAGTAATCATGTCATATTAAGTCTAAAAGGACCGTCTCTGTGAATCAAGTATTAAGGGCCGGTTTCTCGAAGCAAGTTTAAACCCAAAATCAAGTTTAAAAAAAAATTGTCCATATGATTAACATTGAGTTAAACTAAGTTTAAGTTAAACGTGTTTGGAGAAACCTACCCTAAGTATTCATAATAAATTTACTTTAAGAATAATGAAGCCGCAACTAATTCCAAAAATATTTACTTTTGCACTAGAAAAACATACTTTCACTCATGTCTAGACAGCAACTAGAATAATTAGACCTTGGAGTGTCAGCTGAGACAGGTATGCCACTACACTGCTACCTTAAACATGGAAATTCTATGCTTGGAGAGGGAAATACTCGAGCTGTCCCAAAGTACATTGTGGAACAAGATACAAGCATTTCCCCAACACCTTTATGAATATGATTGCAATTAATTGAGACATTGACTGTATGCCTACTGTTATCAAATTAAATTATAAAAATAAATAATTAATACTAGTTTTCTTATGGATTTAGTAATACTCATCTTATAAATCTAAGTATATGTTTGAAATTCCAGGGAGAGAACCCAAAACTGATTATTTAATGACTTATCACCGGATCGGAAGGATGAAACAGCACAAACTGGAAGAAGACAAGTATGGAGGAATATAAAAATAAATTCAGTCGTAAAGTGTTGATTTTTATATTGTTGTCCAACTTAAAGAGTCATCTTCAGCTTTGCTAAAGCACTTAAAACATTCCTCTGCATTCCCTTGCTTCGGACGGTGTTTTTTAATATTTAGGTCTACAGTTAAAAACATGTTTTCCTGTGGATTAAGGTTGGATCTAGGTCCATCATATCTGATAAATCAGTAAAAATAAATTGTATTAGTACAAACAAACTGAAAAGAAAGGTCAATTGAGTTACTTTTTAATTACCTACATCACTGAGAGTTATATTTTTACATTTTTAAACTTTCACGGTGTGAGAAGCCTAATTTAAATATTCAAATAAATTATAATTCAATAAAGGTATTAAAGGTATAATCACTAAACCAAGTATCGAAAAACATTGGTTGAAAAACGGCATCCAAAAGAGGGGAATACAAAACAATGATTTTCTCAAAAACTGTATAGTTTACATTGCTGACTGAACTATTAGCCCAAAGGTGAAGATAACTCTTAAGAGTCATCTTCAGGCTCAACTTTTATTAATTTTATACCGTACATATCAATAATTTTTAATAGACACTTCATAATGATATATGTTGATCATGGTTATTTTTATGCCAATCACTAAACACAGCTTTGGGTTTTCGTTAATAAGCTGTGTTCTGTTTTTGACAGTCATACCTCATACAGGAACACTTTTGTTTAAAACATCAAAAACTTTTACCCAAAGTCTTGGATTTGAATGAGTGTGGTATATCACAAAGGATTTTTGGTGGTTCTCAGTAGCAGTAACATCCATCCCTGGTGTGTTTGACTATCCATGGCAGGTAGGAGTTGACTCGGGTGTATACTCCTGGACGGTTTGGTCTAGCACAGCCAATGCCCCATGACACAATACCTGAAAAGTGTTTGCTTTTTAGTTGCCTAGTTTATTTATTACAAGTATGGGACTGAAAGTAGCATTTTTAAGTGTGCTTAAGTTTGTTGTGTGAGGCGAAGCCCCAGCACAGGAACATTGAATTTCACATGCGAGGCGAATCCAAGCATGTGAGAGTCAGTTTCACATACTAGGCTAAGCAAGTATCCACGGGAATAATTGAAGCAAGTGCTAAAAAATCACTTATGGTATATGAAACGGTATAAACAGCTAATTTAAATTATAAAAATAAATGGCAAAGAACCGCTAGTGCACGTAGTGGGCAGATGGAGAATTGATTGCGAGCAAGGAAAATCAGCTGATTGTTTTTCTATCACTCTAAGAGCTTTGGAAACAGTTATTTTCTTTGAGCTGTCATTGAAAACAGCTACTTTTTATAAGGAGCGATGAAAATCTATTTTGTTGATATACTCTCTCTCTGATTCTCTGATATTGTATAGATATACTGATTTATTTAATTTGGCTGTTTGACCAGAGTTTGGCAATAGTTTATGACATTAGGCACCCATATGAATGGATATGGTTTAAATGGGGTTGGACCAGAGTCCAGCAGTAAATTTTGGCGAAAGCCCTAAACTCTATATAGGCTGCTCAAATCTATTTAGGCCTTGGATAGTGCTGATAGCCCGGTTTAATTTGATATTGACTATTGACCCAAATAGCTTATTTTCTAATTTGAAATTTTTTCATAAAATTGCATTGAAAAAAATTTAAACAAAGAAAAAAATATGTATAATACTGAATGTTGTGTAGTCATACCTGCTTGAAACATTCGTCCTTGCCAATCTTCAATTATTAAAGATCCACCGCTATCACCCTGAAAAATGTTTTAGAACAACATACATTAATCAACATATAAAAAGATTCATGACATAGAAGAAATGTACACAGCATACTTTTGTTGATGTGGCCTATTTGATATCTGACCTTTTCATTCTCGTAAAAATTCAAATACATTTCTAATACAAAGTAAATAAAAAGTGAAATTGAAGGGCACCTTGGGGAGGGGTCTTTTCCAGCAGTTTCTGGTCTACCTGGAAACTGTTTAACCAGACGGTCCTTGACTGGTGGACTTAGTGATTTGGGGATCATGGGTGATGTTCAGAGGCTGAGTGTTCCTGTTTTTATCCTGGAGCAAAGACTGCCCATGTGCTACACCTATTCCATACTAAAATCTCTTTTCTATGGTAACTGTATTTATCTAACATGAACACAACAGTGTACATACACTAAAAAGGAGCCAGATCAGAGAGCCCACCAGGGGCTCAGAGAAACGTAGTTACAGTGATCAAGTTACAGTGATACAGTGATCAATGCAACCTTTTAGGCGAATTTCACCCTTGCTCAAAAATTAAAGAAGGATAATTTCTTACTCAGCCGGATACAGCCAAATATCAGCCATACTTACTCATTTATGATAGAGGAGTGTCTGATTTTGCTGATTATCCAGTGTTACCTCTAATTCTCCCATACAAAACGTTTGTTCAACCTAGACCAAGGAAAAGCCTCTCTAAACTCTGACCTAAACAATCAAATTCCCGTTAGCGATGCCTGTGGAGTGTGTGTTTTACACTCACCTGGCATGTGTCGCGACCACCCTCCATGAGGCCGGCACACATCATGTTGTCCGTGACCTTGTCGGCACTGTAGCCCGGCTGTTGGTGACAGGCTGAGTTGGACATCACGGCTACATGAGTCTCCAGTAGCTCCATCGACGCCGGCCCTCCCTCCTTGGTGTGGCCCCATCCCGTCACCCGGCCCAGCCCACCTGAGAACTGGTCTCCTGCAGCAACAATGCAATGTCTCAGGGGGATGATGTTGTTTGTGTAATCCATTTCCTCTGAGAACTAGTTTGATGCAACAGTATGTTTAATATGTCTGGAGGGTTAATGTTGTTGATGTGATAACAGTTCCTCAAGAATTTACATGATTAAAACCAATCTACGTCACATAAAACGCTAATTCTAAATATGATTGTTAGTGTGATTCAAATTATATATTAATATTGCAACAAAGCAAAAACCTAAGCTTTCTAAATGCTTAGTACAAGTTTTATAAATGTGAAAGCTGTGTTTCTGTTATTTTTTATATAAAACTACAAAATGAGTATGGGTGTGTTTATAATATAACCTCTACAATAATGCTTTTCCTTTATGAACAGTTCTGCCAATAGGTATCTCAATTCCTTTGTGTTTGATATCTGGTAGTTGAGTTTGATTAAAAAACATACTATGGTTCTATGGAATTAAAGCTTACACTGTTTCTTATGAACAACCCTCATAACTTATCGTTTCTCAGGAAGTATTAAAACCTCTTAATGTCGTGTTGCAGACTTCCAGTCTACCTTTGGAGTTCTAATCAGGCAAGTGTTGGTAGAAAGGATAGTGAATACATACTACTGTAATTGTACTTATTTATTGTCTGATGAGTTAAATATTTAGACTGCATATGAGGCAGTTCATGAATGCTGTAAGGTACCACTTATCCCCACATTTATTGTTAGGTGACCCATCTAAGTTTAAGATTCATTCAATTGGTCTTTAAATCTGATTTTTTTTAGAATTTGTTTAAAATTTTCAATAGACTTCTATTTGATTAGCCGGAAACTATTCCGGTATTAGTGTACCTGCAGGAGGCAGGCAGACGGGGGCTACGTCTGGCCGGAACCTGAGCCTCCGGTCAAGTCTCAGCAGTGCGATGTCGTTGTCGTACTGCGTGCCCTGACTGAACCTCTCATGAACCACGACCCTGGAGACCAGCCGAGTCTCCACCATCGTCTCCTCCATGGTAGCCTTGTTGTGTTCCGCCACTACCACCTTCAGCTCTGTGTTCTTCCTCGAACTGCTCCAACAACATTGATGTGAAATGTCGGTTGAACATTCTTTTTTATTCCATTGTAATATTTTATCAAAAGAAGTTAAAAACCTAGTTTGTGAAGAAATTCCCTTACAGCATTCATCTGTAGTAATTTATGAAATCTATGTTTCTAGAAATTTTATCTAAGACTGCCAAGCACTAAGTAATCTTTGTCAATACTAGGCGAATATATAATGTTAGTTATTCAGAAATTCACTTACAGAATTCATCTGTAGTAATTTATGAAATCTATGTTTCTAGAAATTTTATCTAAGACTGCCAAGCACTAAGTAATCTTTGTCAATACTAGGCGAATATATAATGTTAGTTACTCAGTTCCAGATTAAAGTACTTGCCAAGTAACAAACTATGTCAACAAATAGTGTCAGTAAGAAATAAAATTTTATTGATTTCTCTAATATGAACAACATAGAATCAGTCAAAGTAAGGTTATGAGCTCGTTAAAGTGGTTTTTGTTTAAGTTGTTGAGTTGAATAATTAAATAAATTTAGAGATCACAGACTGATCAAAATTTCACAACAGTGTCAGTTGATCTAGACTTATTTTACTATTAAAAATATTTCATAACGGAAACATCTGATCTTCCTGATTTTCTAGCATTTTTTATTACAAAATCTGACTTGTGATTCAATAAACCACCCTTCCATAGAAACTTTGAAAGCCTACAGGAAAGGATTTGGTTGTCATGGTATGCATGGATACATACAATCTGAGAGAAAAAAGTAAAAGCAACCCCATGTCTATTAATATATATATATACTATAAATCACCGCCTGATCGAAATTCGACCAAAAATGCAGTTGTTCTGGACCAAATAGTTTAAAAAGTATTTTATAACTGAAAGAAAATTAATAAATTTTTCCCTATTTTGTTATAATTTGTTACAACACTAAGAGATATCTAGCAATTCAATCAATTACCCTTCTTTCATAAGATAAACGAAACTTTTAAAGTCTGTAGGGCATAGCCCTGGGGGTCAATGTGAATTGTATTGTGATTCTGCTCATCTACATGACAGTTCCTTTCAGTATACTCATATTTCTCCTACAATGCACACAAGGTGAGTAAAAAGGAAGAAAAGAATCATGCTTGTCTGGTGATGTTTGGATAAAATGCAAAATATTGTTTTTGAGACGTTTCAAAACCCCATGTTTTTCTTGTTGTATTCATCGTGGAATCCATGAAAAAAATGGTCTTTGTCCTAAACTCCCTCCGGGAAAAGAAAGTACTTTATCATACAGTGTAAGGTGTACGGTATGCAACAATGTCGGCTGACCTGACACAGTGGGCCGCAGTGAGGATGTAGAGGTCACTGATGATGGAGCCCCCACAGAAGAACTGTCCACGGATGGTGAGCGCCACCACCCACGGGTACTCGTTCACCCGCGTTGGCCACCCACCCACGATGCGCTGCATACGGTTGGGCACCCCACAGGCTGCGCATTACATTGGTAAACATTGTTATGTTGGTGTTACATTGGTTATGAAGGTCTAACACTAACACTGTTGCTACTAAATTATTTTTACAACTGCTTTCTTCAAGAATCAAGAATTGGTTTTCTTGGAAAATAATTCTATATTAAACTTTTGGTAATTTTCAAAATTTGATCCTGCATTGGAAAGAGAGAAAAGGAGCCATGACATATTTAACAGTATATATAAAAAAATTACAGTAGCGTCCACAAAATCAGGCAGGTGACTGAAAACGCGATGTTGTCACATTGAACCAAAAGATGAAAGAGATTGTCGAAAATTGCGTTTGTTGATGAATAAACTGGCAACACTGATCATCCAGTGTTACCTAGTCTGTATGTTGAATGTGCATTCTTTGAAAATGATCAAAATAAGTATCATCTAATAAAACAGATAAAAACATTGACATAAATATAAAACATATGATTAAATTAATAAACACTGGAAATTTGGCAACGTTGCAAAATCATTCACCCGCCTGATTTCGTGGCTGCGACTATAAGCTTTTGACAAAGTTAAAATAATTTCTATTCACTTCCAGTAACTTCTAATTGACTGTTTCATTTCAAAGCTATGGTCTTGTTAAATAAGTATCAGTTGACATTAACCATGTAACTGATAAAAATCAACTGCCATGAACAATTTTATGAAACATATAATCATAGAAAAACTATAATACACCAAATAAATATGCTTTGGTATAAAATTAACAGCTTTAACAAAATAATGAAATACAAAAAAAAAAAAAAAAAAATATTAAAAAAAAAAAACAACAACAACCATCCAATTTTAGGCATATTTTCGATAGCAAACTGATTATTACCAATCTAGCAACATAGGGAAATAATTGTCACAACATAAAAATTGCAAATGCAACACATCAGCTAGTAAAAACTTAACTGCATTCTGCATTTATTTCTTTATAATTACTAAGTTGATGAGCTGATCGCTCAAATAATTCCTTGATAATCATGGCATTAGTGTTGTTAGTAAGAACTAAATTAAAAAAAACAGTTAAACAAAAGAAAATAATATTATTTTTTCTCACTCAACGATGAATTTAGTTTGAAGTATTGATGATTTATTGATCTTTCAGTGACCAAGATATTCTAAACAGTGGAAATGTATAGCTAGTTTGTATTAAATCGGTTTTCCTGTTACTAAGACTATAAAATAATTTATGAAAATAAGTAAATATAGTGGAATACATAAAGTATGTTTAAGCTACATTACAATATACATAAATAGACTGGTGAGGTTTTACGTTCAAGATAACTTACCGCATGCTTTACATCGCACGTTGTGATAGACTGGGATGTCATTTTCTCCCTTACTTGACGTAGTTTGGTTCTGAAAACAATCTTAACGTTTAGCACCACTCATTAACAAGTTCAAAAGTAAATAATTTACAACTTGACCAGAATATATATTTTTTTCTCTGCATGGTTGTTGCAGGTCTTAATTTAAGTTTTTCTTTTATTGAATCAATGACGTTTTTCTTGTGCCTGTACATAGTTACTTTCTGGAAATAAACGTTCTCCTTCTCATTCTTAAAGTCTTTTGCTGCTATAATTTAATTTGTTTAAATTAAAAGAGATCATTCTATCGGTGTTACCGCTTAATTTGTTGACGATAGTATTACAAAACAAAGCAGTGGGGTTTACTAAAATTATGACAGTTGATTTCATTTCTGAAAAAAATCATAAGGGTCATAGAAAATCTTAAAGCAGACAAACAGTGCTTAATGTTTGTTAGACTTGGAGAAAATATTGAACAGTACATTGAGATGAATATCCTCAGTTCCCCACACTGCATTATAAATAGTTAGACTAATACTCTATGCAAGCAGTTAGGTTACTATCTAGGGAAATATTAAATTACTAGTGGCTCATAGGGGCAAAAGCCCCTAATCATAAAATTAAAATGGCATGCACCATAGCGGATTACCAGTTCTTCACTACGAAAGTTTCTAGAAAATTTTAATTTAAATAGTATTTTAACAATACCGTTTAAACAGACCATCGCCCCCAAAGCACTCTTTAAAATCCTGTACTATTAGGCCACCCGTTTGTAAAAGCTTCATTTTGTCTGGTTTTAAACTTATATCGATCTATGAAAAATAAATTTTAAAAGAAGTCATAATTCCTTTGAGCTATGACGGAATAACATAGACAACATAGACAAACATTGATATAACATAGAAAAGCGCCAATGAGTCAAAAACATGACGGATGTTCTGTACCAATTTAAGAGTCAATCAACTTTCAATACTTTGTATCATACCCCTTTCATTGTCTTTTTGTCCTAAAATTGAATAGATTTTCTTAGCACCTGTCAGATTTTTTATTATTGTTAGTCACCAAATATAAACACAGCGTCTCAAAATAGATCATCTTCACTTACTGTCAATATTCGCCCCTCCTAATCAAAAATCTTGACTTTGTGTAAATAAAGTAGACTTTTTTTAAATCACTATACATGGAGAATCTTTAAAGAAGAATATTTCAAAAGATAGTCCTTCTTATAATTTTCTCATTTTGTTGTACCGGTAATGTTTTAGACCTGCTACATTTCCCCCTAGTATGCAGGACAAACGTCTCTATAACTCTGCAATCTATGAAAATGACCAAAATGTTTCTGGGAAAATTCAGCTAACAGAATACCAGCACTTCGTTGAATGATACACTTTAAGTTTCAGTTAATGTATCATTTTCACTCAACATGATCATTTGACACTTTTCGTCTTAAAATAAAACCAAAACATGTTTTAATGTAATTGCGTTTCTCAAACCACAATTCATCACCCATTGCGTCCCTATTACGATCAGAATGTCTTTTATAATTTGCATACACACTCAGTTATTTTTTTTTACAATCTATATATTAATACGCAAGCATGTTTCATTTCCTCCTTTTTTCTCAGCTCGTGTGCATCGTAGGATAAATCCGCGCATACCGTTAGAAAGGTATAGTCCTGTAGATGAGCAGAATCACATTCTAATTCACATCGGACTCCAGGGCTGTGCCCCACAGGCTTTCAAAGTTCCAATGTTAATCTTATGGAGAAAGGAGAATTGAATGAATCATTAGACAGCTGTTGTAAAAACAAGTGCTAGAAAATTAGGAAGAACAGATGTTTTAGCTCTAAAATGTTTTTAAGCTTTTTGGGGCCAGATCAACTGAAGTTTTGATCGAATTTCGATCAAGAGGCGATCTCTAGTTTAAATTATTGTAACAACAGTAAAAATCAGCAGTCAATTTGTAACAGTTTGTAAGGTTGGTAACGCCCCAAGGTGTATAAATAAAAAAGAAGAGGTGTGTGCATAGCCAGCTGGTGTGACGTAGTTGGGCTCACCGCTAGCGCCGCGAGCGGCAAGCCAACGTATTAAACGTTTGGCTAATTTTATTTTCATGTTGTACTATCATATGATGTACAAATTATTTTTGTGCTTACGATATACAGTTATGCAAAATGAACTGTGCACGTACTTGGAACATACATTCAGTAGGCCCTAACTATTTTCTTGATTTGTTAACTCTTGAATTATTTAATAAATATATTATATATAAACTGTTTTAGACAACATATGCAATTTAAATTTTATGTTTTTCACAAATGACCCAAATTAGCTAGGAGGATAATTTAATTTGAATTAACTATGTATCCTCAAATATTGGTTAAAAAAATTAATCAGCACGATTGTAGAATGAACCATTTTTTGACTACATGAAATGAATAACAAGAATGAAACTTATGACATAAACTAATATATAGCCGATGTTGCTTTAGGCATATTTATGTAACGTTATTTTTGTCATTTTTTCGAGCTGACCCTGCACTCTAATGCTTGAAACGGCCTACAAGAACTCAGAAGATCTAGCATATTCTGATTGATTACTATGACAAAGCAAAGTTGACTCTTAATCACTCATACGCACTCTAATCATACCCATATCCTCTCGCCGTTGTGCCGATGTCAAACTTATCACCTTTAAAAAACTTATTCAAACCCCGTAAATGTCACGTAAATATGATATAATGTTATCGATTTTAGAATTCAACCTTGCTTTTTTAATTTAGGCCTAACCTGTTTTTGAATTCAAGCTGTAGGCTTTTCTATAGCCTATATAATGTAGGCTATATTTATAAACGGGCATATTGAAATAGACCCATGCATGTATAGCCTAATAATCGACAGTTTCTTCATTACCAATAAATGAAATTTGCCTTATGATATGCACCAGGGTTTGTCGCTGACTTAAAATTAAATAGAGTATTAAGTATATACGGACTTTAACGAATGATGTTTTTATATCATTATCTCAAAACAAAAATATCACTATACGCTTTGGATTGTTCTCACTGTGACTACTCTGCAATGGATTCATACCAAGGGAAAACTTGCCAAAATCAAATACTGTAAGCATTTTGTATATAACTCTTCAATATACCGGCCTCGGAGGTTAATAGAATTTTTAAACCTTTTTTGTAACCTCGGAAAATGAAGTTTCTTCGAAAATTGTTAAAGAGTTTCAAGAATAAATCAAGACACATGTATTTGATAAATAAAAAGATTTAAAGATTTAATAATTTAAGTACAGTCCCACTCAACTATACACTTTTAATAATTAAGGTCAATTTGATAAATAAATACTCAAACATTTTCTAAAATAAAAGTATGTAATAAGCTTTTTTTTAATTTTACGAGGATTTTTCTAACGCCGCAGTCACCATCTCAATTTTTTTTTTTTTTTTATTCAGTTCTTTATTCTCCTTGGTTCTTAAGTAACAATAAGCCGTTGGTCCACTTGCATAAAAAGTGCAGGCCTTTTAGACGAGGCTGTAGGACAGTGCGCCAACTTCTATAAAAACTTTGACGAGGGTAAGTTTATGGACCCTCGTGGTGCGGACACTGCGCCAGCTTTCGAGAGAGGTCGGAGAGTCGAAGGGGAAGGAGGGGCGGGAGAACGCTACCCCCCAGCCTAGATCTGGTTCCAAGAAATTTCGACGCTTCGTTGCTCAGTCGAGCACAATAGCTGTATTTGGGATTCCAGTTGCCGCTTGGAGCTTGGTTTTCAATTACGAGTCTAGGCCTATTAAAAGTTCAATGGTGGATTAAAAAACTTTGAAATGAAAATAAAATAACACATAACTAACCTTTTGTATATTAACAATTGTTTCATGTTCAAAATTTTTAATATGTTTTTGGCAACGCATCACTAAATCACCCACCGTACCGTAAAATATGCAACTAGATTGGGTCGTGGCCTCTCTGAGAGATTTATGTACTGATAGGCAAGCACGTTTCTTTTCCTCTTTTTTCTCAGCTTGTGAGCATCTAACCTAACCTAACCTAACCGCATAAAAGCTGAAAAGGAAGTGATCCATATCCTTGCAAATCTCTAATATTCACAAAACCTTAGCCCCGGGTTCCGTGACTCATATCCGTGTCAACTTCCCTTATATTGTTTAGTCACGGGCACGGGGTACTTCTGAGAAACGCATTACACTGGGCCATCCGGCCCCTCTCCCGCTCTCCCAGCGTCGTCCTTTCTCTCCCCCAACCCCAACGCGGGTCTACCTGGCAACTGGCGCAGGCGCCGCGAGATGGATTTTGACATTTTTATGACCCCAACCGATAACGATGAGCTGGCGCAGTGTCCGTTTCCCTTTAGACGAGGATAACTGTCAGTTAATTGCTTATCATCCTACACTAAAAGCCATATCATATATAACATATTCTTATATGAGTTCTGCACATGAAGTGCCTTTAAAACTTCTTTTGGGAACAGCATTAATCAATAACGCATTTTCCAGTTTCCAGCATGCTTTTGAAAACTTCGCCAACGACCCTCTTACTGTTTCAATGAACCGAGCTGTGGCTTTCGTTGAAGTTGAAAAATTCCTCCATTTCTATACCAACGTCCCAAAACTGTTTTGTTCTGTTGGAAAACGTCGACCTATTTTCGCAATATTCTGTATTGACAGGAAATCTGTAAAACTGAATTAATCTGTGTATCACTGTCTCGGGATTTATTTTGCAACCAAACACGGAATAATTTGGCATTGCGGTTAAGAAAACAAAACATTTACTTGACAAAAGTTTCTTTGTAAACACAAAAGTAAACAAAATGATTTTAATGTGTTTCACAGCCACTCGGAGCGCTAGCGGTGAGCCCAACTACGTCACACCAGCTGACTATGCACACACCTGTTCTATTTATTTATGCACCTTGGTAACGCCCCGAGTAGAATTTTTAGTCGCTCAAAGTTGCTCAAAACCACAAAACATAGTATTACCACTCTAGGTATATTTTTGTCATTTGGGTTTTAAAAATTCTTCACTCAATACTATCATCTGGTCTCTCGTTTTAAAATCAAACTGTAAAATATGTTTTAATGTACACAAAGCACACTTTTTTGAATTCCTATACTATTCTTATGGAGAACGATTTACGTGATTTCTCATTTCCTGTTAACATTATGGACACGCCGATAGTTTTCCCTCGTGTATGGCACCGAGACCTTTAATTTGAGACCCCTCCCATCATTCTGCGATTTGTATAACGCTCACAATTTTACTCAAGAAATTTCGCTTACAGAATTATATATATAGATTTGATATTGTTTCTTCTTGGTGGCTTAGTCCACAATTACAAATTTTTTAAATGTCACGAAAGTGTGTTTTTAAATTCACGAAGGGTTAAAAAAAAATCATATGTGAGTCTACCAGCTGGCAACACCGGGACCTCACGGCGATATGGTTCACAGTGTAGATATTCGGTTTGGTTTGGCATTAATCCTTCAAATTGTAATTCATTTATGTTTAAGGTGATATGAAAGATGTAATATTTTTATGAATCAAAGTCCAATTAACAGTAAGGTAAAACACGTGTTAAATTATTTTAGTAAGTTTTAGAAGTATTTAAGTAAGTTATTACTTTTTCTTGAAGTCCAACGATAGGAAAACAATAGTATTTTCCTATACGGTACTTTCGTGTAAGCCTAAAGTAGACCTAAGCACAAAGGATCATGTTTGGTTTATAGATAGGCTAAATATGAAAAAGAAGCGAGATGGGTCGTAATTTTTTAGATCAAACAGTTTATTTATTTAAAGAGTATTCAGTAAAATATGCAGTTAATTTATTTCCCTCATTAGTTTTGATCTTCTACCACTTTCAGGTTGTATGCATTAGTGTTGTATTCGCTGAATTAATCAAATATTTTATGCACCAAAAGAACCGATATAGGCCTTACTGCGTACAAATCAATCCTATATCTGTATGTCTATAACCTGTATCAACAATGTCTGTGGTCACGTAGATAGACTTGCAAAACACCTTGCCTTAAAATTTTTGTTTAAAAAAATTATCGTCTTTGAACAAGATCCCACTTTCTAAGGTTGTTTATTTTGGCTTGATTGAGTCGGTACTCATCCTTTGAGTATCCTCTAGTAAAAGTAATTTAAGTAGGATTTTTGTACTTAAAAAAGAGCAATAAGGTGTATGTTAAAAGTTAAGCCATCAGATTCATATTTTGACTTCCCAGGAACACTTCCCAGTATCTATATACGAAGTAATTAGTTATGTTAAAGAACACAAGCTCATAAGAGCTCATCAGCATTCTCACAATACTAGAAATAGTAGAAATAGTCAGTATCTCATAATTTGAAACTCTTTTAAATTAAACCAGATTACATTGGACTCGAGCTGTTCCACCAACTTACATCCCACACAGCCCACATCAGTAGTATAAAAAATTAAATGTGAGCTCAAAAATTATTTAAATGACCCATGCTTTTATCAACTTCCATTGTACCTTTCCCAAACCGATCTTAGCCTAACCTGAAGAAATCCTATATAGCCTAACAATAGCCCAACCTAACCACCCTCCATATGAATACCCCTGTCTCTTCTGCCGACATAACATGACATGAGAACATTCAAAGAATGCACCGAAGAAAAACTTAAGATTAAGAAAGCTTGACTGGTCTTATGCAAAGTCTACGCAATCAGGACGACGCGAGATAGGCAAGTAAGTAATTAGCCTGTCCCGGTATACTACCTTACCTTGCTCACAGAAGATGACCTCCCCTCCGGGGGGGATGGACAAGCGTCGGCCAGGACCAGGACGACGGCGACGGCGACGGCTAGCACCAGGGGAGCGACGGACCAGCACATCTCACACGCGGGCTCATGGACAACCAATGGACGGCCGAGGGGTGAAAGCGGCCACGGAAATAATTCAACCCCAAATTAGCCCTTCGGCCCAGACTGTACGGTATTGCTGTCATTGTTTGACTGACATAATACCGTTCATTCTTCGACTCCTCGTTTGACCCCCTCCCATTTACCTGCCCCTTTTGTGAAGCATTCAATTCATTGAAGCAATTTACAAAATGGCTTTAGTATTATATTAATTTTTAATAATTATTATTTTGCAATGCATTTGTATTTTGTTTTAACAAAAATATAATAAGTCAGTGTGCGTGACAGTAACATTTTGGGTTAGACTTTATAGGATGCACTAATTCTAAACATTACATTTACCCCCACTATTACAAGAAATGGAGATGAACCACATTGCCTACCGCAAACCATCGATGGATTGGCATCATCTTAGGGACACGATCCCTGCACTTCTTCAGTTTTAGGTTATATTAGACAGCACGGGCAATAAATTAGTTATTACGCTTGCAAAATGAAAAAAAAAATCAGTCAGTTACCTATCACTCTTTCTAACAGACACAGTCACTTTTAGATGTTTCAAAAATGTTTGACATTACCTATTAACGTACCATTTTTCTCAACTTTAACCAAACTTAAAACTGTACCAATTTCATGACTCTTTGGAAAGAGGATAATATTTTTGGCATTGTAAAATAATTTGCCATAGCCAAGACCTCTTAAAGCTTTTTAAAATCTTCTTGAAAAAGTATTTTGGAAAATAAATACATTTTGTGCTATAACTTACTTAAGAAGTTATTTTTATCATGCGTCATAAAACAATCTGTCAAATATCACAAACAACTTCACTACACCTTAAACTTCAATAATATACACTAAAAGTGGCATTTACTATTTACCTCAAGGGCGGATATTGCCGCTAAACATAATTAACCTGTTTCTTTAGAAATAATTTTCATTGTTGGAAATTATCACACACTACACAACTCAAGTTTACATAGCACTATCTCCAAAATAGGGTTTTTTATGTACTCGGGTTATCTTGCCAGTTTAAATTTAAAAATTTTAATCGATCGTTTTTGAAACCTAATATTTTAAACTTTGACATGTTTGTCAATGCAATCAAAGCTCTTCCAGTAGAATTATATCGTATCATGTTGCGTGTTCCCGCAAATTTGGATATCCGGAAGTTTCTGAACAGTCAATGTCAACGTGATGTTGGAAAATGCAAAACCGAAATATTGTGTTATTTGACTGTGGTAAGAAATTTGAAATAGATCCTTTAGAGAAATAAGAAAATCTTTGTTTGCTTTCAAAGTGTTAATCAATGTTAATGATATGGAGTAAGGATAATAATTGGTTGAATTAGACATCTGTTGTAGTAACAACTGCTAGAAAATCAGAAAGAACAGATTATGTTTCTGTTATAAAACATTATTTGTAAACTTCTTGGGTATAGATCAACTGAAATTTCGGTAGAATTTCTACCAGGAGGCGATCTCTAAGGGTTTCGTCTGTTCATCCCTTACATCCTGTTATACAACCTACTTAACAGATTAAGATTGAGCTATCATGTTAAAGCTTATGATCTAACGCGTGTGTGAATGGTGATTAAAAAAGGCAATTTCCTTTCGGGCTTCACCCCCTCTCCTTTGATTTATTTATAGAGGGCGATTTAAATGTTGACCAAAATTTTTTATAAGATTCTTAAGTGCTAATTGTAACTTATTAGTAGATAAATTCTAAATAGTATACTAGTTTAATTTACTTTTAGTTTTATAATAATTTCGACATTAAAGTAACTGCGAGGGTGAAGTTTATTACTTGTACCCTTAGCTCGTTAATTATTTCAACAAGTTTTCAAAAAATTATAGACATTAAGTAAGGCAATGACCATGAAACCCATTAACTTAAACAATTTGTTTATTACAAACGTTTAATACATTGAGCAGAATTGGTTTGATTTATCCAAACGTTCGTTATGGTTATTATAATATATATATATATATATATATATATATATAGATGTTCAAAGTATTTTGGAACCACATACTTTTGGAGCCATTTAAGGTGGTCTCAAAATGTAGTAAGCATTATAGTGTATAAATTAATTTACAGTTATTCTCACAGCATTTTGAAACAGAAATGGTTTCAAAAAGGTGTATGTATACATGTTGTATAAGAATATTTTCATAGAGATCGCAGTACTTTAAGACCATTAGTGGCTTCAAAATACTGTGTTGTCTTTAAGAGTAATAAATAGTTTATGTAATGCATAGAAAAAGTGCACACATTTTCTTATAACCAGAAGCTGACATTTACAGACTTAAAATTTCTACATCAGGTAAACCTTGACAATCCAAACACGCCGTGGTAAGGAAACCTCGGTAATGCGAACTAGTGATTCAGACTTAACATTTATAGTTTTTATTTTCATTCGATTAGATATTTTGTAATTCTGATGGATTTAATTCCAAAGCCGGCGAATCCATTAGGTGGACTAGGTGAGCACCTATGGCGACACTTTCCCAGGGGGCAGGATAAAGCGGAAAACCTTACCAGTAATGAATATACCAGAGGCTTGGAGCGCTAGTGTTGTAGGCTGCAGAGTTAACTCGAATGTCAATAACAATGCGAAATAGTGAACTATCACTAGCGCTCCAAGCCACTGGAATAATCTTTTCTGGTATGTCTGGTAGTTTTGAGTGATATGTAAAGTGACTAAGTGTCATGAATGTCTCCAAAAACCTTTCATGATACTGTGGCCACCCTAAAAATCCTTCATCTTCCTCTTCACCAGTGCAGTGTGACTTAACTTGCACTTAAAATTTAAGAGTAGAAAGACTACTGATGTGCTTCTTGAGCGACTTCATCAATTAATTTGCAAAGCTTCGGTATGCCAATTTGACCTGTATCGACATGCGTTGATGTAATGTTTGAAAAAGCTGCGAAATAAGTGTTGCAATATCTGCAGCCACTATTAGAAAACTAAGTTATACTTATTAAAAGTTATACTTATTATTGAAAGTTGTAAAATATTGTTATCTATTATTAAAAGTAAATACTTTATTATCATTTAATGTGTTGTGGTAGCCTGTCCTACAGTTGCAGCATCCTTTGGATCTGTCCCCTGTGCTAAATTACTAATTTCTTATCTTTTGTATCAAACCGAGTACCTTTTGGTTTATCTATAGTATCAAAGTTTGTCTCACTAAAAACATACATACATCCCTCGGCGCTCAGTAGTCCACCGTGCGGCGTTGAGCTTGTCGTTTCTTGCCTGACGGGGTCAGGACAATCTGGCTTAGACTTAAGGTAGTTGGTTTAGGTAGGTAGAGGACCGGTGTTAGATGGTGATTGTGTTAGATGATAAACACAATCATCATCTAAATAACCTGGGAAGACTTTTATTAAGTTTTTAGTTCTACATGCCCGCGTTCTATATAAAGTATTTGGATCAAGATGTAAATTTTGTTTTAAAGTGGGAACATCTTCACCATCTGTAGCAAAAGGTACATTTGATAGTTTTATGCTCCTAGCTATTGCTGGCAATGTTGATCAATTTTAAATTGCTCGCAAGTATTGAAACAAAAATGAAGAATTATCTTATAAGACAATTCAATTTATATGTACTGCATATAAAAAAAACTTGTTTCTATGTTTATGTTTATATCAAAACATTCAAGGCATTTCAGACCTAACCGTAGAATGATTATGACACCATCCAGGGCACCATACAGCTTTGCTGTCATGTGTTTTATGCATAGAACGCCCACACCATTATCAAAACATGAAACCTGGAGAAAAGAGGGCAGGCAAAAACGATCAAATTAGTCTACTGATTCCCACAGTGCGTGCGCTGCTATTCACACGCTTGTTTCTTGTACATACAATAAATAAATTTAACCTTATGTATTCTTAATCTGCATAAGTTGCTGATTCCACCGGTATAAAATGTTTGCTAAATTACAAAAGTACAAACATTATTAAAACAATTACTTTTGTCAACGTGACGATAACAAGTTTTCAAGCGAGAAAGTGTTTTATTTTTGGGATAGGTACAGCGGCAAACTTTCAGATTACTAGTTGATCCATAAAGCTTACATGTAACATTTATAGTTTGTCTAATGATCGAGCACAAAGAAATAGTGTAGTTAAGTGTTTTCCTTGCGATGCCGTACTACTGTGGAGTCGCCCTTTCAGGGTTTAGTAGGGTGGGGCATTTCCGGGGATTTTTTCGGGGATTTTTTCCTAGAATCGGGTAATACTATTCCTCATCAATAAAAATTACCCCCCGAAATTTCCCTGCGAAATTCCCTATGGGGGTGGGAGGGGGTAAAAAAAGAGGAAAATCCATATTTGTTATTTTTTTCCAATAAAAAAATCCAAGATAGCCAAAAAATCTCTAAAAATATATATTGCATTAACATAAAGCATTCAACCCCCACTCACCCCACTAAAGGGTGGGAGGGGGCAAAGTATGGGTAAAATTCGAAATTTGCATACAGATACAAAATGGAAGAGGGAAAACCCGTTACTAACATGAAATACGACTATAAATGTCTATTCAATATGACATCCACGTAAGACACTCTTAGCCACCCCTATTTTAAAATTGGGGGTAAAAATAAGGGATGAAAATAGGTTTTTCGTGAGTAAAGTCTGAAAAAATACAATTTAGCCCTAAAAATGTCAGAAATGTATATTTAGCATTAGTTTTCATGTTTTCAACCCTTAAAGACCCCTCTCTTATAAGGGTAGTGGTGGAAATGGGGTAAACCCGTAAAAATACCATCATGCTTAAAAAATATAATAACTTAGAAAAAGAGCCAACAATATTATATGGTGACTATTTCATACAATTAATACACATACACCCCCTACCGATCCCATCCATATGAGGGTAGGAAGGAAAAAGGGGTAAAACGCCCAAAATTTTAAACCTGTTTAAGTCAAGTGGTTAGTGGGGTGGGGTATTTCCTGAGGTATTTTTATGAATTTTATATGAGAATTGGGTGATACCCACCGTAATCAACAAAAAATGTCCAGCAAACCTTTTCCAGCGAAATATCTTATAGGGGAGGTAGGGGGTGGAAAAAAGGAAAAAATCATAAATTTTTATTTTTGGTTGTAAAAAAAATTTAAGATAGCCAAAAAATCTCTAAAAATATATATATTGCATTAACATAAAGCATTCAACCCCCACACACCCCACTAATGGGTGGGAGGTTGGCAAAGTATGGGTACAAGACGAAATTGGCATACAGATGCAAAATGGAAGAGGTTAGTGGGGGTTAGTGGGGTGGGGTGTTTCCTGGGGTATTTTGATGAATTTATATAAGAATTGGGTAATACCCACTGTAATCAACAAAAAATGTCCAGCAAACCTTTTCCAGCCAAATATCTTATAGGGGTGGTAGGGGGTGGAAAAAAGGAAAAAATCATAAATTTTTATTTTTGGATATAAAAAAAAACAAGATAGCCAAAAAATCTCTAAAAATATATATATATTGAATTAACATAGAGCATTCAGCCCCCACTCACCTCACTAAGGGGTGGGAGGGGGGCAAAGTATGGGCAAAGTACGAAATTTGCATACAGATGCAAGATGGAAGAGGGAAAACCCGTTACTAACATGAAATATGACTATAAATGTCTATTCAATATTACATCCACGCAAGACACTCTTAGCCACCCCTATTTTAAAATTGGGGGTAAAAATAAGGGATGAAAATAGGTTGTTTGTGAGTTAAGTCTGAAAAAATACAATTTAGCCCTAAAAATGTCAGAAATGTGTATTTAGCATTATTCCTCATGTTTCCAACCCTGGGAACCCTGGAGTCCGATGTGAATTAGAATGGGATTCTGCTCATCTACAGAACTATAACTTTCTAACGGTATGCGCGGATTTCTCCAACGATGCACACAAACTGAGAAAAAAGGAGGAAACGAAACATGCTTGCCTATTAATATCTACTATATATTTGTCAAATACCACTCACTCACGTATCAGAGTATCTCCAAAACTATAAGGCCTAGAGGTTTCAAACTTTTCATGGACCTTCATCTTTGCCCAAAAACGCTCACTAAGAAACGGTTTTGCGAAATTCCGTCAGGGCTCCGCCCCACACGACTTCAAAATTTCGTCACAATGTTATTCTTATGGGGGATTTTTAATACAAATCAAAGCATCAACGAATCTCCAAAACTATAGAGCATGCAGGATTGAAATTTGGTATAGACGTTCCTCTCTACCCATTGGTGCTCACTAAGAAACGGTTTTACGAAATTCTCGAAGGGCTCCGCCCTACACGACTTCAAAATTTCGTTACAATGTTATTCTTATGGAGCACTTAAAATACGAATCTAGGAAACAACGAATCTCCAAAACTATAAGACATACAAGGTTGAAATTTGGAATGGAAGTTCCTCTTTGCCTATAGATGCTCACTAAGAAACGGTTTTGCGAAATTCCTTCAGGGCTCCGCCCCACACCACTTCAAAGATTTGATGTAATTTCTGTTTAAGATTCAAAGCTATCAGCTGTTAGTGAAATAATAAATTTAATTTAAAGGATGAAATAGCCATATGACAATGTTTTTATCTTTTGTAAACAATTTAACTGATATGAAATGTTTATTATATAGTTAGGTTAATAATAAAAGATGATGACAAACCTTGAGATTTTGGAAATTGACGGTGCTTTCGTCCCTCATAGGGTCCAAACTATGCCTGGTGATGGTGCCTGTCTTTTTTCCGCATTATCCTTTGCCATAAAAGGGTCAATAGCAGACTGCCACAATATACGAAAAGAAATTGTAAAACATGCCTCTGACAACTGGGACAGGCTGCACGTTTATTCCATGACAAGGGAGTGTCAGCCTTACCAAAGCAGAGAGGAATATATATCTACAATGTCGAGCCCTTATACATATGGAACTTCATTTGAATTAATAATTGCCGCCGAAATCTACAATTACCAATTTGAAGTGTATTTCAATAAAATACTTTTAACTGGCAATACATATGGACAAGACGTGAACATTAAAAGGTTAAAATTTACTGGTGAAATAACCCAGGGTCATTTTGATGTGTACGAGGTTTGTACACCTCCATTACCTGACCCAATTATTGTCAATGCTCCGACATTACTCCCTCAACCACAACTTCCTGTGTCATCTCAATTTACGCATTATGATGCCGATATTGAGTTACCTGAACCAATGAATTTAAATCAATCAAATCACAAAAGACGCCGAAAAAGGTTTTCTGGAAATATTCGGAAAAAGCAGGTACAAATCTGTAAAGAAAAAATTCAAGGAGATATTGGTGGGAGTTCGAACACCCAACCAAATGTTAACAGGGGATTTGTTGCAAAACACTATGACAGAAGATCCCAACAATACTTACCTCACTCAATTACTGTTGAAGCTCCAGAGATAAACCTTCAAATAAAATCTCTGAATCAAACTTTATCTTTTGACGATGACGTCAACATGGAGTTCGTCCATGAATCATTGACAATGGGTGAAACAAACAGGTCTCAAGGTAAAAAAAGGAGAAAACGGTTTTCTGATAATATTCGGAAAAAGCAGTTGAAAATATATAAGGATGCAAGTCAAAGAAATGTTAATTATTATTCATACAGTCAACCAAATGTTAAAAGTAAATCTATAGCGAAACACGATGGCAGAAGATCTCAACAATACTTACAAAAGTCTGAAATTGCGGATCTTGAAGCTCCGGAGAGAAACCTTCAGATGAAATCTCCACTGAATCATACCTTATCTTATGACAACAACTTGGAGTTTGAACCTGAGTCTTTGACATTTAGTGATACAAATAGGTCTCAAATTAAAAAACGCAGAAAACGGTTTTCTGACAATATTCGGAAAACACAGTTTCAAATAGCTAAAGATAAATACACGGAACATAATCCAGAAATAAATATAAAATATGTGGCAAAATACTCACAAAACCATCCAGAAACAAATCGCAGAGCGGTTGGCAAGTATTCTAAAACCCATCCTAATGTAAATAAGAAAGCTGTTGCAAAATATAACGACAAAAGATCTCAAGAAACTTTACTTCCTTGGGTTATTCTTAGTATGTCTGGTTTTGATTACAATCCACAAACCGACTATTCTGCGAACAAAAACTTTGACATAGGCCATCAGATGGTTTGTTCTCACTGCAAAGCAAAGAAGTGGAAAGATGAGCCCCCCGGTATGTGTTGCAGTAATGGAAAGGTGCAGCTCCCTTCTTTACAGAAATATAAAGAGCCCTTGCGCAGCCTTCTCACGCATGAGCACCCTCAGTCAGAGCACTTCCTGGCTAATACTCGAAAGTATAACAGCTGTTTCCAAATGACATCATTTGGTGCTAAGCAGATAAAAGAGGGCAACTTCATGCCTACTTTTAAAATACAGGGTCAGGTTTGTCATAGGATTGGAAGTTTGCTGCCAGTACCTGACCAACAACCTGCATTTTTGCAAATATATTTTGTTGGAGATGGTAACAATGAAATAAATATTCGATGTGGTAACTTCCCTGACCTTAATCCTGAATTAGTACAAGAACTACAGGATTTGTTACATACGACTAATAAATATATAGTCGATTTTAAAGCTGCAATTGATTCAGTTCCTGAACATCAGCAAGAATTTCAAGTTGTTATCAATGCTAATAAAAGGCCAGTAGGTGACCATAAGGGACGCTACAATGCTCCCACAACTGATGAAGTAGCTATCCTTATTGTGGGTCAGGAGTTTGAGAAGAGGGACATTGTACTCCACAGCAGAGATAGTAAGTTGCATAGAATCAGCGAAACACACAGAAGTTACGATGCACTCCAATATCCATTGATGTTCTGTCAAGGAGAAGATGGCTACTATATCAACATTCCTCAACGTGACCCAACCACTAACAACCCATTGAAGAAAACTGTTTCTGCCAGTGATTTTTACAGCTACAGAATAATGGAAAGAGATAACCAAGACCCATGCATTCTCATGTTTCGTAATCTACTTAATCAATTTCTGGTTGATATGTATGCAAAGATCGAAACAGAACGACTTCTTTGGATACGTATCAATCAGAAAAAGTTAAGGAGTGAAGAATACGTACATTTGAAAGACGCCTTGAACAGAGCTGACGGAAGCTTAAATGAAATGGGAAAACTGGTTGTGTTACCATCGTCTTTCACTGGAGGACCACGGTATATGCACGAGCGTACGCAAGATGCTATGACGTACGTGCGCCACTTCGGACGTCCAGATCTTTTCATTACATTTACTTGTAATCCGAAATGGCCAGAAATTCAACAACGCTTAAAACAGGGCCAAAAACCTCAAGATAGGCATGACTTGGTGGCGAGGATATTCCATTTAAAAGTGAAACAGATGATTCGTCTTCTAACAAAGGGGTGCCTCTTTGGGCCCTCAACATGTCACATGTACACCGTTGAGTGGCAAAAACGAGGCCTCCCTCATGTACACATCCTACTTTGGCTGGAAGAGAAGATCAGACCAGAAAAAATTGATCATACAATTAGTGCTGAAATCCCTGACAAGAAAATCGATCCTACTCTTCATGAAATCGTTAAGTCCTCAATGATACATGGCCCGTGCGGCACCTTAAATTAAATAGAAGTTCTCCTTGCATGATGGAAGGGTTTTGTACTAAGAAGTATCCTCGCTTACTCATTAAGGAGACGCAAACAGGGGAGGATGGGTACCCGCAATACCGTAGGCGATCACCTTCCGATGGCGGGAACACCATTAAGATTAATGGAATTATTGTTGACAATTCTTGGGTGGTGCCCTACAATCCAGTACTCTCACGCATATTCTCAGCTCACATCAATGTCGAGTTATGCAACTCGGTAAAATCAATAAAGTACATCTGTACGTACGTCAATAAAGGCTCTGACCAAGCTACTTTTGCAATAGGAGAATTCGATGAAGTGGCTAAATATGAATCAGGTAGGTATATTAGCAGCTCTGAAGCAGTTTGGCGCATCCTATCTTTTCCAATACACGAGCGATATCCATCTGTAATGCATCTTGCAGTCCATCTGCAAGAGAACGGCCAGAGAGTTTACTTCAACGAAAATAATATCCTTGAAAGATTAAATTGTCCTCAGAAAACCACTCTTCTAGCATTCTTTGAACTCTGCATGAATGACAAATTTGCTGCTACTTTATTGTACTGTGAAGTTTCTAAATTCTACGTATGGAAAGATAATATGTTTTATCGCAGGAAGCAGGGAAAACCTGTGTCAGGTCATCCAGGTGTTAAGATGAACCACACCCTTGGCAGAGTGTACACAGTTCACCCCAGCAATGCTGAATGCTATTATCTACGTCTCCTATTGCACACGATACGTGGCCCTCGGTCATTTACTGACCTGAAAACAGTAAAAGGTATCGTTTACCCAACATTTCAAGCTGCATTTAATGCCCTTGGATTGCTTGAAAATGATGCTCACTGGGACCGAACTCTGGAGGAGGCATCCTGCACTGACTCTCCTCACAAAATTCGCGAACTATTTGCTATAATGCTGGTGTTTTGCCATGTATCAGACCCAATGAAGCTTTGGGAGAAATACAAAGACATTTTCGCGGAAGATGTGAGGAGACAGATTATGAGACGGTTTGAGGACGAGAATTTTCCTACTGATGTAATCATGAACAGATGCCTAATTCTTCTTGAAGATTTAGTTTTAACAATGTCCGGAAAACTCCTGAAAAACTTCGGCCTTCCATCCTCTTCTCGAGATCAAAATGATTTAGACATTGATCGGGAATACCTGAAGGAACTCTCCTATGATACAGTATTACTGTCTAAATCTGTGGTTGAAAACGAGCCAAGACTTAATAAGGAACAGAAACTAGCATATGACCAAATTATTTCATGTGTTGCTTCATACAACGGCCAGATAATTTTTCTTGATGCGCCAGGAGGAACTGGCAAAACCTTCTTAATCAATCTATTACTTAGAAAAATCAGAAGTGAAAGAAATATAGCTGTCGCTGTTGCATCATCGGGAATTGCAGCCACGTTACTCGATGGGGGAAAGACAGCACATTCTGCTTTTAAACTCCCACTTAACATTGGTAAATCTCATTTATCGCTCTGTAACATACCTAAACAATGTGGCATGGCCCATGTCCTTCGAGAAACAAAACTTATAGTTTGGGACGAATGCACGATGGCACATAAGGGAGGCATTGAGGCTTTGGACAGGACACTTAAGGATTTAAGAGGCAACAACCAACTGATGGGTGGAGTTACTGTGTTATTGGCGGGTGATTTCAGACAAACACTACCCGTGGTACCACGTGGAACACGAGCAGATGAATTTAAGGCTTGTCTGAAGTCTTCACAATTGTGGCCTAAAGTACAAACATTATCTTTGACAGTCAACATGCGTGTACACCTGCATAGAGACGAAACGGCAGAAGAATTTTCCAAATTGCTTCTCGATATTGGTGATGGGCAAATAATAGAGGAAAGTGATGGAAAAATAATTATTCCTGACGAACTTTGTGCCATTGTTGATAGTCTAGCTGAATTATTTGGAAAAGTATACCCAAATATAAGCAACGGTTTGCCACATGAAACTGCATGGCTTAAAGAAAGAGCGATTCTTACCCCTACGAATGACGCGGCTAATGATATCAACAACGCCTTGCTGGATAAATTACCATCAGAACACATGATTTACGAATCATTAGACTCAGTTGTGGAGTTAGAAGATGCCGTTCACTACCCAACTGAATTTTTGAACAGTTTAAATCCACCTGGAATACCGTCACATTTGCTTAAACTTAAAGTTGGGTCACCGATTATGCTTCTTAGAAACCTCAACCCACCAAAGTTGTGTAATGGAACCCGGCTGCAGATAAAACTTCTGCACAAGCATGTTATAGAAGCTATCATATTTACAGGTGTTGGTCATGGCGAAACAGTATTTATACCCCGTATACCTCTTATCCCTTCAGATTATCCTTTTCAATTTAAACGCTTACAATTCCCTGTTAGGGTCTGCTATGCCATGACCATAAACAAGGCTCAGGGACAAAGTTTAAAAGTAGCTGGAGTGGATTTAAGAACTGATTGCTTTGCTCATGGCCAACTATATGTAGCGTGTTCTAGGGTTAGCTCTCCCAGCAGCTTGGTCATTCTTCAGCCGGAAAAAATAACAAAGAATGTGGTGTATAAAGAGGTTCTCGGCTCATAATATCGTTCAAATGGTTCACAAACATGCATACACATAGGCTCTTGAAGATGTTTGTAACAAAATGTAAATAAAGTAATTTTTTCTATAATAAAGTAAAAGTTCCTGCATATAATGGTGGTAAAAATTAATTTTGTTTTATAATTGAATTGTATTTATTAAGTTTTTTAATATCAATGGCCTTAAGATTCTTGCCATTTAAAAACTTTATAATTTATATAAGTATTAGCCCTACGAATTTTTAAACTCTAACTTTTTATAACATCAGTTCCATCAATTGTTATTACTATTAACAGTCCGTAGCAAAGCACGGGTAGGCAGCTAGTATAAATATAGTTTCCTACCTATATAAATATAGGCAGGAAATGGTTTATCCCATGGTGACTTCAATGCCAAGATGACAAGTCTACTGCAAGAGCTAGCCCCTCAGGAGAAGAAACAAACAAGCCAGAACAGCTGTCAGACATCGCCATGACATGGTTGGTCAACACCACAACTGCAGGAAGCAAAGGAAAAGCTTGCAAGACTTAAAAATAATGGATTTATACGATATGAAGTAGCAGATACTCCCGAAAGGCCTCTCAAGCTAGTGTCCAGTGGTAGTGAAAATGATCATGGGCAACATAGTGAAGGTGATCCAAATTCTTCTGTTTCAGCTCTTCCTTTAAATTAGATGGTTATGACAAGGAGTATATGTCTGCTTCAGATCATAGCACTAGTTTACATGGCCAACTGGTTAATTTCAATGAAAGTGTTTCTGAGGAGAATTGCTTAAAAAATTACTACTCCCTTAAATATAATAAAACCGTCCCAAATTTAAACTATCACCATGATCAATCAGTACTGAATACAACCTCTTCAATAAACAAAAACTGTTTTAATCACAAAAATTTCAGTCATCTAAAATATTTCATTAAAATGTCCAACATTTGTCATCTCGTACAAATATATTAAAAATTAATTTAGATGAAATACAACCACATATCATTGCTTTATCAGAACACAAAATGTCCAAAGAAGAAATAGTCTATTTTAATATTCAAAATTACAAGACTTGTTCACATTACACAAGATCTAAGCCAGGAGGTCGTGGAACTTTAATTTTAGTTAATGAAAATATCAAAAGAAAACAAGTAATAATTCCTTCAGTACAGCAACTCTTAACAGAAAAAATATTTGAATGCTGCCTTTCTGAAATTACTCTTGATAAGTTTTCCTTTATTTTTCTATGCATTTACAGATCTCCTCAAAAACACTTTATTGAACCCTTTTTTAGAAAAATTTGATATACTATGTGAAGTACTGTACAATAAATTCAAAAACATAGTAATTGCCGGTGATTTTAATATTGATGTATTAAGGAAAGATAAAGTTTATTACTCATTTGTTAATATTTTAAGGTCTTATAGTTTGGAATACAAAGTAGATTTCCCAACTAGAGTTACTTCAGAATCTCAAACTGCTATTGACAATTTTATCTGTAACCCAATAGGTAAAATTATTAAAGTATCAGGCTTAATTACTCACATATCAGACCATGATGGTCAATTATTTGAAATTTTAGGTATTAACAATGTTTCAGGGTATGTACATAAAAAAAATGTAGAAAATTTTCTTCAAATAATATGGATTTATTCCTTAGGGCTTTAGCTTGTGAAAGTTGGATTGAGGAATATCAGGCTACGGTGGAAATGAAATATGATGTGTTTTTCTCTATATTCTCTTATGCTTTTGAAACTAGCTTTCCAAAAGTAACAGTCACAGAAAATATAAAAAACTTTAATTATTGGATTTCCGATGACATTAGAAATCAAAAAAGAAAAATAGTTGAGCTTGAAAAATTATACAGAAAATCAAAAGCTGAAAACCTAAAATTAAAAAAAAAAAAACAATTAAAACAACACGTCAAAGTTCAAAGTAGCAAAGACAAAAAAGATTTTTTTGATGAAAAAATTTTAAACTCAAGAAACAAATCAAGATCTACTTGGAGGTTAATAAAATCTGAGTTCAACAATTTACCAAACAAATCTGACAACATAAATGTTCTTGTAGGTACTAAAATCATATCAAACCCTACCCATGTGGGTAATATATTGAATGATTTCTTTGTTAATGCAGTTGATAATTTAAAATTACCGAATATTGACCAAAATGTCTTTAATACCATGTCAGACCCAACCTGTATAAAAATTTCAGATAATTTCAAATTTAAAGAAATTAATGAAGAACAAATTTATAGGTTGGTTATGGGTTTTGAAAATAAATTTTCTACTGGCATTGATGAAATTCCAATGAGTGTAGTAAAACAGTGTATCTCCTTAATTCTCAAACCATTAACACACATTGTGAATTCCTCGTTAATTTCAGGATTTTTCCCCCACAAATTAAAAACTGCTAAAGTAGTACCCATTTTCAAAAAAGGAAACTCAAATGACCCTTCAAATTACAGATCTGTATCATTGTTACCGGTTTTTTCAAAAATATTAGCAAAAGGAGTTTATAACCAACTTTTAGACTTTTTAGAAAGCAATAAATTACTTGACGAAGAACAACATGGTTTCAGGCCAGGAAAATCTACCATTATAGCAGGAATAAACTTTATTGAATCAATAATAGACAGTGTTGATAGGAGCGAAAACATTTTTGGAATTTTTTTCGATCTCACAAAAGCTTTTGATAGTGTTTCTCATGATAAATTACTTGAACAGCTCATTTCTTTAAATATTAAAGGCAAAGAGCTTAATTGGTTCAATTCCTACCTTAAAAATAGGATGCAATGTGTTGAACTCCATAGTACGATTAGTTTTAAAAATAGTAAATACAAATACACTCAAACTCATCACTCTGACTTTCAGATAATAAAACACGGTGTACCTCAGGGTTCAATCCTAGGACCACTTTTATTCATCTGCTACTTAACCGGCCTGCCTGATGTGATACCAAAGGGAAATGGTTCTATTTGCTTATATGCTGATGATCCTAATATTACTGTTAAAGGAGATACTCAGGAAGATATTGAACTTACTTCATTTATCAGTCTTTTATCCGTTAAAGATTTCTTAGATAAAAATAACCTTTTATTGAATACCAGCAAGTCTAATTTCATGTCGTTTTCCACAAAACAAAATAGATCAAAATTACAGCCTAACATATCCATAAATAGTTTAAACATTGATCAAGTTGATTTTACTAAATTCCTAGGATTAATAATAGACCAACATTTAAGCTGGGATAAGCATGTTGATCATGTTGTAAGAAAAATGTCCTCTGGTCTTTATGCATTGCGTCAGATGTCCAAAGTTTGTAATAAAGAAACATTAAAATCAATTTATTTTTCATTAGTAAATTCTCATATGTCATACGGTATTGCTATTTATGGAGCTACATCGAAAAAAAATTTAAATAGGATTTTTTTACAACAAAAAAAGCAATTCGTATAATATTTAATTTAAAATCAAGACAATCAGTTAAAAATTACTTTTCAGATTTAGGGATCTTAACAGTTTATGGGTTATACATTTTTGAGACAGTTATGTATGTAAAAACAAATCATTCAACTACTATTCCAAATAACCATAGTTACAATACTAGACATAATAGATATGTGGAACAACATAAACTGAAATTTTATGAGAAGAAAGCTAGTTTCATAGGTACAAAATTTTTATTTTCTCTACCAAAATTTATCTCAGAAGAACAAAATATTAAAACTTTTAGAAACAAACTTAAAACTTATCTTACAAGTTTATCATTGTATTCATTAGAAGAATTTTGGGGGAAGAATACTTAATTGTTGTATTTAAAGTTATTGGAAACAGGGTATTTTTCTTTTTGTGTAATTTGTGACAAACTTATGTGGATTTCTTTATTTTGTTTAGTTTTAGTTTGTTATGTATAATATGTAAGAAATATGTGACGCTATTTATGTATACTTTATACATGTAAAAATAAAGAATGTTTTGATTTGATTTGATTTGATAGATTATCCCTTGTTTTAACGATTTAGCTAGTTTGTGCATAGAGAAATTTTCGCTTTCGTTTTTTGAAGTTACTTACAAAAGTACGAGTGGAAACAGGTATTGAGAATGAATTGCTTTTCTTGGGTATAGAAGAACACTAGCTACAGGTATTTTATTAATACCTGTATTTTATTAATTTATTAATTTAAGGTATTTTTAATAATGTTTAAACATGGTATTTTATTTCCCTGTTTCGGACGCAGTTTTTTAACCGATTTCCTTTAAACTTGGTAAATGTTTAGTTGAATAGTTATATTAGGCCTCTCATACCTCGAAATTTTGAAAAACTAACAAATATTACTAAGGAAAACCGAGTTACTTTGTAACGTCACAGACAGTAAAAGTTTGGAATCTGCGCGTTTGTCGCCCCAGTTGTTAACCGATTTAAAATAACTATTTGTCATTCTTTTCGTAAAAGAATGTTGTATACCCCCGCTCTTTCTTAAATTTTCGATATTAATTGAAATTATTAGGCAGGGTGCTTGCTTATAACGATGAAATAAGCGTTTTTGTAATAAACTGTACAAATGAAAACAATTTTTAGGTGAAAAGAAAGAATTGCGTGCGTACAATAGAATCTTAAGAACGAAAATTTGCAATTGCATTGGTAGAGTGTTGAAAGATAACAACGCAGGAGGGGAGATACCAAAGCTCTTCAACTTCAAAACATCGTTATTAGATCACCAACCGATTTCGTAAAAAATACATGAAAGTAACAATATTTAAAATCACCCGTCATATATTTTTAAAAAGTGACATTCTGCGCCTAGCGGCATATTACAGCAATCTCACTCATCATATAGGGAACTTTTGTAGTGCTATAAACTGCTTAATGTAGTGTTATTGGATACTACAAAAAGTAATTCAATTTCTGTAACGGTAACCCGCGCAATAACTTTGTATTTTACATTTTAATAAAATAATTTTTTATTCTTCAATGTATGAACTCAATGTATACGTAAATGTGTGCACCTCGGGTAACTTTTAAATTTCTATACAACTTTTTAGTTTGTTTCAGACGCTTGGGTTATGCTTAAGTTGCACCCGCAGCCTCTTAAAACAAATGTGTAAAAAGTCCCGTATACCTCCCTAACGTGCAATGTACAAAATGTAGGCTTTAGAACAAAGTTGACGTCACGCGTGCCGGCAGGCATTCGGTATAAAATATTTTTGTATGCTCACACCTTTTTTCGTCCATGCTTATATAGCAAATGAGTTATAATACTTTTGCAAAACAAAGTAATTGATTCTATTGTACATAAATCTGGCGGAGATTGGCACTTACATTATGGAACACCATGTAAGTAACTAAATTTACGAGAACAATTAGAATTTTTTTCTTTGGCTTTCATAGACTTACACATTTTCAGCAACTTTCAAAGAACCTGTAATGCGTAAAAAGTTATTTACAGAAGAAATGGCAAAGACAACGTACTACAACCAATTAAATAGCTTTTAAGGACATTTTTGCTAATTTAAATGTAATACATTTTGATCAATACATGTTAAAACGGTTAAAGCCATTAAACATATTTAAAATAGGAACGCAAATAACTTGAACATAACGAAGATAACGAGAGTAAACATTTTGATGTATAATGGTCAGAAAACAGTGCAAGAGACATAATATGTTGTGTTGTGTTGTGTGTGCAAGAGACATAATATGTTGTTAAAGGCTTGGTTAACCTGGAACTATATCTTTGGACGGTGAGAAATAATATAAAAAATTATATTTACCATAGGAAACACTGGTAACGCAACTGAAAGCCCAACGTACGCGAAAGTGGTGTACAATGTCGTTATCTGTTACGCACATCCGTAGTCCCCTCCGCTTTTATATTACTTGTTGACCATTGTTGGTCGGATCCATTCAATACATTTCATTATTGATTTGTTTTCATCCCTTATTTTTACCCCCAATCTTAAAATAGGGGTGGCTAAGAGTTTCTTAAATGGATGTAATATTGAATAGACATTTATATTAATTTTTCATGTTAGTAACGGGATTTCCCTCTTCCATTTTGCATCTGTATGCAAATTTTGTATTTTACCCATACTTTTCCCCCCTTCCACCCCTTAGTGGGGTGAGTGGGGGTTGAATGCTTTATGTTAATGCAATATATATATTTTTCTAGAGATTTTTTGGCTATCTTGGATTTTTTTTATAACCAAAAATAAAAATTTATGATTTTTTCCTTTTTTTCACCCCCTACCACTCCTATAAGATATTTGGCTGGAAAAGGTTTGCTGGACATTTTTTGTTGATTACGGTGGGTATTACCAAATTCTTCTATAAAATTCATCAAAATACCTCAGGAAATACCCCACCCCACTAACCTCTTCCATTAATGTAGTGTTATTGGATACTACAAAAAGTAATTCAATTTCTATAACGGTAACCCGCTCAATAACTTTGTATTTCACATTTTAATAAATAATTTTTTATTCTTCAATGTACGAACTCAATGTATACGTAAATGTGTGCACCTCGGGTAACTTTTAAATTTCTATACAACTTTTTAGTTTGTTTCAGACGCTTGGGTTACGCTTAAGTTGCACCCACAGCCTCAATGTTAGCACTGTACATTTTTATGCAATGCTGTATGCAAAATTTCGTATTTTACTCATACTTTGCCCCCTCCCACCCCTTAGTGGGGTGAGTGGGGGTTGAATGCTTTATGTTAGTGCAATATATATATTTTTAGAGATTTTTTTGGCTATCTTGGATTTTTTTTAACCAAAAATAAAAATTTATGATTTGTTTTCTTTTTTCCACCTCCTACCACCCCTATAAGATATTTGGCTGGAAAAAGTTTGCAAGACATTTTTTGTTGATTACGGTGGGTAAGCAGACGACAATATCAGGACCTATCGATCTATTGAGTGGTGGTGAGTAAAAGTTTCGAAATTTTTATAAAAAACTGCATATTGACAAACTGATATTTGATTGCCGTCGCTATAACAATAAGTAATGATCAATAAACAAAAGTAAACGTCGGCCGTGGCCTTTGAACTGACAACGCTGCAATGGCGTCGCACCATACTGTCGTTCTCCTTTACTCGCGCAGATGTAATTTTTTCTGCCCATCGTCATAGCACGGCCATCTCTAGTACACGGCCATGGCGAGCGAGAAGTGGCAACGTTGCGCACTTGTGGAATTTGGCGCTATGGCAGTAGAATTGTATTTAATTGAGGAACGCGAATTAATTGAGGCCGTGAATTTTGTTTACAATCGCAGTGGTGGAAAATGTCCGCAACAATATACTAAACAATAACATTTTACGTTTGTTTCTAAATTATGTTTGATATCTTTAAGTTTCTAGACCAATTTCATTGGTGTTTAATTCTCAAATTGACAAAAACTTTGTTTCAATGTAACACATTTATAAAAGTTGACTTCCATAAACGTTAACTTTCATAAACGTGAAAGAAATCAACTACAAAATGAATTAACTGAAACACTCATAACGACAAATATAACAAATCAAAACACAATTTAATTCTGTAATTCCATGTTTAACCGGTACCGCCACATGTTTTTATTTATTTATAGCCAACCACATACATCCTAATCTGTCAATAATTTTAATAAAGATAATAAAGACGACTTCACCGTCACCACTTTCGGTGAGTCGTGTACAGAGATGTCAGGTACTGTTAGGAGATATTAATTACCGTGAGTACATGTACTAACTGTAAAAATACTACAGTTAAGGGGATTATGGACGGAGAAAGTAGAGAAGGCAAGTTGCTGGCTGCAAGTACTTGCCAGTTGCACTCACCGCAAACTTACCCTTGTCTATAGAGGTACTTTCCTCTTTAATTTAGGAAAAAAATAGATGGAAAGTGACGTAATGGACAATATACTTGCACGACTTGCAGCCAACTTGCCTTCTCTATGTTTCTCGTCTATAAGGTGTTTTAGCAACAGTTATCTACAGTTTTCACGTACCGTAATTATAACGCGTAATCATAACGCCGTAATAACTGGTAACATTTAAGTAGACTGTATTAATTTTGTTCTTCAATTTAATTTGAAAACAGATATTAAGTTTTGTTTCTTTTTTGCACTGGAATACTTATAATTATATCGACTTAAACACGTAAATACTATACTAAATGTGGTGTGCTAAATTGTGTTGTTAATTTGGTTAAACTTAATCGTATAAACTGATAATGTTATGTGGTTAATCATTTTTATATTCATATATCAATTGTGAGGCAAAATTACTAAGTAATTTATTTTGTGAATTGTTGTTTCTAGCTTGATCAACTAAACATTACATGATTTTGAACCACACTCAATCTACTTACTTAAATACTTACTTACTTACTTGCTTTAATCTATACTTAATTAATGCGCTAAGGTTTTATTTTGTTAAGAGAACTCCTCCTACACTTTTTCATCTAATTTTTAAGTTTTTCGTGTCGTAGGATAGAGCTTGATGTGTAGTTGTTTCCATCAGAAAATGACGAGATCTGACCTATAATAAAGGCGCTATCCATCATTAAAATTTGAAACTATCCCAATAGAATAAAATTGGGGTGGGTTTATATTTTAAACAATTTACAGCTGTAAATAAGGGTATTTTTTGCGATTAGGTAATGATAATCACAATATTGGATTGGTAAGGGTGTTATTGATTAAAACATATCGAATAGTAACCCTATTATTTTGAGAACACACCACAAGGGAAATTGTATGATTGATCTATTACTAAGAAGTGAAGAGATTTGCAATATTTCAAGTGAAACAAATATATAAAGTAGTGTTATTGGAAATTGGCTTCTACACAGATGTTTGAAACTTTATGTTTTGAAAACTGGATGGGAAATACGTCCATTAATTAGATTTTGCCTCTACATTGTTAAAGTGAAGTTTTGTCATTCGATGATTTTATCCAGACAGATGAACAAACTTTGACAGCGATGACCAGGTGATTGGGTTTCCTCTATCATTAAATACAACACCTGCTACTGGCAGGTGAATACCATTTGAATATTGCCTCGTGATTTTGTACACTGTATTTATGACAAAAAAAACTACTTTTTTGTGGAGTATTTGATTTTCTGTTTATCATGGTTTGTCTATAATTTATCATGAGACCATTCAGTGATGCATGAATTTTTATTTATAGTAATAGGCCGGAAACAGCAATATTTTTATAAAGTCACAAAAAATCATTAAAATTACTTTACGTTTGCTATACTTCTTTGCCACAGTCATTTATTGAGTTCACAGCAACTGGTGTCAGGTCAGCAAGTTCAACTATTCAGTATAATTAAATAAATAAATAACTGTTAATTACCATCATAAATAAGTTGTGATTTAATACTCTGTCCATTTAACCCTGCAAATGCTAATTATTAATCTTTTACTTCAAATTAAGAACTGTTTGTAAGGTAAAAGTGTTTTTCCTCCACCTACTATCTAAAGCCGTATTTTACTCCTTGGAATAGAGTAGTAAAGTACTAATTTCTATCCTATGTGACTTGAATACTTAATTTTTCTACCTAGGGAAAACTCAAGTTTTTTCGTACCACGGGGCTAAAGTTAGTTACATAAGAATAACATTAAAAGAGAGATTAAAAAGAACATGAGCCACAGTCAGCTGTTACTTGTATTGTTTCGTTACTCATTGTTGACTAATAGCAGCTGTAGCTGCTGCTCACTCACTGCTGACCATTCAGTCAGGATGAGCAGCATCTCTAGTACTAGAGATGGCCGTGGCAGTGTAGGTGTTTGTTTACATTATTTCGCTTGGGTAGGCTATTAACCTAAGAAGTCCAAAACATAAGTGTAAAACTTTTGACTAGGCTTAAATTATATTTTGTTTTTTCGTGTTCTTTAAAATTGATATGGCCTACCTTGTGTGTTTTTTATGTTGATGTGACTGATCCAGCTTGATGGAGCAAGGGATCATATGAAGGTAAAGTTAAATTATCTACGGTAGGCCTATTAGGCCTAAATTTTATTCGTGTAGGTGGAGGAAAAATGTTGTGTGCATCAAGAGACTAAAGTACTTTTCTCCCAGGGAAATTGTACTTTAGTCAATTCAACAACACTTTCCCTTCAGGGCGAAAAAATTGTACTTTAGTCCCTAGAAGCACAAATAACTATTTCGTCTTTCATAATAAGGGTTTTTTGCCCATGAAAAAATCTACTGCAACTGGACCCATTATTGACAGCCAGTACTCATCCTACAGGACTTCAAAGTACAAATGTAATTCTTATGAACACACACTTTTTTGTACTAAAGTGAACAAAAACCATCTGATCATTGTAAAAATACACCAATGTGTTACATTTTAAAATTGTCGTTGAGTGCAGCACCTTTTTTGGCCTGGTGAATGAACAAAGCAAACAAGCTTGCCTTTTAGAAGGTTACCAAGCATTTTCCACCATTGCTCTGTATAAACTGTATAAAACTGGCTCCAAAAGTACAACTTCTTTTGGAGCCAGTTTTATACAGTGGTCTCAAACTGCTGCCAGCGTCTATAAAAATTCGGTATTTCGAGACCACTGTTTGAGACCACTAGCTGGATTCAAAATGTGGCGAGTTTCTATGATCTGGTCTCAAAATACCTTGAACAACTTGCTACATATATACATATATATATATATATATATAAATTTTAATGACTATTATTTTTGGTCTCTGGGCACCTCAAAACGAAAAAGTAACATGGTCCCGGGCTTAGGTCTTACCATGAGACCTACGGTAATAGCTTATTCCCTATGGGAAATTCGCTAAAATGGGTCTATTTTGCAAGCATAAAGGTGTTTGTATGCTGGCTGCTTTATAACTAAAGATTGTTTAATCAGCTTTGAAAATTAAAGGCATTGGCAGGTATAGTTGATATGCGAGCGAATCAAATTCAATCACTACTTACATATGCTCAATTACTTTAAACTGTTAAATGTGACCAAGTTTATATTAAAAACATACTTTTCAATTATTCTTTTTACAGTACATGTCTTTGTTTTTTTTTTTCTAAACAGAGAAAATATTTAAGTTGCAAATTATACATTATTGTTAGGTCAAAGCTCTCACTAATTCTTAAATGTAACTCTGTGTTAGACTTGAAATTTGGTATAATAGCTCTTCGGAACCAAATTTGAAAACTTGTTGGCTATGCTGACTACACCAACCAAGAAGCTAACTGTGTCATCCAGGCCATTAGCTTTGAACTGTTCTATGATATCCTTATGGGACAAGCTTACTTGAAAGTAGTTTCCTGAATAGAGATGTAGACCCAGTAAACTTTTTTTAACTGTATTGTAACACATTGGAATTTGATCAATTGGTGCCCCACCAATCGGGAAGTTGCTGTACCAAACTAAACCCTTTGTTCAGGTGCTAGACGACCTCAGCCGCAGACTGAGCAGCACCAAACCGTTCCAGCCACCTCTGGAAGGTGTCAATTTTGAGTACGGCTTCAACTCAAAGTTCCTGCAGACAGTCTTGGACTTCTGGAAGACCAAATACTCGTGGAAGGAGCGTCAGGATTATCTGAACTCCTTGCCGCAGTTTACTACTGAAATACAAGGCCTCAAGATTCATTTCATCCGTGCCAAGCCTACCGGTAACAAATCGGGGGTAAGGATATTTAGCATTATAGAAAGAATTTCTTGTGGTAAAATCATATAAGTGTATTTTAGCGAATTTCCCTATAAGGGAATACGCTATTACGGTAGTAGTCACGGTAAGAACTAAGACCGGGACCATGATACTTTTTTGTTTTGAGGTCCCTAGAAACCAAAAACACCGTTAGTTCAAATTGATATATATATGTATATATATATATATATATATATATATATATATATATATATATATATATATATATATATATATATATATCTATGTGTCCGTACAATCTAGTATTTTGAATTTTTTACCTAGCTTAAATGGTAATGTAGAAAATCCAAAAAGTATGTTTTCCATGTTATTCTTATGGAAATCAACCAAACCTTCTTTCTTGCTTATTTATTGACATATCTTGATAAAATTTTGTATGTACATGCATTAGGAAGCGTTTAACTTATATTTGCTTAGAAAACCCATATGGCGGCAAACCTACGTACTCACCCCTATAGGGTTTATGGGGAAAATGAAAATAACACTATAACTTGATAAAATTTCATATATAGGGAAAACGGGTAGGGTAAACGGGCTAAGTACAGACCGTACTTAGCAGTCGGCGGGTATCTCAATGAGCAAAGGCTCTTTAAACATTTGAAAAAGTCCGAACACAGAGGTGAAAAATGCTGTCCATGTGTTGCCGACCATGGCCGCGCTACATTGGCGGTATTTAAAAACGGTACTTAAAAAACATGCCTCGTACATAGAATTTTTATTACATACCTTGTAGTCGCCACTGAGGATGGGTTATATAGTATGATTTTTATTTAAGTGCAGTAAGCACTCTGAATTGACTTCATCCAAACTAATTTTTTATTTTATTCATTTTTCTTAACATCATTAACTTTTGTGCTTTAGCGCCTTAAATTTTAACTCACTAATGCCACAGTACACAAATGTTCATTTCATTCATTCATTTCATTTCATTCGATGGGGCGGACCTAATCCCAAGGCGCGTCAGCCGCAAGGGCTTTTTGCGCTCCCCGTATGTGTTTCAGAGCTCATCCAAGTCTAGGACCCGATGAACTTCTGCAACCTGCAGACTAGCTCCTCTTGAGGAAGGAAAGAGCCCCTCCGCAGTCCTCCGAGGGCCCTCTCTCTAGCCTCTTCCAGCTCCATGCAGTCGAACAGCAAGTGATCTGCAGTCTCTTCTGACTGCCCACACTTCCTACATACCGGATTCCCATTGAAGAGACCCATGCGCTTCAGGTGCTTCCTCAAAGAACAATGTCCTGTTAAGAGCCCTGTTACTTGCCTTATACTCCTTTCTAGCTGCAGAATATTAGAGGCAATTTTCTGAGATGGAGAGTGAAGCGTTAGCTTACTTACCCTCAGTTGTGGTATTCTAGACCAGACCTTTCGATGCTCCTCCCTCGCCCATGACGTGACCGCTTGACACGCATACTTACGAGAGACAGCACAGAACGGCTCTGGGCCAGTGAATGCTGAGGACGAAGCTACGTTGGCCAGGGCGTCCGCAGCCTCATTCCGGGGATCCCCGTGTGACCAGGGACCCAACAAAGCGTCACGCTGTTGCATCTGCCCAACGCAGATACCATGGTGAAGCAGTCCCAGACGATCTTTGACCTGAACTCATAAGAGTCCAGAGCCCTTAGAGCTGCCTGGCTATCTGAAAAAATGGAGATGCTCCTGCCCCTGATGCCTTGCACCAGGTTCAATCTGGCGCACTCCATTATTGCGACAACCTCCGCCTGGAACACCGTTGGGTTCATCCCCATAGGAATATTAATGCCTACCCCCCGCTTGCACCCCATGTACTCCGGCTCCTGTTCCTCCTCTTACCTTGGACCCGTCAGTGAACCATTCCAGGTCCGCGGGTTGAAGAGGGTTTCCCCCGGATAGCCAGTCCTCTCTTGCTGGTAGGAGGACTCTGAAAGACTTACCGAAGGTGTATTTGACTGACATGTGGTCAGAGGGCATGTCTAGCCCGCCCCCCTGAACCGACAGAATGATCCGAGAGTGACCCCGGTGTTCTCCAGTGTCCATCCAAAGATTTTCACATTTGAGTCGGTGAGCAGCTTTCCTTGCCGTGGTCTTGACGAAAAGATCAATCGGCAGCAAGTTGAGCAGACAGTCTAGTGAAGCCCCCGGACTGGAACTCAGGGCTCCTGTGATGAGAAGACAGGCGAGTCTTTGAACTCCCGCCAATCCCCTCATCGCCGATCCCGAGTCCATCTTAGGCCACCACACAAGCGAGCCATAGGTGATGGCAGGTCGGACCACAGAGACATAAAGCCAGTGCATAAGCTTTGGCTCAATTCCCCAAGTCCCCCCCCACCAGTCGCCTACATGTAATGAGTGACCACTTACCTCGGTCTATTACCTTTTGGAGTTGTGGTCCCCAATGAAGCGTCTGGTCCAGAGTGACCCCCGAAACTTCACCTGTTTCTGCAATTCCACATTTGTTCCTTGCAGGACTAAGGGGCCGATCCCTCTGAGGTTCCTCCTCCTCGTAAAGGGAACCATCACAATCTTTGAGGGATTGATTGAGAGACCTACCTCTTCGCACCAGCGTCCAACAGACCTCAGGGCCCCATTCATGAGATCCCCAACTGTAAGGGGGAACTGGATTAATATGTTTTATTTAATTATTAACTATTGATTGTTGGGTTTTAAAATTGTTAGTTTCAGGCGAGGTCAAGGCAGTAATGTAAGGAGGAAGTATTTGAGCTTGCTGTTGTATGAGTAGACTGGAACTGTTATTAAACAATAGCTTGTTTATGCTGACCTATTGGTAGCTCTGGCTTAAATAGGTCAGCAGACTTAGACTCGGGGGAGTGTGTCTAGTGCAGTGATGTGAGTGTAATAGGTTTGGGGGGTTAGGTTCGAGGGGCCATGGGGCTCAAGGCCTGGGGCCCGGGGTAAGTCTAATTTAGACGGGGTTTTCTAAATTGGGGGTTCTAATTATATTGATAATTTATTTAAAGTTTCTCTAGTTTAAAAGTTTGTATTGTTTCTTTTGGAGTTCCAGTCTACTTAACCCTAACATTAAATTTAATATGTATAAGTTGAATTCCGTTCTTGTTTATTATAGTTTGAAACTATTGTATTTTCTGTTTGTTATGTTGTTTTTAATATCTGTTAATTATATTTGGGTTAAATCTTAACATGTCTCTTTTTATTTAATGAGCTACGCCCTCAGTCATGTAGTGTGGCTTCTCAGTCTGGCCAACTGGGAAGTCGCATTTATGACAGGTGGTGGAGGCGCCGGGTATGTCTGGTCGGCGGGCCCTTGGCCTCCGCCGACCGGGTCGTCCCACCGGTCTGCCTCTCCTGGGCTCTCCGGGGGCGGCACACAGCCTGCTGCTGGTGTCGTTGAACTTACCTGACACCAGAACCACTATGTCATCAGCATATCCCTGTGCGTACACGCCACTGACATTGAGAGTTCTGATGAGTTCGTCTACCACAAGGTTCCAGAGAAGAGGGGACAGGACCCCACCCTGGGGACAGCCTCGAGTCGTTCTTACCGCTATCTCCTCGTTATGAAGTGATAGTATTACGTTCCTTTTTCTCAAGAGGGCTTCAATCCATCCCCTTGTTACCTCGTGAAAACCATGAGCTGTGACTGCGTTAATGACAGCCTGAGTCTCAGTGTTATCGAAAGCGCCTTGAATATCAAGGAAGGCCCCAAGTGCAACCTCCTTGCACTCTATCGACTTTTCAATCCTACTTACCAACTGATGCAGAGCAGACTCGCATGATCTTTCTGGTAAATAGGCATGTTGGTGTTCATGGAGAGGGTTGGCCTTGAGAGCGGTATCCCCCACATACCTTGACACCAGCTTCTCCAGAGTCTTCAGGAGAAAAGAAGACAATGAGATTGGTCGGAACGCCTTCGGATCCGTGTACCTAGCCTTACCAGGTTTTGGAATGAAGACTATCCGAGAGCTGCTCCAGGCTTCTGGAATGTGTCCGAGGGCCAAGCTTGCCCTGAACAATGCCATCAGAACTGGAAGAAGGATCTCTATTCCCTTCTGAAGACAAACGGGCCTCACCTGGTCAGGTCCCGGTGACTTGAAGGGACTGAGGGAATTGACTGCCCAGCGAATCCGGCTGTGAGTTGCAATGCGGCCCGCCACCCTCCATCGAGTGAAGTTGGCCCGCCATGCACCCATACTCACCTCATCGGTCGACTGAGTGATTATACTCCCCGGAAAATGTGTGCTTGCCATGATCTCAAGCACGTCCCTGGGATTATGGACCATGATCCCATCAGGCCCCTCAAGGGAGCCAAGACAAGATGACTTATCCTTCGATAGGATCTTGTATAACCTAGATGTCTCGCAGACACCTTCAAGATCGCTGCAGAAGCTTCTCCAAGAGAGCCTCTTGGCCCTCCTGACTGCAAGGTTGTACTGAGTTAGCAATCTGTGATAGGCGTCCCAGCATTTACTTAGCTTAGCCCTTCTGAATAGAGCCCTTACCCTTTTCCTTAGGCTGCCAAGTTCTGAATTCCACCACCCAGACTTACCCCGACGTCCCGCTGACAGTGGACAGCAGTCCTGAAATGAGGACACGATGTCCCCACCCAGGCAATCAGCGGCCAAGTCTAGCTGGTTTGTGTCTCTGACGCAGGAGTACAGAGCGCCACTCTCCTCTATTCTATTCTGCAGAACAGTCTTAAATTTCGCCCAGTCCGTCCTTTTGGGATTTCTGAACGTGTTCTTTTCAGGTGAAAAGTTGCCTATAAGGAATTTTATATGTCTGTGGTCAGAGAGGGATGGCTCCTGAGACACATGCCAGTCAGCAATCTCAGTCCTCATCCCCTCTGTGTACAATGTGAGATCGATGACCGATTGTCCGACTCGACTGACAAAAGTCGGTTCCGACCCCACATTGGCTATCATGAGTCCACTAGAGACGAGATAATCTAACAAAATGTTACCTTTATTATCATTCCACCTGCAGCCCCATGCCGTGTTGTGGGAGTTGGTGTCGCACCCCAGCAAGAGGTCGGTGCCAGAACCGGTCGCATACTCGACCAGCCTCCGGACTTCCTCCTGCGGGGGTTGCGTGATGTCCATCGGCATGTAGACCGATGCCAACAGCAGATGTCTTCCAGTCGATTGGCACGTGGTCCTGACCACGGTGACGTCCCTGGAACAGAATTCCAGAACCGGCACACATTTGATCCCATTACAGGACCAAATGCAGGTTCTGGGGTTATTGACATGACCAGAAATGGTCCGCCCCATAGGAGCCCCCAATCCTGAAATCATGTTGTTCCTGATCCAGGGTTCCTGGATCATCTGAATCCCACTGGAGATGGTCTCACACAGTACCGCCGTTGCGGCCTTACTGTGCTGGATGTTGGCTTGGAGGACCCGGATCATCAAGGGGAGCCCCAGAGAGAACCCTGAGCTGCACCCTATTCAGACCCAGGAAAATCCTCCAGTCCTGGTCCTTCAGCTTCTTGGCCGAGCCACCATCGACCGCAAGCACGAGAGTCTGGCCATCCTCCTCTCTCTTGCAGCTGATGACTCGCCAATCCACCGTCGAGACACCGGGGTTTTGCCTGCAAACACAGTCAAGAATTTCTTTTGGCTCCTTCTTGGCCAGAATCCAATCGGTCCGAAGGAGAACCTTAGTGACACGCAGGAGATCCTTGTAATCCCCCACAATGACACCAGGCCCCCCCTCCCCGACCGGACCCAGACCAGGAACCACTTCGAGAAGCCAGGCCCGGGTGACCTCGCTACCACAAGTGATAACAAGAGCTCCCTTCTCCGGATACGTCCTCAGGATCTGCTGCGGAGTGGTGGCTGTGATCACCTTCTCGAACAGCTTCTCCTGCAATGTCCTCAACTGCCCCTCAGTGAACCTGGAATCAGGATAATCAGTGGGAGCAATTGCCATCTTACAGCTGGTGAGCTGGTCCTTGAATGACAACTGGTTGTCCGCAGTGGCTGCAGTTCCTGACTCCCCCGGCCTCGCATCCCATTTCCTGGGACGCTTCGGGGTCTGTCGATCCTGCTGCTGCCTCTGCTGTTCTGAAACAACCAAGTTAGCATCTCTTCGAAGGGGGGAGATCCCAGAGCCCTGCTGGTCTTGTGCAGGGCTTGGAGTCTCTTCGTTCCTCTTTCGTTTACCTTTCGAGCGCTTCTTGGGAGGTTTCGAAAGGCCTTTCGACCTCCGCCACTCGTCAATTGGCAACCAGGTGCAGTTTCGGCCGGGTGGAGTCTCGTGTTTCATCAGTCTCTGCAACAGATGTATTAGTGTCCTGGATCTCCATACCGAGGTCATGCGTTGCCGCCTCCTCAGTTCGGAGAACCAGGTTGGGATTGTCGATGCTGAAACTCGAGGGGGGTGCACCGACCGGGACGGACTGGTGTGCCCACTCAAGCACATCGAGAGAGCTGTGACTTGGAGGAGCGATCGCAGCGAGGGAACTCCCGGCCGAAGCCTCCGTTCTCTCAGCCACGTGCTCCCCCCCAAAATGTCTCGTGACACCATCAGCAGAAGAGTTGCCCTCCCCAGAATCCACGGGCATGCCCTCCACAAGGGAGGGGTGGGATTCACGCCGAGGCGTTGACCCACCTGGGGTAGTCTCCAATTGTTCCTTTTCTGCCATGTTGTCTGAAACAACAAAGTTAGCAGTATGCCGGCCGTTCCGTGCTCCTTGCACTCCGCCCGTCAGTAGATCCCCAGAACCGCTGCACACATACCAGATCTGGGTTGGCAGTGAAGCAGCCGTACCGCGACCCTCTCGCTCCGCCTGCTGCTGAAGTGGACTCTGAGCCGTTCCGATGATCTTCACCTCCGCCCCAGGTCCATACCAGAGTCGCTGCTCCCCGACTCTGGGGCTGTTTATCGACCGCCAAGTCTAGATCCGCCGCCTTTAGCTAGGGCAGTGGCACCCCGTGCAGGCTGTGATACCCATCACAGTGCAGTTGCCCGAAGCAACTGACTCACAGCGGTCTTGGGGAAAGGTACGCCGCCCCTATAATGAGAGCCGACCCCCGATCCCCCTGAGGGGCTTACGCTTACCTCTCGCCACCGTACACAAATGTATTTTATTTTGCTTGTTAGATGCTTCTGAATCTGTGTCTTGTCATGATTGACAACCAGTGGCTCTGGAGATGGAAATTTTTAAGCAGAAAGAAGCATATTATTCCGGATGAATGAGAGTACACTGTGCTGTTTTATTTAGATTTTATTAGAATAAACCACCTATTTAGGAAAGACAAGCAAATCTTCAAGTAATAATTGCAGGACATGAAAAATCCCATATAAGTTTTAATCGCTCTTCTTTCATTTGAGACATTCCTCTCTGCAGGTGAAGGTAGTACCCTTGCTGCTGCTGCACGGCTGGCCAGGCTCCGTCCGGGAGTTCTACCAGCTGATTCCCCAGCTGACCACAGCCCGGCCAGGGGAGGACTTTGCCTTTGAGGTGATTGCCCCGTCCCTGCCCGGGTACGGTTTCTCTGACCCAGCCGCCCGCCCTGGGCTCGGGGCCGCTCAGATGGCTGTAGTCGTCCATTCTCTGATGCAGCGCCTCGGTTACGACAAGTTCTTCATCCAGGGGGGCGACTGGGGTAGCATGATCGGAGCCAACCTGGCGCAGATGTACCCTGACTCGTGAGTAGATCCAAACAACTCAAATACTTCATTAATATAATGTTTTACCCATTGGCCAATTTACCAGTAATGGCTGATTTTATTTTTAGCACAAACAACCTTTGTTAATATATTTTACTAGGCAGCACAAAGTTGTGAGTTTGGAAATTTAAACAGCTAACAGTAGATTTTCGTTAGTCTTAATTAGGTTGTCAGTTTTTTTTTACTTTTGCTTAAGTTTGCAACGGTTATTAACAGATAACAAAAGCTGGATTAGGCAGCACAAATTGGCAACACTCAATTAAATTCAGGATTTCAAGTTTGTGACGTCTACTATAATTTGAAATTACTATATGGAATTCCAATAAGAATAGCTCTGTAAAATGACTTTGGTAAGAGGGTTTAAAGGGATAGAGCGATTATTTTGCTTGCACAGTCTAGTGTCCGTTGCAAGAACTATTATACTGAGTGTGAGAAACAATCCAGCATTCGGTGTAAAACACTGTGGCAAAAGAAGCGCTGCTGCACTTCAGCACGTGTTGGACCCAAGACTCACGTTTCAGGATGGTGAGGAGATTTTGCTGCGGAATGTAGGCCTTTGAATTAATAGATGCTATCCATTGACTACGTTCATAGCCTGCGTGCAGCAGTTTCAACTCAGCAGCTGCCAGAGGCTCATAGTAGCATGGGTCTGGTGGGTTAAAAATTCATTGTGCAGAACTTCGCCTGCTCCCATTTAGTGCCTTTAGTGCCCAAAAGTGAGAAAGGTTTTAAATCAAACTAGTGCACGTGTTGCTCGACATCGAGAAATTTTTTTTATATAATACAAAAGTTACATTTAGTTCTAATTCAATGACATCCGACCAATCCAATATTCTGAATATCAGTGATCACCAAAAACTACAGCTGTACGTTAACAGATGTTTAAAATGCTCAAAGCAATCTCAATGTTATTCTAATGGAAAAATTTCAAATTTAATTTTTGGATTTTTGGATAGTCCGATTCTTATCAATTTTGGCGGAAACAACTACAGACCAAGCCCTATCCAACGACACAAAAAACTTGAAAATCGGTTGAGAATTGTAGGAGTTCTCTACACAAAAAAACCCTTAGCGTATTAAATAAGTATAGATATAAAGTTGAGCTATTTGATTCCTTTTTAACGTTTTTAATATTTTGAATCCATATTCAGCTCTAATTATCTAAAGTTAAACAATTTTAAACCATTATAGCTTATTATGGATTAAAAATATTAACAGGGAAACAGGGAAATATTAACAGGGATCCAACCGGGAATCAAATAGCCTTCATCTTTTATTTAAAACCTCTCTCACTTTATTTGGTCTTTTATAAAGGCACTAAATGGGAGCAGGCAAAGCACTGCGTGATATTCTGAGAGGAGCCCTTTCACCCCCTCTTAATATGATTTTGTTAATACAATATTGAGTCTATTAACCGAATTAATTGGGACCAGAGGTGGTTCAGAAAATCAAATTATTCAGATGAAAATGAAAATTATTTATAATTTATAACCAATAAGTGGTTCATTATTTAGTGAAACTCGTCGATTAACAGCAATCCTTTTGCTCAGATGCGAACAATTGTCTAGCCCCTATGTCCTAGTTGTCTATGATGCCCCTAGGACAACAATTGTTCTCATCTGAACAAAACGGATTGCTGTTAGACGGTGAGTTATGCTAATTTTATTTGCAATTACTGGTTGCCAGTCACCAATATATGGTTCATTGACTGTTTTTAAATGAAAAGTACTTCCAGATAATCTGTAGGCTTCAATAAAAAATTATATTGAAACCAAAAATAGTAGGCTACGTCTTTATATCTGTAGACACTTGCATTATATTTGACATTTTTCTAACAGGATGTTAATACTGTACACTGCATTAGTAAGCCGTCCAAGGGTTTGAATAATTCACTGTTTGGGTAATCGGCTCTCTACTGTACTAAAAAATTATAGACAGGTAGGCTAGGCTACCATAACAGTTATGGACTTGTAATAATAATAATAACAATAGACTTTATTGTCATTAGACAATAAAGATTAGACATTAGACTCTATTGATCAATAGAGAAATAGATGTTAGAGGACTAACAAAAGAATAAAGGACACTGTATAAAATACAACTTCTTAAAACTACAGATAAGAGAAATCAGTACAATTTAAATATTCATCGACAGAATAAAAAGCCATTCAATTCCCAAGAGCCACTTTGACAAGCCCTTTTTAAAAAGACCTGTATTGCAAAAATATGAAGAACAATTTAAACAATTTTATTTGCACTACTACTACTAAATATCTATGGATATCAAAACATTCACTTGGTCCAGCAGGAGGAAGGTTTAAGTCATTAGAGCCTCTAGTATTATAAAATGTATAAATCTCGTTTAGAATGGAGATTTATATTTTCTGTAAAAAATTTAGGTGTTGAAAAATGAATATAAAAGGAAGAGTCATAATCTGGTGCTGAATAAAAAAACTTTACAACTATTTCTAACTGGAATGTCAAACAAAATTCTTAAAGCTTTCTTCTGCCATATGAAAATTGTTTAGCTGATGCACTACTGTTTCCCCATAAAAGATTTGCATATAAAATGTGAGCATAAAAAACTATGATAAGTAACTAGTAGCTGATGATTAGAAGATACACATTGGCGAATCTTACATGGTCAATACAGATCGCGATATTTGGATCGTGATCCTTGATCACGTTACGGATTGAGTATGCAAGATCAAATATTGATGTATGATTCATGGATCACACTCAATCCGTATCGTTATCCAGGATCACTATCCAAATATCGCGATCCGTATTGACCGTGTTATATCGGCGATTGTTTCAACCTTCATAATAACAGACGCTAGTTAGTTTGGAAATAACATTATTGGTATGTGGTACCCAGGTAAGTTTAAAATCAAATATGACTTCAAGCAATTTTACATGTTCACCCACTACATGATCTGCCTCCCTAATTACATGTCTTAATGAGAAACTTATTCTTTCAGTTTTAGTTTCATTAATAGATAAAAATTTGCTATCAAATAAATTTTTACTGTACTTATTCATGGATGTAATGACATTTTCTGTTTTCAAAAAATCTTTACCTGAATGAAAAAAGGTTGTGTCATTGGCATATAACAATGTTTTACAAGGCATACAGTTTGGGAGGTCATTAATAAAAATTATAAATAATAATGGCCCAAGAACAGACCCCTGTGGTACCCCAGCAAGGATTTCTTGAAATGAGGAATTTTGTGAACGTATGGAGACCGTTTGCATCCTTCCTTAAAAGTAGGATTTAAAAAAAGTTTTGTTCATGATTCTAGATTTTATAAATTGTACCTAACTTTCATCAGCAGAAGCTTATTTAGTGGTCACCCTATGTAAAACTCATGATAAATTAATTATAAGATTTGTTACTTTAAAAAATCACAATCATCATTTTAATTTACATCAAAAGCAAATAGAACCTCAAAACACATGGTCTTCAGCAATATTGGGGAAGCTACTTTTTAAAAGTAGCAAGCTACAGCTACAGCTACTTTTTCAAAAAAGTAGCTTAGCTACAGCTACAGCTACATTTTAAAAAAAGTAGCTTAGCTACAGCTACAGCTACATTTTAAAAAAAAGGAGCTAGCTACAGCTACAATTAAAAATTAGCTCGCTACAATTAAAGATACTTTGCTACTTTCGCAATCTAGTCCTGTTTTACTCTTGTGATGTATAACCACCCAATTTTCCCACTTAAAATTAAATTAAGTTTTTTAAAATAAAGGCCAATACCTTTTTTGGTATTGTTCTAAGACATATTTTCATTTTAATATAATAATTTGTGACTCTTATGGAGCCTAGATAATGTAAACAGAATAGTGGTCGAAAATATAAATTGTCGAATAAAAAGACTTACATCAAAGACGTAAACAACCATATTTATAAAGTTATCATCAGTTTATATCATTTTTCTTAGACCGGCCACAATGGGGTTAATACTGGCGTATGCACACAAGAAGGACCAGCTTCTTTAGTTTTGTCGCCAATCTCACTTTTAGGCCTACTAATTGCCATGATGTCGATTGTTAGATTAGATACTACAGAAACAGAATATAAGTATGAAGCACTAAGTACAAATTTATAGAGTTCGGGAAGTTCTACATCCACATCTAACATCAATCAAGGTGGTTGAGGTTATGTTGTTGATTTGTTATTCCAGAGGTCTTACAGTAACAATTGGCTATTTACCCGTTGACGTCACGTCGTTTCTCACAATTAGAATATTACAATGAATCAGGCTTATTTTAATGATAGGCCTAATTAGGCCTATTGTAAATATTCTTTTCAACTACAAAAACCAAGTTGTTGAGTAGATATTAAGAATTATAGGAACAAAAATTGCCTTAATCATTGCTCAATTCTATCATATAAAAAAAGGTACTACTACAGACACAAAGCAGTGGAGCACTGTATTTTGCTGTACTTGTGATACTGCAGGTACGGACTGCCTAAGTAGCCTATTGGGTTGATGAATATAGGACTCCTATAGTTTAATGGTTTCATGCTGCAATAAAAAGTATTGCATTAAAAAGAAAAGTTCGGTCCCCACATTGACACAAACAATTACAACTTGTTAATCATCTTTCGCATTACCATCTTTGCTTTATCTATATTTTTCAAAATCTGGACCAGCCATTTTCCACATTAGTCAGAACATTGTTGGTGAACAAGATTGTTACCCTTCATCCAGTGTATCTCTACTGGTGGAACGCGCACCACCGCGTGTGGTGTGTTCGCATATTTGACTAAGCCTCGTGTCGTCACTGTTATTCGTTCATGTGTAAAATTAATTATTAGTCCTGATTATTAATTAGTACTGACATCTAGCCTTTCCTGAACAAGAAACAACAGCAGCATTAACAATCTTTTTGATGCCAGTATTATTAGTATAGTTTTTTTATTTTATTTTTCTACTTCATGGTTTTAGTTACCGTACTTTTGTAGAAATGCAATAGAACTTTTTTTAGCTGTTTTAGTTGAAACAATTTTTTATTATTTTTTATTATATCCAGTGAGCAGTTTTTAGTCTCAAACTGGGAAAAATGCTTGTATTAAATGATTATGCTAATTTATGATAATACTAATTTGTAGGCCTAATAAATTTGAACTATAATGTCCATTTAAATTTACGATTATTCAATTAAAAACAAATTTTACTAATTGTTGTAAATTTGTGTTAAATCTTTTCACACACCACTAATTACATATATAAAAAAAAAAAAAAAAAAAAAAAAAAAAAAAAAAAACAATAGCCTAGGCTCTCTTCAGCTGGGTCTCTAAGGGTTGGCGGTGAGGGATGGGTGCTTCGACTGTAGTCTTTGTGTGCCGAGTGGTCCGCCTTCTGGATTTTGACAGTCGATATTTTTAATGGTATATTTCCACACATCTCATACCAATCTCGGTCTTCCACTTTCTATTTAGTACAATAACCGAGGACCAGTAGGTTGCTGCATTTAGAATTATTCTACATTGAATGTCCTTTTCTTCTTTGTAGTCACGTGTAATTGTTACAGCAAAATATTTCAATTCATCAACATGTTCAAGATCAAAGTTATCTACTCTTTTTGCTTCCAGGCTCCACTTTTGAGCTCTTGCAACAATCATGTGTTTTTCATATACTGTACCTTACTTATGTTTAAACAACAGTGTAATCGTAATTTAAGAAATGAAAGAGTTTGAGAAGAGTTATCAGGTACCTTTTTTAGGGTGCTGGGCTACCACACCAACATGGCAGTAGTGATGCCGACGCTGGGCATCCAGCTGCGACTGATGGCTGGCAGTCTGTACCCGGGCCTGGTCTGCGAGAAGGGCGAGCAGCAGCTGGTCTACCCGATGCTGGACAGATACGCACTGCTGCTGGAGGAGACAGGCTACATGCACCTGCAGGCCACCAAGCCCGACACTGCAGGTGCGTCCAGTCTGCCGGTATTGAGGGCATCACTGTTGAAACATTTAGTAACAATACTAAACTCAACTAAAACATGAAGAGAAATGTCTGAGGCATATTCATTTTTGCTTTAAAGAGATAAGTTTAGCGATAACAATGTTCATGGCAAGCTATTCCTGGAATAGCTCAATGCAGTTGATTAAAATATTCCTCCGTAAAATTGATGCTGTGGAATACACCCATTAAATTAAGCCTCTAGCAATATGAGGGCCAGGTCCTTGTAGTGTAGGTATTTTAAAGAGTAAAATTTGGATGCTCAGACTGACTGTGTCAAATGCTATGGCCCAATGTGACAATGTAGTCGTTGCGGTCAAAGAATAAAAGCTCTTTAAAATTGTTCTAGCTTGTGTAATACATTTGTGTCTTCCCCTATCTATCTTCCTAAGTTTTGAGGACAAACAGACAAAATTATTTTTTGCCGTATCTTTGTTTCAAAATTTTGACTTATACAGGGTGTCCAAAAAAAACGTTTACAGACTTTGGGATGTGATTCCTGATACAAAAGTAAAGAAAAAAGTTCCTATGAAGGTATGTCCGAAAATGCATATTTACCCAGATATCCGCCATTTTGTTTTTTCCACTTAATAATTTTATTTCGGTGACGGACTGATCTAGGTACTTCATATTTGGCATGGATCTTTATAATACTAATGTCCATTTCCACAATAAAAATTAATTTTTTCCGATGCATATTTTCAAAATGGCGGCATTTTAAATTTTTAAACTCAAATATCTCAAAAACGGTAAAACTTATAAAAATATTACAAGACACAAAAAAGTTGACAAATTAAATTATCTAAACAACAAAACCAAGTTTGTAAGGATCCGCTAACAAATAACGGAGTTATTAAGATTTTTTCTCTTAAAATACCCTAAATTGGCATTAATCATAGTGGAAAATCAGTGTTTTTCTGCAGAAAAACCACAATAACTCCGTTATTTGTTGCCGGTTCCTTACAAACTTGGTATCATTGTTTAGATAATTTAATTTGTCAACTTTTTTGTGTCCTTGTAATATTTTATAAATTTTACCTATTTTGAGATATTTGAGTTTAAAAATTTAAAATGGCCGCCATTTTGAAATATGCATCGGAAAAAAATAATTTTTATTGTGAAATGGACATTAGTATTATAAAGATCCATGCCAAATATGAAGTTCCTAGATCAATCCGTCACCGAAATAAAAATTATTAAGTGGAAAAAACAAAATTGCGGATATCTGGGTAAATATGCATTTTCGGACATACCTTCATAGGAACTTTTTTCTTTACTTTTGTATCAGGAATCACATCCAAAGTCTGTAAACGTTTTTTTTTGGACACCCTGTATAATATAATGCTGGTACCAAAAAAGATTTGCAAAGAATCCAACTTTATGTACAGGGTGATTCACGACGAAGTGCAGAAATTTCGGGAGCTGATTCTACACATGAAAATAAACAAAAAAGGCCATATAAAACATATGTCCTAAAATCCTTCGTTTAGCCGCTTAGCCGCCATTTTGTTTTTTACACATAATAATTTTTATCTCAATAAGGAATCAATGGATTTACTTCATATTTTGCATGGACCTCTATCACAGTAATGGTAATTTCCAGAAAAATAATTAATATTTTCCGATGTCCATTTTCAAAATGGCGGCCATTTTAAAATTTTAAACTAAAATTTCTCAAAAACGGCAAATTTTGTCAAAATTTTATTAGAGACAAAAAAGTTGACAATTAAATTATGTAAACAATGATACTAAGTTTGTAAAGATCTAACAACAAATAACGGAGTTTATTAGGATTTTACTTCAGAAAAACATAGATTTTGCATTATAATTAATGCAAATTTAGGTTATTTCAATAGAAAAAGCTCAATAACTCCGTTATTCAATGTCAGATCTTTACAAACTTGGTATCATTGTTTAGATAATTCTATTTGTCAACTTTTATGTCTCTAATAAAATTTTGACAAAATTTGCCGTTTTTGAGAAATTTGAGTTCACAATTTTAAAATGGCCGCCATTTTTAAAATGGACATTGGAAAATAATAATTATTTTTCTGGAAATTACCATTATTGTGATTAAGGTCCATGCAAAAATATGAAATAAATCCATCAATTTCTTACGGAGATAAAAATTATTATGTGCAAAAAACAAAATGGCGGCTAGCGCCTAAACGAAAGATTTTAGGACATATGTTTATATGGTCTTTTTTGGTTTATTTACATGTGTAGAATCAGCTCCCGAAATTTCTGCACTTCGTCGTGAATCACCCTGTATTAATTACTGTGAACACACTGGTGAACGCTTACAAGCTGTCTCTGCTTACAAAAAAAAATGCCTCAAACTGATATACTAAAAATATACCTATTAACTAAACTTAAAACAGGAATGTTGTTTTACAATCTAAAATCCCTGAACATGAGTAACTCATGAATAACATGAGTAACATGTTAGTAACTAACTAACATAATGAATGTCTCTAGATTTTTAGTTCTCTCTTACACAGTTTGCTCCTGAAGAATTTTTTTGATGACATCTCATCTAAAATATCTGGACTACAAATATTTTTTTGTCCCTCATTTTCCACAGATACATTCTCGAATGATGACATATTTTCCTTTTAAAACTTTTTACCATTTTTTAGGAGTATCATTGAGAGACTCTCCCATTGGTTTGGCTGCTTACATCCTTGAAAAGTTTTCAACATGGACAAATCCTTCATGGAAAAGTTTGCCTGATGGAGGTTCTCCTGAAGAAGTACAAGCTAGAAGACCTTCTGGACAACATCATGATCTATTGGCTCACGGGATCAGCCACTACCTCGATGCGACTTTACAGTGAGACCTTTAACAAGAAGCAGAAGGCCCTTGGATTGGACTTGTAAGTTTTTTCTAGCTGTATGAATGAGTGAAAAAAACTTGGATTACAACCTTCCTCATGTACGGGGAACTAACTCATTCACCGCTGCTTGGATCATTAGAGCTGTCAAGCCTATTATTTATCATTTCATTATTTTATCATGCAATATCATTTTATTATTTCAAATTATGCAATCAAGACTAAAAAAAATTGAATTTTTCCCTGACAGTTATTTATTTTAGGAATTAATAAAATTATTTTTCCACCACAATGAGTTTGAATGTTTTAGAAGAAGCAGAGTTACTACAAACAACAATAGTAATGTTTCATGTTTACTGATATTTTAGTCCACTAAATTGTTGTTCGGTAGCGGGAGAAAAATAAAGAGTACATCCTCCACAAAGCAGGTGCAAGAAAGTAGTATTAAAAGTACCTCTTGGAAGAAGGAAGTTCAAAAGTTTTTCTCTTAAGTATCAGTCTTCAATCACTAAGGTATCAGTTGTCTTCAATCATTATCTGTATTTACAATTTACTTTCTATAATTCTAATTTTCAATGAACTTTTTCAGAGCTCCAGTCACAGTACCTACAGGAATTGCTCGGTTCCCCTACGAGTTAGCAAGCCAACCACGATCTATACTGAGCCTCAAATACAAAAATATTGTGCATCTGACAGACTTTCCAACAGGAGGCCACTTTGCCGCTTTTGAAGAACCAAAACTGTTGGCTGAAGATGTCTGGAAATTTGTTAGTACAGTGTTACATCCCCCAAAGCCCAGACTGAGTAGTGTTATTAAGACTGATATTTTTTATATGTAGGTTGTTTAATAAATTCTAATAAAGATTACATGTATTTTATTTTAGATATATTACAGTACATCGCATAGACTATAATCGGACCCTCTATCTTCAAACTCATTACAAAATTCTAGTCAATGATCATGAAGCTGTTCATTTTTAACAGTAAAATATAATCTACAATCTACAATACAATAATACAATCTACATGTAATATGAAAGATAGTCTAAGACATTTAAGTTTGAGTTACTTTCATTTAGTGCTATCTAAAATTTTTAAACTGCTGTAGAGATTAGTTTGTGACAATTTAAAAGAGGAAAGCCTCCCCGCAAGTACCAAAGGCCATTTACATTTTATTCATTTCGTCATTTTATCGTTCAGGACCAGAGCAAACTTATTTAGACTGTAAAGATTTTCTTTATTAACGTTTATTTTCTTCATTTGCTGTTTTTTATCTCAATTCTTCCTCTCTCTTGCTCTGCGGCATTCTTGTTCTTCTCTTTCTCTGTCGCACAAGTGACAAGCCCCTGTTCAACACAGGATGGCTGGGGTTCCTTACTTCTGGATCAAGAGTTGACATTCCTAAACCATTGTAATTAAATAAATACCTTTTTAAACATTGAGGATAAGAAATCAATTACAGTGTGGCTGTGGCTCCTAATAGCCCTTTCATTTTAAAAACAGATGTTTTTATTTGTTTACATTTTTTGTTTGTTTACTTCTGTTCAAGATTTTAGATTGTACTTGTTAATTAATAAAACAAAACCTTCTGAAAATCAAATCCTACTCATTCAATTCACTTAGTATTCGCACCGATAGTGATGGTAGCGACAATTGGTGACCACCGACGTGATCCTTGAAGCTACTACGTCCCTATCGACAACATCCTCATCGGACCTATCCAGCCTATAGCCTTCCATCACCTTCCAAGCAACGCTGAATTTAAAACAACACAGGTGAGCCTTTGCCTAATCATGTCGGACACGGAGCAAAATGTAACAGACCCTAATCTCACAAATAACTCAAATCAGCTTTCAAAATTAAGTGTAAAAATTCCACCTTTTTGGAGAAAAAACGTTAAAGTCTGGTTACGCCAAGTTGACGCTCAGTTCTTCACCAAAGGTATCACACAAGAACGAACGAAATATTATCACGTTCTTGGAAACCTTGATACCGATGTGGCTGCGTTGATATCCGACTTCCTAGAGAAACCACTTAGCCAAACCCCTTACCAAGATCTTTGTAATCGTCTTATCTCTGAATTTGAAGAATCAGAGAGCAGGAAAGTTACCAAACTGGTTGATGAACTTGAACTTGGTTCCAAAAAACCTTCTCAGTTTCTTAGGGAAATGCGTACTCTCGCAGGTACACATGTTCAGGACGATTTCCTTAAAACATTATTTTTGAAACGCCTTCCCCTCAAGTGAGTTCAATATTAGCCACTAGTTCCGACCTCTCTAGAAAAGTTAGCAATCA